>CM037778.1:59234722-59284722 GCA_021229015.1 Solen grandis
CTTCAATGAAATTAGTTAAATATAGAATACAATATCCCCAAAGGACAAGTTCAGTAACATGGTGGCCTCAGCAGTTCAGGGTACTGATTTGTGTATGATGTGGATTATGAAGTAATCATGAATGGTTAATGAATCTGTCATATTTCTTGAAGTGTGTTTAAAGTGGTTCATGAAAAGATCATTTATTTATAATAAATTCTTAGTAGTTCCATGATGTGGATTACAAAAGTAAAACATCGGGTAATTTCATAAACATGAGCAGTTTATGAACAATTCAAGAATTTATTTAGTTAATAAAAAGAGGCTTGCCATGCCTAGGGTTCTTGAAGCATATTTGATGTGGGTCATGAAATAAACATATGAGGATCTTAATAATGATCATATTTGAAGTAGTTCTTGAATTGGAATTATTTCACAAATAATTAACATTTAAAACAGATAGTGATGACATGTCATATGACATCATTTCCTGTTTTTATTAGCTCACCAAAGCACAAAATGCTCAAGGTGAGCTGATAGGAGTACCCTCAATGCGTAATCGACCCGATATTATTTAAAAAAAAACTTTAAAAATCATCTCCTCTGAAACCATTTGTCAGAATTTAAATTCCTTCAGCATGAATAGTCTCATCTACCATAATTGCTTAAAGAAAGTTGATTCCTTAAAAAACGAGGCTGGACCCACGGGGTTTATACTCTATATAGAAAATTTCAGAAATTATCTTTTCTGAAACCAATGGTCAGAACATTTCATATGGCACAATTGGTCACCTAATTTTTTTCTATCATATTTGCAAAAATGAAGTTGATCTCTTGAAAAATGAGGCCCCTACAGCATTAATTTTAGTTTCCTAAGGGAGATAATCAATATTCTATTTTGATACACTAAATAAAGGATATTGATTATCTCCCTTGGTTAAATTTACTGTTGCTCTTGCTAGCAAATTAAGTATCAAAATTGAACAGTTTTCAAGACCTCTATTATACATTTTACAATTTTGGCTTATACTTTGGCTGTTAGAGGAGTTTATTTTATTATTTAAATTAATTATTTCAATCAGTATATTTAATATGTTTTGATCCCCTTAAGATGGTTGGCTAGTTTTCCTATTAATATAATCTGCAATTTTAATCAAAGTTAAACTGAATTGTTCAATTAAGCTGATAGTACTCTGGTGAGCGTTCTAGGGCTATGATGGCCCTCTTGTTTTCAGAATTGTCATTGTGGAAACATTGCTTTCTGCATTTGAAAAAGAAAGTATTTTTGATAATCTTTGGCTATACTTATTTTAGAAAAAAAGCTACCGCAGAAGACCATAGATTGTGTGCACCCATAGATGGTTTGTACCCCTACTTTGGGGTTAAATCCTGGGAAAAAGTTGATTTTCCATTTATTTTGCACCGGTCAAATTCATAAAACCTGCCGACCGCCATTTTGGAATCACTGCAAATCAGCTTGATTTACCAATACAACTCTACATCACAAATCTTTTCTGCACTAGATTTACAGCGGGTAACTGTATAACACCTTTCATAAGTGTTCTCAGCACTTCATTGAGAGAGAAACTAACAACAATTAAAATTACAACCAACTGATGGTGGTGACAACATGTGTGAAAGCCTCGTTACTAGTATTATTAAGTTATTATTCAATGCATTTAAAATTAAAAATAACTTTTTATACTGTAATTAATCACAATAAGAATCAGACAAATCCATTGATACGATGATGATAACACCACCTTATGGTTAATGAATTATACCGTTATGTTAAGTAGTTTGTTTACTTCCTGTACCAAATGCATTACGATCAGAGATCTAATATAGCTTTGTGTTATGATGAATACAAATCATTTAAATGTTTTTAATAACTAGTGGATTAAAAGCTCCTTTTATTGTTACATATGTATGAATTCAACCACAAATTTGAAACAGAATTGCCATTATATGATTATCAATGGCGATAATGTTGGGATTGGATTTCTCTGGCAGTTCAGGTAAGGATGGGAAAAGTATAAAAAAAATAAATTCCCATAGATAGTGTGCACCCCCTACTTTAAGATCGTAAATGGATGAAAATGCACACTATACAATGGTCTTCCATGGTAAATACCTGTGGATATTGATTTTCATCTTGATTAAGGAAGTCAACAATATTATATGTGATGAAATAGTGTCATGATTTTTAAGGGGAGTCATTATCAAAGAGATGAGAAACCTTTTGATTATGATATTTATTTACCAAAAGAATTTGCAGTTACGTAGTATCTTGCATTTATATCATTTGTTTTATCCATGGTTCCATAGTCAAGGGCAAGGCAGGGTGCCCACTGAGTTTTGAAACTGAGGGCACAATTTCTGTTTACCCCTTCATGTAGAGAGTCCCTACAATTCATGAATAGTTATTGTTCCTTTCACGGGTGTTTTAACTTTTTTGTAATTTAAAAGAATTAGAGCTCAGGAATTTCCTAATTTCCCACTTACACTGATAACATTTTTGCTGTGATCCACAGACTTAAACTTGCAAAAATAATGTCTGCATTAATTTTGATGTCCTAGTTTTTTTTTACCAACATAAAAGCAGTCCTAATGCCTGAATTAATTTACAATTTCACTGAGATACTTTGAGAAGGAAACTTACTTTGTTAAGCCAACTAGTTAGGATGGTGTATCTTGTAGGGCTGGCACATTTTCAAAAATTTTAAAATTATTTCTTACATACTATTTAAAATACTTCAGATCATTGTCCTATTGGTAGGTAAACCCAAATATGCAACCGTGCAAGAAATACCTCTGTTATTTATTTCATAGACAATTTTCTTTATTGCCTCAGTACTTAGAATATTATGCAATCTCAGTGTAGCGTATGGTTATCCATTCTTATTTCAGTGTTGTATTTAGCTGCAGGGTATAATTTAATAACTTCAGAAGAAGTAAATATGAAAGTGAATGAAACAGGGACTTAACTGAATTTTCGACAAGGAGGCGCAGATGCTTGGAGATCAAGATAAGTTGCATCACCTGCCTCAGGTGTGATACATATTTGCTTTTTTATGAGGTGCAAAAATTATGTGTCAGCCATTGACTTCCCCCTCACAAAAATTCATATTGCCAACTGTTGTCCTGGAAATTTTTCGGCAGTCAACTGTAGAACAGAAATGTATGTCACTGTCATCTCTTAAGTTTGAAATGTTTTCCTTCCTTCCGGATTCACTTGTTTGTTCAGTTGTGTGTTGGTGTTACTGTCAATGTGGCACTGTTGTTATGGAGAAACATATAAATACTTAAAGTGTCATTTGTTAAAGGCCCATTATTTCTCAGATATTGTAGGAATTTCAATTATAAATTGTACTTAATGACCACATATCTGATTTCTGCTGACTTTGCATCACATAAAAATGCATCGATTTTAGTATTTGGGATGGGTGTTAAAATACTACCTTTGTTTACATTTAATAATTGGCGGACATTTCTGACAGTGGCTTGTCATACTTTGGAAATTCAAACATACTCACATGAAACACAACTGGTGTATGTAATATTGATGGGGAAAACGCTTTTTCGCTTGCCGTACCTTGTGACATGTTCCGCATCGCAGTCTTCACTTGTTCCAGGTTGTGAATTCGTAAGTTCAGCCTCTGAAGTGAACAAAATGCGCAGAGTGAATATGGTCAGTCATGTGACAGCACATGAATTTAGGATTTCTAAAAATAGGTTTTATAATTTTGAATATAGGTTTAATACTGTTCATAACGCTATTGCCTGTGATGGAGAAATCACCCACTCTTCTTACTATCACGGAATATTGTATTGGGTGACCATGCGTCTGTAGATGGGTATTGATGGACTTCATACACTAGGAGAATTAAAAATCAAATTCTTAGTCAATGGCCATCTATAAACAAGCTGCTTTAATACAGAACAAAATAAGCTCTCACTCTAGGTATTCGGATTCCTCTAAATGATGCATGCACACATGCTTTCCACACTTCAGTTACGTCTTACCTGAATATGTTCGCATTTCCAAAGACTGACAGACCATCTTAGGAAGAAAATGTAAACAAAGGTAGTATTTTAACATCCATCCAAAATACAAAAATTAATGCATTTTTAGCTCACCTGATTGCCCTTCGTCCGTCGTCCGTCGTCGTGCGTCGTCAACAATTTTCTTTAAACGACATCTCCTCTGAAACCTCTGGACAGAATTTAATGAAACTTGGCAGGAATGTTCCTTGGGTGAGGCTCAACAAAAGTTGCTAAAATAAACTTGATCCATGTAGAACTCTGGTTGCCATGGCAACAAAAAGAAAAAAAAATGAAAACTTTAAAAATCATCTTCTTCAAAACTACTGGCCAGATTTTAAAATAAATTGGTACAGATGTTCCTTGGGTCAACCTCTACCAAAGTTGCTAAAATTATTCCGATCCGTAAAAAAACATGGCCGCCAGGGGCGGGGCTTATTTGCCTTATATGTATATAGAGATATCTTTAATCAACATTTCCTCTGAAACCACTGAACAGAATTTGATTAAACTTGGCAGGGATGATCCTTGGGTCAACCTTCACAAACGCTGCTAAAATAAACTTGATCCATATAGAACTCTGGTTGCCATGGCAACAAAAAGAAAAAAAAAATGAAAACTTTAAAAATCATCTTCTTCAAAACTACTGGCCAGATTTTAAAATAAATTGGTACAGATGTTCCTTGGGTCAACCTCTACCAAAGTTGCTAAAATTATTCCGATCTGTAATAAACATGGCCGCCAGGTAGCTTAATAAAATGCAAAAAAGTTACATTAAATTACAAGGCCACTTATTAAAGAGAGAGAAGTCTAACAGAGAGAGAGAGAGAGAGAGAGAGAGAGAGAAAACCAGCTAGAAACAAAAAAATAAATTGTACCCTTAGATGAGATAGTCCACTAGTCTGATAGTTCATTTGGGTGATTCCACTACATATGCAGAGGTGGAGAAGATAACATTACCACAAATACCATTCCTATAGCTTAGTCTGACCTTCTGGCAGAGGTCACATTTTCTGGACTGTGTTGCCCCACTGAGTTAGTGCAAAACTACATTACCTGCTACTATGTATATGAGATACTAGGCTAGTTTTACACAAAGCCACCTGATAGAGATATAAGGGTTATTCATACTATCCTTAATCAGCAGCAGCATCAACATCATCATTAAAGTGATTGTGGGTGGGGGGGGTGAATATATGCAGATTGTCTGCCTTTACTTTGGTTCATGTCAGTGTTCCAGTACACAGGGATTACCAAACACCTCTTAAAAACCACAAACGAATGATTAAAAACACTTTGTAATAAATTGCAACTTATTTCATAATAATTAACCCTTTTCCTCATAGAGATCTATAAAATACCTATGTGAGTAGCATAAAACCCAATCAGCCTGCAAGTCCAACTGTTACTCGCAGGCTGATCAGGTTTTATGCTGTTTGCTGCTCCTTGGTGGTCTGGGGATGAGGATTTTACAATTAAATTTGGAAAGGTTTAAGTGGGGCTTTCTGCAAATCAGGATTTATGTGGTACCTATAAAGGGCGTCAAAATGAGTTTTTATGAGGGAAAAGGTTAAGGACCATCTCTCTTTTTGTCCATTTTCAATCAGCAGTACCACACTGAAATCTCATGATCACTGTTTTTTTTCCATACTATTGTTAAAATGGGTAAGAAAAACTGTCAAGTTCCTGAGAAACGTGTATATCAGTATGATACATGTATACTAGGTTGCATATAGAGCAGTGGTACTCAGGTGAGCGATTTGTGGCCCTATGGGCCTCTTGTTTATAAAATGCAAAGTCAGTGGAAATCGGATATGTGGTCATTTAAGTACAACTGAGTCTTTTTGATATATGTTGGTAGAGTGAGGGGTTATTACTTGATGTCTGGCTGGGAAGTTTATTACCAAAGAGCTAAACTCACTGTATTCATACTGCTTTTCTCAGACAGCATGCTGAAAAGTATCCTTAGATCTGAGAACCACAACTTAATTGACTAGAGAAAAATAAATAATTCTCAACAAACATTACATCTGTGTCAACTCTGATATTGTCATCTGGATTGATATTTTGTTGATATCTGAGCCCATTCCTCATCCCAGTTGGAGTGGTTTTGTTCATTGCTAGAATTGTTGGTACTGGCTGCCTGTACTGTTGGCTGCCAAGTGTTTTGTAGTCCGGCCTTGAACAAGAAATGTTGTGTGTGATGCCAGAAGATGGGGTGATAGGGGAACACTGATAGTAGATACTGTGTAATCTGGTTGTAGTCTCTGTCAGTATATAGTACTTATATCAGGGAGTGGGGTTTAAACCTGATGTAAATATAGCATTATGCTGCATGTATATTTAAACATAACCATTATACTTATGATGCAGTTTGGAAAATACAATCAAAATAACAGCTGTATGTAACAATCTTCTCATTGTGTCTGCAAAATAAACCACTATGCTTAGTGTTTCTTCCAGCACAGATTTTTATGAGGTTATATTTGACCCTCTGTATCAGAGTTTGGGGTCATTTGAAATTTTAGAGGGTCATACCCTAAAGCAGTGAAGGGGAAAGAATTTTCATAAATAGATAATGGCCCTTTCTGAGGCAAAATTAATGTGACATTTTCAAATTCAAATGACCGTGACATTTTATGAAACAAATTCAACTTGCTTTTTCAGTTGACCCTAAGTCTAAAGTACATACTAATAAAACATACTCAAACCATCATAAAATTGAAACTTTTGAGAAAAGATGTGAAATTACAAAATAATATTTTAATTGAAAAAAACAAAACAACTTAAGTCTAGAAACCAAACAATGGTCAGTCTTACGTAACAATCCACATTCATCATTGTAACAGTACATGACTGCTAGTATATTTCCATTTTTTTTCTATATTTCACAATACAGAACAGTGAATTGTGGGCAAAACAATTAATTGAGGCCAAAAAACTAACCTAATGCGATTTTTTCATCATTATTTCTCTAACCAACCATGAATAGACAATAAGTTCTGTTGTCAGTAGAAGATGTTCTTCCTAGTTTTATTTTGGACAAAACTGTCCTGTTTGGTTATCAGTTTTTATGTACTTCAAATACATGGTACCCATTGGAAAAAAAACATAAGGTAAAGTCTCTGTAATGGTTCTACTATGTCTTGGACCACTTAACCTTTACCAAGATAACCAAGGTACTCAACTGAAACATAAGGAAACCTTCGTTATCTCTGTGAAGGCCACAAGGTCCGAAATGTAGCGGAACCATTACAGGGACTTTACCTTAAAATTGAAAAAAAATGAAGAAGAAAAAAAGGTGTCGGAGTTTCAAGAATATTACTCAAACTATTGGCTGTTGTAAGCATCAAGTTGAAGATTATATTTGATAAAAAGTTTCATTACATCTGACTTGCAGAAGCAGAAGAACATTTGTCACATGTAAATGCAAAGCACCCGGTACCAATGTTTTGATAAAAATCCATAAAATGCGTATCCCTCTCGGATTCTTCCGTGAAGAAGACTCTGATTGGTTGATACATTTAATGCCTTGATGAATCAATAATGTTCATCCCTCTCTACGATTTGTTATATTTAGCAACGGAAATCCCCTCTTTCATGCTAGGACTATATATGCTTTATTGGGTGAGACCAAAAATCGGAATGTGACAGGGGCACATACAATGCAAAAAACAATGTGACATTTTGATTTTTAATGTGACTTGCACATGGCGCATGCCCTTCTCGACCATTGCTGCTGCACAACAAGATTATTACATCTTCCCCGCTCTTTTAAAGTTTCAATACGACGAATAAAAACCTGTGCCACGGCGTCATTGTGTCAAAGCCGAAAAAAGCGCGCCAAAAAACGTGCTCTGGAAGAAACACTGTATGCTATCTTATCTGTGCACTTTTGCTCAAAGAATCATGGGATATGTACTACTTTCATCATGGTCACTCTCTAAAAGTTTTTTAGCTCACCTGAGCACTTGTGCTCGGGTGAGCTTTTGTGATTGCCTTTTGTCCGTCGTGCGTCGTGCGTCGTCAGTCGTCCGTCGTCCGTCGTCAACAATTGCTTGTGAACACTCTAGAGGCCACAGTTTTGGCCCAATCTTCATGAAACTTGGTCAGGATGTTTGTCTACATGATATCTCGGATGAGTTCGAAATTGGGTCATGTGGGGTCAAAAACTAGGTCACTAGGTCAAATCTTAGAAAAACCTTGTGAACACTCTAGAGGCCACAAATTTGGCCAAATCTTCATGAAACTTGGTCAGGATGTTTGTCTACATGATATCTCGGATGAGTTCGAAATTGGGTCATGTGGGGTCAAAAACTAGGTCACTAGGTCAAATCCTTGAAAAACCTTGTGAACACTCTAGAGGCCACATTTTGGCCCAATCTTCATGAAACTTGGTCAGGATGTTTGTCTACATGATATCTCAGATGAGTTCTAAATTGGGTCATGTGGGGTCAAAAACTAGGTCACCCGGTCAAATCTAAGAAAAACCTTGTGAACTCTCTAGAGGCCACAGTTTTAGCCCAATCTTCAATAGATTTGGTCAGGATGTTTGTCTAATTGATATATTGGATGAGTTAGAAAATGAGTCACATGAGGTTAAAAACTAGGTCACCAGGTCAAATCCAAGAAAAACCTTGTGAACACTTTAGAGGCCTACATTTTTGTCCCAGTCTTCATTAAACTTAATATGAATGATGACTGCATGAATTCCCAGTTGAGTGCAAATTCAGGTAGGATCAATATGTAGGTCACTTAGTCAAATGTTAGAAAAACACTTTTAGATGCCAGATTTTTTGTCATTATGCCTAACACAGCCATCTTACTCAGGTGAGCGACACAGGGCCATCTTGGCCCTCTTGTTGAAAGATAATTGATTTTTGCCTTGTTTATTCTGGTTGGCAGGATTACCATAGTGTCCCTTTTCTCAACAACACTCCATTTGAAGATGCACAATTCTCAGATTCTTTGCCATATCTGACATCAGTCTGACAGGATCCGTCATTGCTAGAAGTGAAAGTGACAGCTACAGCATATGCAGATGCTATGCAATATTTTTTAGCTCACCTGAGCACAAAGTGCTCAAGGTGAGCTTTTGTGATCGGTGTCCGGCGTCGTCCGTCGTCAACAATTTGCTTTAAACGACATCTCCTCTGAAACCGCTGGACAGAATTTAATGAAACTTGGCAGGAATGTTCCTTGGGTGAGGCTCTACAAAAGTTGCTAAAATAAAGAAAAATAATTTGAAAACTTTAAAAATCATCTCCTTCAAAACTACTGGCCAGATTTTAAAATAAATTGGTACAGATGTTCCTTGGGTCAACCTCTACCAAAGTTGCTAAAATTATTCCGATCCGTATAAAAACATGGCCGCCAGGGGCGGGGCTTATTTGCCTTATATGTATATAGAGAAACCTTTAAACAACATCTCCTCTGAAACCACTGGACAGAATTTGATTAAATTTGGCAGGGATGATCCTTGGGTCAACCTTCACAAAAGTTGCTAAAATAAAGTTGATCAATGTAGAACTCTGGTTGCCATGGCAACAAAAAGAGAAAAAAATGAAAACTTTAAAAATCATCTTCTTCAAAACTACTGGCCAGATTTTAAAATAAATTGGTACAGATGTTCCTTGGGTCAACCTCTACCAAAGTTGCTAAAATTTTTCCGATCCGTATAAAAACATGGCCGCCAGGGGCGGGGCTTATTTGCCTTATATGTATATAGAGAAACCTTTAAACAACATCTCCTCTGAAACCACTGGACAGAATTTGATTAAACTTGGCAGGGATGATCCTTGGGTCAACCTTCACAAAAGTTGCTAAAATAAAATTGATCCATGTAGAACTCTGGTTGCCATGGCAACAAAAAGAAAAAAAAAATGAAAACTTTAATTGGTACAGATGTTCCTTGGGTTAACCTATTTATCTCAGGTGAGCGATTTAGGGCCATCATGGGCCTCTTGTTTGTTATAATTTATGTCATGTATGTGAATGCATTTCTTTTTAAGTATCACTTAACACTAATTACAATGTCAGTTAAATTTTGACCGAGATCCAATATACTATGGTTCCTTAGGCTAAATGAACAATCTTGGAAGTTGAAACAGCTTAGAATGGATCTGTACTGTATATCAGTGAGCCTGCTGTAGGAATCAAGATTGGTGAATTCATGAGAAAATGATTTTATATTTGAAGAGGCTTGCAGAGTCAACCTGTCTGTAATACAGATGATTGAATCACAGTTTGATTGCTTCTTTATGCTGGCATTGAAATGTCTTGACTCACCAAGATGCTATATATCATGGGTTTCATTTAACATTCATAAAATTTGAAGAAAAAATGTTTCCGTTTACCTCAAGAAGTTTTCATGTACAAATTTATGTAAATGTACAAATTTATTTAAATGTTTTATGAAACAAAAAGGATTTTATTTGCCATGCAGATTGTATAGAATCTATTAGCGATTACTTAGTTCAGAGATGAAATTTGAACCAGGTCCATGGATCCAGAAATATGATCTCAAGCTTTAACTCCAGCTCCATATTCCAGACCTTGTCAAACCTCAAATGGCCATATACCAGATAAAGCTTGATAATCCTATGTGCATCTCATATCACAGTTCAAGAGCCTGGCCGATGGACCATGGTTCTGGTAACTTCCAAGTTGTAGAGGGTAGAGACATCTCATTTGCAGCTGTACATGACTCTGATGCAGTTACTGCTGTATTAAACATTACTGATATCACTAATATCATTTCCATTCATATCTAGACACTGTTAATCCCTGCCGTTTTTTTCCGAGTCTCTGTCTGCCTCGATCATCAGATCTCCGGCTCAGAAGTAATTGATGTAGATGTGTTTTAATACTTCAATTCTGCTTACCTGTAACTTATCCAAACACCCTTGCTGAAAAAGCTTGTAATTAAATCATGATCTGCATCAGAAGATTGGCTCTGAGTTTGTATTTTCTGCTGAAGTAGATGATGATGATGGAGTCGGGGCATGTGTTGGATTGAATTAGGCGCTTATGTGTACTGAAAGTGTTAGTCATTAATTATCAGTCAAGATATTTAAAAAAAAAAATTAAATCATCTCCCTCCTCAAGTGACCATTCCAGAAATCTAGCCCAAGGCATTGAGAGCACCAAGTGAGAGTAAGTCAACACTGTAAACACTTTGCCATTTAGATTAAGATCCTGTGTATGTATATCCTTAAATACTTGGATAAATCATAAGGCAGCAGTAAATCTTTGTAGAGGTATTAGAACTTGAAACTGACTTAATTAGTAATTTGAGGATAATTATTATATTTTCAGGTTGCCAATCAAAAGAGCTCAATTACACAGTTAGACCAGCTTTGTGTGACCTGTTTTCTGTGACCTACATATTGTGACCAACATCGTGTTGTCATCACCAAGGTAGGTAACTCCACAATAGTGCAAAAGAGTAAAAGCATCAGCAATGTAGATACAATAAATCTGTCAACAATCAGACATGCCTTGTTACTGCATCACCTGTTGATTGGATTATGTGGTTTCTCCATGTGCATGCTCCTGTCAAGATGGTTATAAGTAACTATTGATGAGGGAGAAGCAATGGCTCAAACCTTGATAAATCCATGACTAGTTTAACAACAATACAAAGACTGTCCCCGGTGGCGGAGTGATTAGAGCGTCATGGGTTCGATTCCTGTCTGTGACATACTAAAGTCGTAAAATATGTTCCTTAATGTATAGCTCCCTTGTTTGGCACTCAGCGTATAAGGGTAGTTCTGGGACTGGTTGGCCAAGTGTCAGGATAATGTGACTGAGTGTGACTGGGTGTGGTATTATGCCCCATGTCTATGGTGTGATACTGTAGTGTGGCAGCAATATATCTGTCTCAAGTAGACATCATCTCCAAATCACTGAAATACTGTAGGTGGAATGTGAAACCCAACAAACAACAATACAAACACAATTCTAACTCTTTGAGTTTCTACTATAGTGAAGATACAACTGTTTGTTGAAGGCTGTATTGCTTTTTTCAGGACCTGAAATAGTAATTGTTTGTGTATACATATATACATATGGCACATATGTGGATTACATTTTGCATGCCAATGTAGGGTACCTAGCTTGTTAGTGACTTGTGATAGAGGCTAGAATAACAACAGACAGTGGAAGCAAAGAATAGAACTTATAGGGAATTGAAAGAGGTCAAACTCTCAACAATCTTATATATTGCAAACTGATAATAGAAAGAAAAAAAAACATCAAGGTAAGTTATAACAAGGAAAATGATCAACAACCATGGAAAACCCCCAGAGAAAAAGTCAAAATCATAGAAACAAACCAGTGTTGTGGTAAATGATAAGAAAAGCCAAGCAGTTGAAGTAAATAACAAAGACAACCTAAATGTTTGGGGTAAAGAAGTCAACAAGAACCTATCAAAAAAGTTGGATGATGATGCAGAAATTGGTTGCTGGTATAAGTTAGCTTCCTGTTGATGAAGGCAGATCAAGATTAATGGAGAGATCTCATTGCTGGCCCTGAAGCTATCCCAAGCATTGTACTGCTAACAGCTATTTCTAGACACCTGTGAATATATTTGGGAACTTATATCAGCATACCAAAGTTAGGCTTGTCACCTCGGACAGCTGATCTCCCATCTCCATTTATCTCCCTTTACAAATGGCTGCACTATCTTGGTTTTGATTGACATAGTACAATCATTGAAAAAGGAACTGGTCATGAAAAAGCAATTAAGACAAAGTCGTGTTTCAGAATCTTCAAAAAAAAAATTGCAGAAATGGTTAGAAACTGGTGTAAACAGACCTGTTAAATTTTTTACTTTAAAATCAAGCTGTTTCTGAACAGTGTAAATTTCTCATTTTAGAAACTGTTATAGTGATATATCTGGTATACTGAATGGAATAAGAAAACAGAAACATTTAGATAACATTTTTGATAAAAAACAACAATACGATACTCCCACTGAATCGATGATTGATATTATTTCTAATTTCAGGTTTTACAATTATTGCATGATGGCTGCATGTATTAAGCAAACATTTCACATGAAAGTGACAATCTTGATTTGCTGGAAATATGTTTGCTGTGGTTGTCATAAAGGGAACTCACAGCACTTGCATGTGTTATAATACCGATCCTGCTGTAAGAACATCATGAGTTTGGGTCCCTCAGCCTCTCTGGCTATGTGATAATAGTCACTGGCTTAACCCTTTCCCTCATAGAGGAAACCATGAAAAGACCTATGCGAACAACATAAAACCAGATCAGCCTGCGGGTAACTCGCAGGCTGGTCAGGTTTTATGCTGTTTGCTGCTCCTCAGTGGTCTGGAAATGAGGACTTCATAATTAAATTTGGTAAGGTTTAACTGTGGTTTTCTGCAGATCAGGCTTTATGTAATACCTATTGAGTACGTCAAAATGAGTCTTTATGAGGGAAAGGGTTAATATCTTTTTACCCCTCATTGTTGTTGGTTTGAGTCTTGCATTCTTAGGGTGTCTTCTTCCTTCTGTAATTAGCTGGATGTCCCCCTATAAGACTGAAATGCTGCTAAAGATAATGTTCACATTTCTATTTTCTGTCCATTGCTTGTTCTGATTTCAACTGTTTTGGGCCAGAGTTTTGTGTTAAGACCTACCTGACCAGTTTATCATTAAATGTGTCCTTATAATGTAAAGGCTCCATGTTTATTTGTGAAGGAGTTGAGACTGAAAAGCCTGTCAGATCCTGTAGATTGGTTGTCTAAATCTTTACTGCCTTTCAATCTCAGGAAGATTGGCCCCATATGTTTCACCTGGATTTTCAACGCCAGAATTGCAGTGCTTTGTCAGAGAAATAATGGCTGTACAATGATTGAAAAAGACTGAAATACCAGACTGATTTGCAGTGGTAATCCTTTGGATCACATGTTTTGCATTTCCAAGTTTAATGACTTATTTTGCCTGATGAGTAATATTGGGTAATTTAGATTATTTAGTCTTCACCAGTTAGTTCAGTCTAAAAGCATTAAATACAAACATTTTCAAGGTCTTTTATCAGCTGTTTCTATGCATGATCCACTACCTTTGATGTTTGGAAAAAGTTAAGTATCAAAAGTCTCAACCTAGCAGAACAAAACACATTTAACCATGTAAAAAAAAATACAGGCACTGGTCCTGACCACTTTCTTTTAACATTTTACTTTGCAAAATGCAATTCAGTTCAAAAAAGAAATGTGCTTCAACAAATGAATTGTAAGGTCCACCTCCCCATACAGTCTTAGCAGAGATGTAAATGTTAAAATTATGATCAAATTGAGATGAAATTGATCAAGGATGTCAAGATTATTAATGAAAGTGTTAGTATGGAAAGATAATCTAAGATCTGTCATGAACAAGCACGAGCACAGATTCAATTAAGGAAATTCAACCAGTTTTTTAGCTCACCCTGAGCTTTGTGATCCCGTGAGTGTCCGTCATGCATTGTGCGGCGTCAACAATTTTTAGTGTTTACACTCTATCACCTTTATTTCTTAAGCAATCATCTTCAAACTTTATGGCAATGCTTATGACCATAAGGTCACGATTGAGTTCGATTATGGCTTAGATCGGTCAATTAGGTCAGGAGTAATGCCCCTTTTAATATTAAAAAAAATGCCAGACTTCACTTTGTTTACACTCTAGCATCTTCATCTTTTGAGCAATCATCTTCAAACTTTATGGTAATGCTTATGACCATAATGTCTCAATTGAGTTCGATTATGGCTGAGGTTGGTTGATTAGGTCAGGAGTTAAGCCCCTTTTAATATAAAAAAATGCAATATTTCACTTTGTTTACACTCTAGCATCTTCATCTTTTGAGCAATCATCTTCAAACTTTATGACAATGTTTATGACTATAATGTCTCGATTGAGTTCAATTATGGCTGAGGTTGGTTGATTAGGTCAGGAGTTAAGCCCCTTTTAATGTAAAAAAAAATGCAATATTTCACTTTGTTTACACTCTAGCATCTTCATCTTTTGAGCAATCATCTTCAAACTTTATGACAATGTTTATGACCATAATGTCTCAATTGAGTTGGATTATGGCTGAGATCCATCAATTAGGTCTGGAGTTATGCCCCTTTTAATATAAAAAAAAACGCCAGATTTCACTTTGATTACACTCTAGCATCTTCATTTTTTTAGCAATCATCTTCAAACTTTATGACATTGTTAATGACTATTATGTCTTAATTGAGTTCAATTGTGGCTGAGATGGGCCATTTAGGTCAGGAGTTATGTCCCTTTTAATACAAAAAATACAAGATTTCACTTTGTTTATTCTCTACCAACTTAATTTTTTTAACAATCTTTTTTAAACTTTAAGACAATGTTTATGCCCATAATCTTGCAATCGGGTTCAATTATAACTGATATTGACCAGTTAATTTAGGAGTTATGCCCTTTTCACCATAAAAAAAAAGCCAGATTTCACTTTTACACTCTAGCATCTTTATTTCTTAAGCAATCATCTTTCTCAGGTTAGCAATCAAGGGCTATCTTGGCCCTCTTGTTTAGTAATTCTTGATGTCCATGTTTATAATTGACATTAACAGGAGAGTACTCTCTCACCATGCCTGCTACTATCTCTGATTGGCCCTCTGGGTGTTATATAGTGTTGTTAAAGTTTGAGAAACAAACTTCTTGCTGATTTGCTCTTGGATATCATTCTGAAGGTAGACTTATCAGTAGAAAAGTTATCACATGAAAAGGCTAGAGTGGTTGGTCCATAGCTCTGTTTCACAGATGCTGACCAAGAGGGGAGATAACCCTACTTCAAAGACAATAGATAATCATGATCAGACTGAAAGCTCTTTTAAGCAGGGACAGCTTTTGCAGAACTATGGACAGTGTCACTAGCTCAACACCTTAGTTCTCCGGGTCGAAATCTGTTAATGTATGGCATCAAGGCACCCATATTCTGCTGGATACTTTTCTATCATTTTGTTTTTATCCAATTCTCTGTTATAATTCTCATCACAGGTTAATGTGCTCATATTCTCTCACAGTATTTCTTTGAATAGCTTTCTAACATTGGCACACAGTCCTTAGACTTCAACCTTCATGTGGCATCATTTAATTTTCAGCAATGTTAACATTGTGGGGTATGGATCTCTTTCACTTACTGCTTAACTTTTACTTATTTTCATGATAAATTTGAGAAGTGAACTTAAAGATTGATCCCAATGTGTGATGGTTTATTTTCTCTATATAAACTAAATGTGATTAAATTAGTTGATTTTGTAAGCAGGTAATCTTTGGAAGGTTACTGACATTTTGACCCAGATTTCGATCCACATCTTGTGAGAGATAAAAACTCTATGAACAAATAAATTCTGGAGTAAATGCCTTTAGTATGTCAGATGTTCCACATGCCATTGTTTGTATTCTGATCTGGTTGGAACTTAATCAGGTCATTGCAAAATCAGTAGAGTGAATTAACGGCCAAGATTGTTTAAACTACGGTAATGAAGGAGCATTCTTGAAGACAACTGGCTCTACCATCACTCAGTTGAAGGTGTAACCTAATGGTGGAAGGGACTTGTATATTGGGGAAATGGGAGCAACAAGATTCCAATCCTCGTCCTGAATAAAAAAACCAAAAACATTGCTCAGTTTTAGGGAGGGGTTGGGGGCAGTCATGTATTTCTAATTGTATCAAGACTGGTACATAGGTCAAATCACAGTGTATTTATGCATCATTGATAGGGAAAAAAGTCTGTGAAAGTATTGTCATTTTCGTTATAATTATTTGAAAGAGGCTTATGATATACAATAATGAAGGGATGAATGGAACAACTATGCCCAGTGTTCAATAGAAGAGAATATCTGGGGAACAAGTGGGTTATCTTTCTTAAATTTTAGCTTTTGCTGAATTGTCTCCCTTTTTCAAGCATTTATTTTCAACAACCACTTTCTCATTTTCTGAATGATTTTGATGTATAACCTTAAGCAAAGCTTCATTCTCAGATTTTTTAGTCACATTGGTAAAGCAGGAGTTAATTCATGCTTGCATGTTTCTCACATTATTATGCATTGAAGCTGCCAGCCCCTGTTATGTAAACACTCAGCAATAATTTCAGTCAATTTTAGCAAAGTAGTCCAGTCCATTTCTCAGGTGTAAAAGCCATATTTTGTTCTGGTTCCATAGGAGTGTCATGGAGCATTTGTAAAAATAAAGTTTCTTTAAAGCAGAGATGAATATATTGCATTAAGCACTACCATAGTTAAACCAATTATCGAAGTGGAGTAAATCTGGAGCAAGTGATAATGGCAATTAACGCAACTCTGGGGAACTGTAAACAGTCATTATTCAAGTGAGGAGGCTACACCTTAAAATTGTGCATAAATCATTTTTAACAAAGCAGACAAACATGTTTTTTTTATAGTTTGATTTATAAAGTTTTACAGAGGGAAAGAAAAGATAACTTGAGAAGTGGGTATTTGAAAAGTTTACATATCAGACAAGCTAATTAGAAATGTTCTTCTTCTAAGGATTGCTCTAGGCATCTTTGGTCTACTTTTATGAATGCATCAGGATTAACATTGATCAACATTTTGTCATTACAGTGAGAATGCCTATTTCTTTTTTTCAGTTTATCTCACTGAAATGAATTATTGCTATCAGTTAATAATCAGATTTTGACGTTTCATTCTGTTCATGTTTAACATTTAACTAATCAGATAATTTTGCTATTTTAATATTACAATCGGGAGGTTGTGGGTTCATTCACTGGCTGTGACGGTGTGGCAGGACTCTATCTGTCCCCAAATGCCTGAAATACTGTTGGTGGGATGTTACACCCAACTTTGACTTTGATTTGGTCAGGGGTCACAATTAACTCTTTATCAGAGCAAGCAAAATAATCCAGATATTTGTCATGACTATTTCTCCTGAACCACTGGCTGTTTTTCAATGAAATTTCACAACAAATTAACTCAGTGCTGCTTAATCTACTTGTGTGTCCATCAGTGCATTTGTCTGTCCAAACACTTATATTTGTTAGAAATTGTCTTTTTGTCTTATCAAAGTAGCAATAAATCATTTGTGTTTTGGTTCTTGTCTACCTATCAAATCATACTTTAAGAAGGATCCACTGGGTTTACCGATATTCTTGTTGAAGTTGTGCCAATTCTAAATTTTCTGAACTTGGCAATAGTGTTGGGCAGGAGAAATGAGAGTAAATGTTTGGTGGTCTACCACTTAAATCAACACTAATTAATTTAACAATTTCTGATTGGCCCTGTAAGGAATTTACCTGTATTCCATGTCAATGATATGTAACTTTTCCGATATATAATGATGTTCAAATGAAGAAATGTTAACCAGGTTATCAAAATTAGCTTATGAGGTAACGTTCATGCCTTGAGTATCTAAAACAAAGTTACTGTCTCAGCAACTTTCAGATGTAGATCTCTTACCATTACTATTATGCTTCACTTTGATAACATCAGAGTTCCTATGGTCTGCTAGATGTTGAAGATGAAGTTTACTGTTCTTGTCCTTCTTTTGTTTAATTGGCTGTTAAAACAACAACAACAACAACAAAACCTTACCTAATATCTCTTGCAACCTTTGCTTCACACCTTTGTTTTCATTTTTAGCTCACTTGAGCATAGCTCAGGGTGAGCTTTTGGGATACTTGATTGTCCGTCGTCCGTCGTGCGTCGTCCGTCAACAATTTTGATGTTTACACACTAGAGGCCACAATTTTGATCCAATCTTCCTCAAACTTGGTCAGAATGTTTGTCTTGATGATATCTTGAACCCTTTCGAAAATGGGTCAGGTTGGATCCAAAAGTAGGTCAGTAGGTCAAATCTTAGAAAAATCTTGTTTACATACTAGAGGCCTCAATTTTGATCCAATCTTCCTCAAACTTGGTCAGAATGTTTGTCTTGATGATATCTTGAACCCTTTCGATAATGGGTCGGGTTGGATCCAAAAGTAGGTCAGTAGGTCAAATCTTAGAAAAATCTTGTTTACACATAAGGGGCCACAATTTTGATCCAATCTTCCTCAAACTTGGTCAGAAAGTTTGTCTTGATGATATCTTGAACCCTTTCGAAAATGGGTCAGGTTGGATCCAAAAGTAGGTCAGTAGGTCAAATCTTAGAAAAATCTTGTTTACACACTAGAGGCCACAATTTTGATCCAATCTTCTTCAAACTTGGTCAGAATGTTTGTCATGATGATATCTTTTGTGGATGGGTTAGAAAATTCCTGAACATTGTTTCACCTCATCATCTTAATTCTAAAGCAATCTGTTTTGTACAGGCAATGAATGATACTTTTCTCAGGTGAGCGATCTAGGGCCATCTTGGCCCTCTTGTTTTGTTAGCAATCAGATAACTGTCAAGGGCTTAGGAGGCCAGATACGTTTCTTGAGAAAAATAATTATAGAAAATGTACATTAAAGTGCCTGACAATGCACAAGGACTATAAAATGTTGCCTACCAAGGTCTGTATTCAGTAAGAGTAATTTTTACAAACATTAGGTTGAATATAATCATTCTTAGCTCATCTGACTTCAGAGCATTTATTAACCCTTTCCCTCATATAGACTCATTTTGATGCACTCAATGGGTACCACATAAAGCTTGATCTGCAGAAAACCACAGTTAAGCCTTACCAAATTTAATTACAAAATCCTCATTTCTAGACCACTGAGGAGCAGCGAACATCATGAAACCTGATCAGCCTGCGAGTTAAACATTCATATACATTCAGAAGAATGAACAACACTGTTTAATCTTATTCGACATACACAAACAGGAACGTACGTGTCTTATATATATATTTAGCTGGTCATGAAGTCCCATTGCTACTGACTGTTCTGTTCAAAATTTCAGGGATGGCAATACACTGATCTCTGCCATGCAACATAGATGGTGGCTTATTTTGACAACGTAAATTTTGTCACTTAAAGGACGCTGTACTCATCATCAATAATGTTTTACCACTTGTACTATTTGAATATCACTGTTTTCTTGCAGCTGTTTCAATATAGGCCTTACATAGTTATCATTTTAATAGTTTTCGTCTTGGAAATTTCATTTAGAATATAAACATTTATGGCTGTTTTTGCTCAACACTCATTTTTAGCTCACCTGAGCATAGCTCAGGGTGAGCTTTTGGGATACTTGATTGTCCGTTGTCCGTCATCCGTCAACAATTTTGATGTTTACACACTAGAGGCCACAATTTTTATCCAATCTTCCTCAAACTTGGTCAGAATGTTTGTCTTGATAATATCTTGAACCCTTTCGAAAATGGGTCAGGTTGGATCCAAAAGTAGGTCAGTAGGTTAAATCTTAGAAAAAACTTGTTTACACACTAGAGGCCTCAATTTTGATCCAATCTTCCTCAAACTTGGTCAGAATATTTGACTTGATGATATCTTGAACCCTTTCGAAAATGGGTCAGGTTGGATCCAAAAGTAGGTCAGTAGGTCAAATCTTAGAAAAATCTTGTTTACACACTAGAGGCCTCAATTTTGGTCCAATCATCCTCAAACTTTGGCAGAATGTTTGTCATGATGATATCTTTTGTGGATGGGGTCAGAAAATTCCTGAACATTGTTTCACCTCATCATCTTTATTCTTATGCAATCTGTTTTGTACAGGCAATGAATGATATTTTTCTCAGGTGAGCGATTTAGGGCCATCTTGGCCCTCTTGTTACATCAGTCAGCAGATAAGGCATTTCTGATGCTAGAAATCAAAATGATGCCATCAACAACATTGCAGATGTTTGTGCATTATGTATATATAATATGGAAAGTTTATCGTTAAAAAAGTACATTTGAGACGCTATTATTTGAGACCATTTTCTTCAAAATGACCAAAATTTGGGCCGGAAAGACAACAGTGACATTACTACAGAAACCATTTTTTATTCCACGAGAGGTGTACAGATTTAATTTGTGCACATTAAAATGACAGTATATGGATCTACATCATGGTGTAGTTTCATAAGTTTTCCATCTAAAATAAAGAAATGCGAACACTTTTCTGCTAACTTTTTGAACACCCCTCATAAATTATAAGTATTATCTGATCAATGGGTCTGGAGTTTCGGCCCTTGGTTATCAGAGGATCCCAAATTGTAATATTTTAAAAAAGTTGGGTCTTTATTAATTGTTTTGATCTAGCATGTGATGTAGTTATAACTATGGTGGTAATGATTTGGATTTTCATTGGTGGGTATGATGCCAGTTAGATAAAATTGAACACCAACTTCAAAATGTCTTGTGAGTTACTAGTCCTTTCATCTCCTGTAGTAAAACACATAGTAAAGATGCAATTTAAAGCATGCAGCTCTCACATTTGAAAGATTAAATTCTTTTCCGTCCCTCTCAAATAATGGTTTTTACACTAACATGCCAGTCAGACGTTTATCAGAAAATTATCGAAAGTAGCATAATTTTTATCCAGTTGACATGAGGTGTAATCATCTTCTTGGATTCTTTAGAGATAATTTCACAACTGCCAAAACTTGTCAACAAAATTGAAACAATCTCACTTGAAGACCGCCACCTGTGCAGAAGTAGCATGAGAAGGGAATGATTAAAATGCGTGTCAAAACATTTAATTATAGATTAATCTGTAAGGGTTGGTGTCAGACGAAGTAATCAGAATGTCAGAATGTGTTAGAAGTTAGGTGTAGGGTACCTGCTACTGGTGAAAGCTCTTCACCTCGTTCAAAGGAAAATGTTTTTGTTAAGATATATTTTACAAACTTTCATGACCACCCAAGAGCCGTCATAAAAGAATTATGTAACCATAATAAAACCAGATCATCCTGGAAGTAACTCACAAGCTGACCAGGCTTCTTGTTACCTTGGTGATGGGGGGCGGGGGTAGTAAAGCCTGTGTTAAGGTAAAATAGTCTTCAGTCCATGAGTTAAAATGGTGTAGTTGACTGATAAAGATTAAAGATGGCCTGTAATTCTTGGAAAGTGATTTATGTCTGTAATTCATACAGAATTTTGCGTTAACTTGTATGCTTTGTAGATTTAAGGAATTGTTAATGGATGGTGTAAGACTCACAAATCTCAGATTATGTTAAATCTTGGTCTTATTTTGTCAAAAGGTAGGTCACTAGGGCAGATCTTAGAAATCTAAAATGCCACATTTTTCACTCAATATTATTGAAACTTTGAGTATGTTTGCATGTAATCTTGGTTGTGTAAAAAATGTTTACATAGTTGAAACTTTATCAGGTGAATTTCAAAAGCATAAATTCTGTAATGATCTTTGTTTATTACATCATGATGCCTTCGCCATTAATCTTACTCAGGTGAGCTACACAAAGCCATCTTGGCCCTCTTGTAAATTATTTGTTCTCAGTTTTTCAGTGAGGCATGTTTTGGTTGTGTCCCTTTACCTGAAGTTCTTTTTTTTGCCCAAATTGTTCTGCTTTGTGTCTTGTATATAATACATACTTATCAAGTTCATATTCAGCATATGATCTTGTAGGTAAAGGAAGATACATTTTTCTCTTTCTTTTTATTTAACCACCACCTTTGCATTAATTTCTGTTTAATGCAGTTGTTTTTGTTTTGTTGTAGCAGCAAGGTAATTGAGTTTGATGACAAAAAGAACAACATCAAATAACTTTGATAGGGTTGTTACTGCTGCAATAAGAACATGATGATGTTGTTTTGTAAAGGTTCCTTAAGTCTTGGTGTTTCTAACCAAATGTACTGGTGTTATCATTATGAATGTAAGGCTATTTGAATGGTACTGAGGAACTGTTTGATTTACCACACATTATCCTGGCAGAGGCTATTTCTTGTCCAGAGAGAGAAAACTAAAAACCTTGGCTTAGTAAATTAATACTAAAATATAAATCATGAACACAATACATGATCCTAAATTGTTTATAACAATTCTGTTATATATACCTGAATTGAAGAAAATACACCCTCAACTGTATGAATGTTCAGGTATAAATTTCGGACTTGATGAATATTGACTGAAATTTAAATGGTATATGAAACAATGGATGTTTTTTTGCCATGCTGACTGGTTAGGGCTTCTGAACTACATTATTAAATGAGCAAACAAAGGAGACCCAAATCAAACAGCTCTTTGGATGGAGATGGCTGATCTGGGTTTGCTCTGTTTGCAAATGCTATATGAATTAAAGCGTAAATTAATATAATGCATTGGTATATAGTAATCAGTAATGTATTTCTCAGACAGTTGGCATTGTTTTAGAACAGTATTTACTGGCATATAATCTTGTATTCTGAGAGGGAAGAAACTAGGTGTAAGACAGACATTAATATATAGCAGATCAAATTTGCAGTACCAGTTTCCTGTAATGTTCCTGATTGATGCAGTTGGAATATTTCAGTGAGCAAACTTTTTTTTTTGATAAGAATCTTTAATATGTTTTTTTTTTCCAGATATGTTGACATATGCCATTTAATTAAGAAATAATCACCATTTTATACTGCTAAACTCAAATCTGATGATGTTTGTTTTTTGTTTCTTATCTGAATGATGCATTAGTTAGTTTCATGAGCACAAATCCTTAATCAACTTTTCAGAGAATATCATAAGATATTGCATATATTAACTGAAGATAGAAGATAGAATTTATTGACAATATTTTTTTTCTAATGAAAGAAAACATTTCTGACATTTCTTTTTCTTTCCCTTTTTAGCTCACCTGAGCACAATGTGCTCATGGTGAGCTTTTGTGATCGCCTTTTGTCCGTCGTCCGTGCGTGCGTCCGTCCGTCGTCAACAATTTGCTTTAAACAACATCTCCTCATGAACCGCTGAAGGGATTTTGACCAAACTTCACAGGAATCATCCTTATGATGCCCTCTATCAAAGTTGTACAAATTATTCAGATTGGTTAAAAAAGTAGGTCACAGGAGCTAAAAATAGATTTTAAAAATGCAAACTTTGAAAATCTTCTGCAAAACTGCAAGGCCTAGAGCTTAGATATTTGGTATGTAGCATCATCTTATGGGCCATTACCAAGATTGTACAAATCATAGCCCTACGGTGATAAATGCCCCCGCACCAGGGGTCACTTGTTTTACATAGAGTTATATAGGAAAATCTTTAAAAATCTTCTTCTATGAATCCATAAGGCCTAGAGATTAGATATTTGGTATGTAGCATCATCTTATGGTTCATTACCAAGATTGTACAAATCATGACCCTATGGTGATAAATGTCCCCGCACCAGGGGTCACTTGTTTAACAAAGAGTTATATAGGAAAATCTTTAAAAATCTTCTTCTATGAATCCATAAGGCCTAGAGATTAGATATTTGGTATGTAGCATCATCTTATGGTTCATTACCAAGATTGTACAAATCATGACCTTATGGTGATAAATGCCCCCGCACCAGGGGTCACTTGTTTTACATAGAGTTATATAGGAAAATCTTTAAAAAAATCTTCTTCTATGAATCCATAAGGCCTATAGCTTAGATTTTTAGCTCACCTGAGCACGTGTGCTCAGGATGAGCTTTTAGGATCGATGAATGTCCGTCGTCCGTCCGTCCGTCCGTCCGTCGTCCACAATTTGTTCGTTTGCACTCTAGCATCTTCATTTTATGAGCAATTATCTTCAAACTTTAAAACAATGTTTATGACCATAAAATCTCGGCCAAGTTCGATTATGGCTGATATCGGAACATTAGGTCAGGAGTTATGCCCCTTTTAAAATTCAAAAAAGCCAGATTTCACATTGTTTGCACTCTAGCATCTTCATTTCATGAGCAATTATCTTCAAACTTTATATCAATGTTTATGACCATAAAATCTCGGCCAAGTTCGATTATGGCTGATATCGGAACATTAGGTCAGGAGTTATGCCCCTTTTAATATTAAAAAAAAGCCAGATTTCACATTGTTTGCACTCTAGCATCTTCATTTCATGAGCAGTTATCTTCAAACTTTATATCAATGTTTATAACCATAAAATCACGACCAAGTTCGATTGTGGCTGATATCGTACCATTAGGTCAGGAGTTAAGCCCCTTTTAATATTCAAAAAATGCCATATTTCAAGTTGTTTACACTCTAGCATCTTCATCTTTTGAGCAATCGTCTTCAAACTTTATGGCAATGCTTATGACCATAAGGTTTCGATTGAGTTCGATTATGGCTGACATTCATCAATTAGGTCAGGAGTAATGCCCCTTTTAATATTCAAAAAATGCCATATTTCACATTGTTTACACTCTAGCATCTTCATCTTTTGAGCAATCATCTTCAAACTTTATGACAATGCTTATGACCATAAGGTCTCGATTGAGTTCGATTATGGCTGAGATCCGTCAATTTGGTCAGGAGTTATGCCCCTTTTAATATAAAAAAAAGCCATATTTCACTTTGTTTATTCTCTACCAACTTCATTTTTTTAACAATCATTTTTAAACTTTAAGGCAATGTTTATGCCCATAATCTCACAATCGGGTTCAATTATAACTGATATTGACTTGTAAATTTAGGAGTTATGCCCATTTCACCATAAAAAAAGCCAGATTTCACTTTTACACTCAAGCATCTTTATTTCTTAAGCAATCATCTTTCTCAGGTGAGCGACCAAGGGCCATCTTGGCCCTCTTGTTGGTATGTAGTATCATCTAATGGTTCATTATCAAGATTTTCAAAATGGTGGCCCTTTGGAGATAAATGACCCCGAACTAAGTCTTCTCCTCTGAAACCATAAGGCCCAGTGCTTATATATTTGGTGTGTAGTATTGTCAGGGCTAAAATGTTTAAGATTGAGTTATATCAGAATTCTTGTCTGTTTAAAAACCTTGTAATCAGTTGTAGCAATGGTACTCAGGTGAGCGTTTCAGGGCCATCATGGCCCTCTTGTTTATTTCATTTATAAAATGAGATAACAGTAAAAATATTTTCATGTCATAACATTTACAAATTGCTGTATTTAAATCAAACTGATCTTTGAATCATAGCCAAGTAAAAACCAGCCTTGCCAATATTTTGTATAAATCATATTTCAAGGATACTTTTTGATGAAGTAAACATTTCAATATGAAATCCTGCAGAATTATTAGAAGATTGACAGGAGGTTGTGGGCTAGATTCCTGGCTTTAAATGGATGCTATTATAGTTCCAGGACAGGCTGAATGGGTGTCAGGATTATGTATAGCGTCTTACTCGCCTTTAGCCTCAGGCATGATATAATGCTGAGGCAGCACATTTCATGTCTCATGTAGACCAGGTCCCAAATGACTAAAATACCCGTACTGTAAACCAAAGCAAAATATATAAGCAGTACTTTTCAGTCTTGCAGGACCTAACAGTTAGTATATGAAAAAGAAGCATAGTTGAATGTAATTCCATGGAAATGAAATGTACAACAACTACAACATGTTCAAACAGCACAATCAGCACTTTGATTCTATAGTGTTTTGGTAAAGCATGATCAAAATGATTATGAGATAATGCTTGCTATAATACTGATTTTGGCATCTATATTTAGTGAAAATGAATTAAGTGTTGTAGTTTTGTAATGTTTTAAAACTCCTGGTTTTAGGAATGTATTGAATTATACTGACATACCTAAACCATTCTTGCGGTTAAGCAGTATCTTTAATGCACAATCATGTTGAAGAATCCATTTTTCATGTTCTGTCTTTCTTGAGAGCTCTCTGCTCCATCTCCTGTGAGATTGGAAGTATTTGAGGTATTGTACACGAGATTCCCCTCAGAAGTTGATGCATTGAAATCAGTTGCATGTCTGGAAACTGGAATTAGAATTCTCCTTAAAATACCAGGATATTTCATGCCAATGAAAATTAATAACCCAGGAGAAGATACTCTTTCTTTGAGGAGGATGGGGGAGAATGTGTTTTTTTGTTTATTTCCAATCTGGCAAAGATGTAAACTAACTCTGAGGGCTTAGTTTATTGCTGACCATTTAATGATTCATGGTTGGGTTGTTGGCCGGGTTTAATGCTGCCTTTACATTTGTGTTCTGCTTCTCTTGGTCATCTCACTTTACTCCCTCGGTCTTCCTTGGTGGAGTGGTAATGTTTCCAGTGGCCTTGACCTCTAAAATACACCATTGTTGTCAGTCTGTGCTCTTCTGTAGACATATGTACATATATAATGGAGTCTAAACCAAAATGGTGTGTTATTATAAAAGATATGACAGTATCATTATTATCAAATTATAAACTTGAGGTCCATGGTTTGAAATAGTCATCTTATATTTTGAGGGAAAATAGTGCAAAAATAATGTATGCATAGCTGCTTCTTTATTTATATGTTAGAAGCTACCAATGTTTTGCAACATGCCCTTGATTTGTCCTTAGTTAATGAATTGAGTGCAAGGAAAAGATTCTGCACTGTGTTTTACTTGATTGTGCTTGTGAGTTTTTCAACATTAAGGTTGTCTTGTTAGGAAGATGGTTTCCAGGAAGGGTCAGACATATTGTTAAGTTGGTTGGTTGTTTGGTCTGTCTGAAAATTTTTGTGGAACAAACTACTTCTTCATGAGTTTTTGAGAATTTTCAATTAAATTTGGCATGTGTTACACTATGGTATGGGTAGTTGTAAATTACATACTGTGGAGTTTGCTTAAGAATACGTTTGGGGGAAATGCCTAAGAAATTTCTTTACATATATTATGATATATGTAGAGCGATACTCTATGGCGTCAACTACTTCTTCAGTTTTTGAGGTCTTTAATTGGAGTATGTGTTTGTTGAAATTTTATGAAGACTTTCTGTGTCAAAGTGGTTTTCAGGGATATTGATCAGTGATAGTTTAATTTAGTTTTGTTCATATTTAAATTACAGATTGGATTAATTTTAACAATTGCTTTGATTAAATCATTTTATTTTTAATTGCTTTGAATGACAAGATAATAAGATTTGTAAAATGATTTCTATTTAATTAGTAAGACCACACCATGGAGTCTAGATGCAAGAAAAGCTTGTGCCAACAACTTAGAGGCTATACCAAGACAGTTTCAGGAATGTTGTTACGTCAGGCAAAGTAATTCATTGTCAATAATTTGATAAATCTTTCTGAAGTTGCACAGCACAAAAAGTGCTTGTAACATGCGAGTATGTCACAGTGTTCCCACATGTGACCTTGACTTACTTTCCTGTGACCTAGAAACTGGGCAATAATGGTGTTCAGACACAGGTTTCAGCCTTGCTTACAGTTGCCCAGTGTTTCTGGTTTAATCACCAGTCAATGCGTAAGTATCTGTAATATGCATGCAGGAGAATCATAGCTGTTGCATCCATTTTTATAGCAGTTGTTCTTTTACCACCAGTGTTTTGCTTGTCTTGATACAAGGAGAGCAGGCATATTTTGGCAGTATGTGGTGCTTAGGAATTGAATTTGCAGCACTATCTGGCATTGGTTTTATTCATCTGAAGGTAGATGGGGGGGGGGATAGCTTGACTGTTGTTTGTTGTATAGTTTCCCTGTCATCTTCAATCGAATCATAGGTAGCTAATAATTGACTTCCTCCGTTGATATTTTGTCAATCGTCTTATTAGATAGATGGATTCACAATTTTACTTCATAGAAAACAATTTGGAAAAAAATTGACCAAAGTGAATTAATTTTCAATACAAAAAGGTTTTATGCTGTTACTGTCTCATCTCAGCAGTACTGATCAGTTTGTAATGAATGTGGGTTTATATTGGTCAGCTGGGCCTTTTTCAAGAGTGAAAAGGTTGATGTAGGAGGGTCAAGCATTATATTGGTCAGTTAAGCTTGAGGGTTGATGTAGGAGCATTAGTGGCTTATTAATTCTCTGTCCTGTCAGTTATCAGTATTATTCACATCATGAGATTCTCTCTGATCACCGATTGTGACCTGATGGAGTCCTGTCTTACATTCCCCAGCTGCATAGGCTTATCAGTGTCTTTGGTCTATTTCCAAACCAGACCAAGCTGCTAGAACCAGGATTGGAAAGTTCATGTAGATATGACTGGAATTTGGTGGAGGTATTTTTCTCAGTAGTATTTGTGAACATACATTTTTATCTGAGAGAGCATTTCATGATAATTTACTTCTATGTATTTAAATTTCGGGGAAAAAAAATAGATTTCTTGATACAATCTGAAGTTCTTTCCAGTAATTCAGCATTAACGATCAACAGGCACCAAACATGAACAGAAACATTATTTATGACTCCAATTTAATTAACTTATCTATCCACTAAGTAAAGAGTATGTACTCAAGTACCCATAGAATGTAAACATCACTCAAAATTTATTATTCAATTCACAAACATTTACAAAATTCTTCAGAAAATTAGTGTGGGTTGCTAGAAGAGAAAGTGGTAAAAAATGAGTTAAGCTATTTATCATTGCAAATGGTTACTGAGAATATAGAATTTGAACCCCTATATATCTATCATGTATTATTTTCTAAATGAAGTCTTTTATTTTCTTCTGTGAGGTGATTCATTTGTAAGTTTCTGTTTCAATATATCAAAGGTTTGTCTCAAAGAGGCTTAGTGCAACTCATAGTAAAGAATCCAAAACATGTACTCAACACATATTTATCTATGCCAGAAAGCAGGTGCTTGTGAAATAATTTCCATCAGACATTTCAGTTCTAATCACTATTCAATTAGCACTTTTAATTTAATGGTTTGTTAATTGACTCATCTTTCACTGTTCTAACGAATGTGTACATACAGTCTGAAGTTAGGAATAGATATGATATGGTTAATTCCTGATTAGTTTGAATAGGAATTATTAGGATAGCCCTACCTCACAGAAAGGGCCATGTAGGGTTTACACTTAGTCCTGTTCTGTCACATCCCAGCTTACACTCAGATTTCATGAAGACAAGGTGGGATTTGAAGGTATTAATCACATTTTATGTGGTTCTGAAAAACTTTTAGAATCCAGATTCATTTCATGTGGAGGAGATGGAAATATGGTAGGGTGGTCTGGTGTTAGAATACATCACTCAGTGAATCTGAAGGTTCTTGATACAAATCCCTTTAACCCTTTACCTCATGAATATGCATGTACAAATTTATGACTTAATAAATATTAATCAACTGAACTTGAAATGGTATATGAAATCATGAATTTTTCTTTGTTACAAAGACTGTGTAGAAACTCAGCTACAGTATCATATGAGCAAACAGAGGGGACCCTGATCAGACAGCTGCTATAGGAGCTGTCTGATCTGGGTCGGCTCTGTTTGCCAATGTGTGTCATATGAGTCTATTAATTAATAAGGGTGGGTAGAGGGGTGGGGGCAAAAATCAGTCCTAACCTTTCTATGGACATGGCACCCGGCCAACCCAGGAATAGTCAAGAAGGGTTAGAATAGGTTTCAAAAATGTGATTTCCCAATAGACCATTCCAGTGTTTATAGATATTTCATTATATAAGCTTGGATAATAGGTAGTCAGTGATTGATCTGGTTTACACACTCACACAAAAGTTTTGTTGGCTTAAATTTTCACTGGTAAAAACTGGAAAAGATTCAGTGATATAAAAAGTAAAGTTTAAATCATTTCTAAGTTGTGTTCAAAACACACACTCACATCAAAGTGGCCCCATTAATTGCTCCCATGAACAGGAGTACGTTGGAAGGGCTGCGGGAGTCAGAGGGTGCAAGATGTGCACCATTTGATAAATAAGCTCATTATAAATACTGCTAGGTCTGGCAGCATATCTGGGAATCTGTATCAACAAAGTGTCAGAATTTGTACAAATGTCCCAAAGATTCTGCTCCTCCATTAGTTAACATGAATGTGGTGAATAGAGAGAAGAAGGACTTTCTTGCTGGAATGGACTTTGAGATATAAATCTTATCATTTGTTGCAATCTGTGAATAGAATCAAGTTTTTGTCACTCGGAAAAAAAAGAGTAGAAAACCACTGCCTGAGGATGATGCGGGTGAATGTTTAACATCATCCCTAGCATGGAGTTCTGCAGCAGCCCTTCTGACATGTGCTTCTAGAATCAAATATCTATCACTGTTAAGGGGTTTATATGTAGTTTATCAGTAGTTCTTCCCCGAGTTTTTTTTTTTTTTTCAACTGCCTCAAGTGCAGTGTATTCATACTGATTTTAATTCAGGATGTTATCCCAGAGTTTTGAGAATCTTAAGGATTCAGGTACCACTGGGAGGAATGATCCCCGCCTGTTTGTACTTGGGAATCAAAGGATAAACAAGTTCAGGTTGTTGTAAATTGCAGAACAGGTTCTTGTTAAATGAGATTTTGCAGAAAATTTGTTTTGTTTATTATTAGCCGTGGGTTTCCCCTTGAGATACTGCATGCCTCGATGGAATTGGGCAAGAGGAAGAATTTTTTTGAGTATTGTTATAGATAGGCGCAAATAGAGAGAGAATAGAGAGATACGTAGATTGGATAGGCATAGGTAGCAATGGGGGAGTGTGGTGGTGAAACTGTAAGTGACAGCCTGTTCTAATCTACACAATCTGTGAGGAAAGGTAAATCGCTGAGTCGGGGGTATATTGGCTGCCATCTTCTTACCTTGATGCAGGGTTCATCAGCTGTTTGTCAAGGTAGTCTGTGTGTGTTGTGCGGGAGAGTCAACACCATCCGCAGCCAAGTCCGGGAAATGGAGTTATAATTCTGGTGGTCTCTAGACACTGGGACATGGACGGACTTTAGGAGGGATAAGTTCCATCATGGTTACTGAAGAAGGTATGAAGGTGTGGTAATCACATGCTTGAGTCGTAGATTGTTGTAGTAAGGCAAGTAATATAGAAGTGCTGCTGCTTGTTGTTTGTAATTCTGTATGGAGGTGGACCAGCATATCTAGGATTACTGTGGATTGTATCACACTCAGGACTAGGGTTGACCATGGATACATGCTCATTGCTTCATTATTCTGGACATACCTATTGACCCCATTTCATGTGATCCTTTGAAAGTTCCAAAACACTATGAAAAATGGAGTCAGCTTGTTTCAAACACTTAATGAACTTTTATAAATTTTTGAATAAAAAGATGGGTGACAGTCACAGTTTTTGATAAGCTGTATTGTGAGCAAAAAGGATGGATTGCAAGTGAATTGGAAGAGGTTTGCGAGGTTGAGTTTGCTATTACTTTTGTTAAGAGTTAGTGCCGAGCTGGATACCACAAGGCTTCAGAATAGGGACAGAAGCAAGACGTCCCTCTGTCTCAGTCCCCTCTGGCTCCTGTCTAAACATGGCCTGTCTTGTTGAGAAGTCAACCACTACCACTGGTATGTATACCTTATTGTTTGTCACACATGGACACTGTGTCAAATAATTAGGGGCTCAAACCTGTAGCACATGGACATTGTGTCAGATAATAAGGGGCTCAAACCTGATAATCTTGGTTACATATTTATGGACTCTGCCAAAACAAAATATTAGGCTCAGCAAATCCTTGTAGTATTTGTTTTCAAAGAATATGGGGGTAAAACCTTGTAACACTGGTCAATTTGCAAATATTAGGGGTCAAAACCCTTATTTTTCATCAGTGGACATGGTCCAATCATTATGGGTTAAAACCAAACATAGATTTGGGACTTTTTTTTTGAAATTTATAACTTTAGATATCTGTTTACACCAGTAACTTTTGGTAAGCCATGGAAAGAAATTTAGCTCCAATATTTTGATGATAAGCAGGCCAAGCCAGGATATAGGAAATTTTCTAATAATGTAGGGTGATAGATGGGGAATGAGCAGGCATTATCCAGATGTGCAACAAGACTGTCAGATGTCACTGTTGTGTTAGCTGTCATGTCTTCTGTGATTAAACATTGTTTGAGGGTGTTGGTTTAAGTGTTGTTTAAGGGTTTCAGTGGATAGGTTCCATAAAGTTGAAGTTCCTTTATTTGTTTTTGTGTCTAACTCATATTAAGTCCAATTTTGAAGGTGTATATATATTTTTAAGGTGTAGAGTTTGGCGAGTAGATAAAGAATAAGATCAACTAACTGCTACAAAAACTGTCATTAAGCTCAACATGATACCGGATGCTGTAAGCATTCATATTTTAGATAGCCGGGTCCTACTTCACTCCATATCTTATCAAGGCCTTTTTGATTGAAATCTTGATTTATGTAAATAGATATTTCATGTTAAAATACATGGTGTTGTGGAAATGGGTTTCTCATTACCTTCATTGTAAACCACAACAATTTCACTTCTGCAGTAAGAATTCTAGAGTTGCTAACTTTAAATTTTTTAAAATTTGGGAATTTTGTTTGTACACATATGGATTTAATTCATCATGTTCTAGAAATATTAGCCAGGTCTTCTAAATGAATATAAATTTTAATGAGATTAATATATTTTGTGGATAAAACCATAAAAAAAAAAATCAACAACTATTTTATTTAGTTCCTCATGAAGATTCTTGATGTTACTGAGTTTCTAATTTTTGTTCAGGATGAATATGAAGGATTGAGCAGATTGTTTGACCCATATGTTGGAAATAATTTAGCTCCTTCAGGAACTGGACTGTTCGGGTATCTCATTTATAGATCTAGGTGGGTTCCTCAGTATCTCCTGGTTCCTGGTTATGTGTTCTGTTGGAATTTCAAAACAATCATCTTTCTAGGCTTGCTGGTGTTTTGGTCTCAAATGGCTGGCTAATGGATATTTAGGCATTTCAGCAGTTATTTTGATAGTATTATGAGTGAGGAGGGGAGTAAGAAACATTGCAATGGCCGTGGGTGGTAGGTCATGCGAACTGAGCATCTTCAGGGGAAATCTTGGTGGTGTATTGTACAAAACTAGGTAAAGGATATTATCAGGACCCTGTTAACCCTTTCCCTCATAGAGGAAACCATGAAAAGACCTATGCGAACAACATAAAACCAGATCATCCTGCGAGTAACTCGCAGGCTGATCAGGTTTTATGCTGTTCGCTGCTCCTCGGTGGTCTGGAAATGAGGACTTTATAATTAAATTTGGTAAGTTTTAACTGTGGTTTTCTGCAGATCAGGCTTTATGTGGTACCTATTGAGTGCGTCAAAATGAGTCTATATGAGGGAAAGTATTAATAAGTCACAAATCATTGTAATATATTGGTATCATTTAAGTGAAATTATCTATTTGATATTTCCTAAATTTATATAGAATGATATCTAATGTAAGGTCTTTGTTACCTTCGTCTGGTAAATTAATTACCTGCGTTCTCTGAGAATCTAATATTGAGTGAAATATAGAATTTGTAAAGTTTTGCCATAATTATTATAGATATTTCTCCAGTTGTTTCATGAATAACAACCACTTGTGTAACTCCATCCTCTGTTATGACGAGTTCACATTTTATAAAGCAGTCTTATGTCTCGTTGCTATATAGAACTTCTGGAGTCTCACATTTTTGTCACAGACATCCTTACTTTAGAATGTATAAGATACGTCCATCCAGTTGGAAAATTGAATTTGTTTCATACTGTTACAATTTGAAAGCAATTTTGAAGACCTATATTATATCCAACTGTATGTAATTTAGCTTATATGACACAAGTCAATAATTTATGTACTCAAAAACATCTAGAAATGTTTTGATGTTGTTTTTTTCTAAAATCATTTTGCCCCATGGATAGTTAAGTCATGTTTTTTCTTGCCAAAATATTTCTAGGTGGGATGCCATGACTGGGGCTTATTGGCAAAGACTTTGTCCCATCTTCACATCTTGTTTATTTTGTATTGGCCTTACTAATTGGCAGTGGGGATGTTTGTAGGATGACCCTGCTTCTCCAGTCAGGTCTAGGAGGCAGCTTAAACTGTATCAGGTGATCTTCCTGTATCCAGACTGTATGGCCAAGTGATTCTTCCCTTATAACCCACAGTGTTTATTCTCAAAATACCTTGCTCAAGATGAAAAAAGAAAGAAAAAAGACAACTGGCAGTAGCTACTAATATCATACCCAGCCTGACTCAGGTTCTGTTTTGCATCAGGCTACATGCTGTTATCTCTTGCTACATTTTTTTGTTTGAGCAAAAACAGAATCATAGTTATAACAAGCCAATAAGGTACACTCTGCTGTGATATAATGATCATTATTGGTTCCCTTGTGATATATGAATATCAGTTTTGTTCCTATGTGATATATTAATTATATTACTATTTATCATTCCAAGATAAATATTCTCTGTTATGTAACAATTATGTTCTACCTCTGCACTACCCTTTTGATATAATTAGGATATATATTTTAATTTATATCTACCTCTGCATACCCTTGATATAATGTATCAACTCAAAATGGTAGTTATGAAAAGCAAATCTATCAAATACAAAAGTAAATGGAATTTTGATGAGTGATCCATAGCTTATTTTGAGTAGTATATTATTGTCGTGATCTAATGATTACATGGATTAGCATATTTGTTTATGACCTTGTAAGTTTTGAGTTCATTATACCCCCCCGCAACGAAGTTAGGGGGGGGTATACTGGAATCAGGTTGTCCGTCCGTCCGTCTGTCTGTCCGTCCGTCTGTCCGTCCGTCCGTCTGTAGACACAAAATTCTGCGGACTACTCCTCCTAAACTTCTGGAAGGATTTTGATGAAACTTGCTGGCAATGATCCTTAGACATTGTATTAGCGCGTTATCTATATAGCATTGAGTTACCTCCCCTATTTACCAAGTTATGCCCCTTTGATGATTTTTGCATTACAAACTTCTGCGGACTACTCCGCCTAAACTACTGGAAGGATTTTAATGATACTTGCTGCAATGATCCTTAGACATTGTAAGCGCGTTATCTATATAGCATTGAGTTACCTCCCCTATTTACCAAGTTATGCCCCTTTGATGATTTTTGCATTACAAACTTCTGCGGACTACTCCTTCTAAACTACTGGAAGGATTTTGATGAAACTTACTGGCAATGATCCTTAGACATCTATATAGCATTGAGTTACCTCCCCTATTTACCAAGTTATGCCCCTTTGATGATTTTTGCATTACAAACTTCTGCGGACTACTCCTTCTAAACTACTGGAAGGATTTTGATGAAACTTACTGGCAATGATCCTTAGACATTGTATAAATCTATATAGCATTGGTTACCTCCCCTATTTCCAAGTTATGCCCCTTTGATGATTTTTGCATTACAAACTTCTGCGGACTACTCCCTAAACTACTGGAAGGATTTTGATGAAACTTGCTGCCATTCATCCTTAGACATTGTAGAAGCATGTGTTAGTTATATAACATTGGGATTACCCCCTTTTTGTTATCATTGGATTACCTCCCTGTTTTAAAGATATGTCCCTTTGATGGTATTTGTTTTACAATTTTCTTCCATTGATAGATTTCAGTGAATCTTAATGATATTTATCCATAGACATAGGTATATCCATAGGTATGTGTTACAAAGGATCACTAGATTTCCATGTAGTTGGCACATATGTCCTCTGTATATTAAGATGGAGTGTTGCATACAAGAATTCTGATTTCATGCTCCAAAGCCATGTTTGACAAAAACACTTGCGGGGGGGTATTAGTAAGCCCTTAGGCGACAGTTCTAGTTTCACAAGTCATAGCAGAAAGCATATCATGGGGGATGAACACAAGTAAAACTACATATTTTCTGTGACTAGAATTTAAGTAAAATAACATCTTACAATAAACAAATATTCTACTCGTTTTATGCTCATCTTATTTCCATTTCATGTTTTTTCTCTTCTTTTACTATTGTCCTTTGAAACAGCCCTAGAATTCCTTTGTTGTATGAATGTGTGTCTTCAATTTTATTGAGTTGAGATCATTTGTTTTAATTATTTAAACATCTTTAAATGAATGCAATATTACTTTAAAATAGGCATTTAGTAAACTTATCAAAATGAAAATGATAAAATCTTATCTCTTATGGTGTGTGATATAATTATCATCAATAAATATTTTTCTTTTTGTTTCACCTAAATTAAGTAATTGACAGCATTTTTACGTCTGCTGTGATATTATCTAATTCATTCTCCATTTGCTTTGCCTGTTTAATTTTCTCTCTTTTTTATGATAAAGTGCTATTAGTAAAATGGTTTAAAATGTCTCTTTGCTTGATTCAAAATTGACATTTGAATATTCTAATGTAATAATTACTATAACCAAGGTAGTTATTTGTTTTAATGCTGAACATTTCTTATGTAATTTGGCTTGAATTTGGAAATGGCGGAAGTCAAGTCTGTACAGTCATTGCTAGTTAATTAAAAGTACTGGTCCAGCGTTAAAAGCATTTTGTAATATTATAATTATTATTTGACCTGTGATTATATAATGTAATGAGCGAAGCTTTTACCTGCATGGGCTACCAGTTGTCTGGTTATATAATGATGTTACATGGAAGGTTTGAGGTTGTCAGATATAGTCACTTCTGATTGGTTAAGCAATGAGACAGATAAGGCTTCTGATTGGTTAATGTCTTTGGTAACATGTGTTGCTGTGCTGTTTGGCATTTTTGTGGCATGGCTTGATATGCTTTAACTCTTATTCAATCAATAAAGAGTGAAACCTCAATAAAAGACCACTTTTGGGACTTAATGATCCCGGCCTTTATAGGGAGATGGTCTGATGATCAGGTGCAAGGGTCAAATGGGGGAAGAGTTCCTGAATAATGTGGTCTGTATTGTGAGATGGTCCTAATATAGAGATAGTCTTATTTGGGTTTTACTAGAGTGGTCTGAATAGTGAGGTGGTTGTGATATAAAGGTGGTCTTAACATGAGGTTTTATTATATTGGTCTGAAGAGTGACTTGGTCCTAGTATAAAGGTGGTTTTTATATGAGGTTTAACTGTAGTGGTCTGAATAGTGAGGTGGTCCTAGAATAGAGGTGGTTTTTATATGAGGTTTAACTGTAGTGGTCTGAATAGTGAGGTGGTCCTAGAATAGAGGTGGTTTTTATATGAGGTTTTACTGAATAGTGAGGTTGTATGTACTTCTGTATAGATGGTCTTCATATAGCGTTTTACTATTATGATCCGGTGTCAGGTAGTCCTTATATTATAGAGGTGGTCTTCATATGAGGTTTTACTGTGGTTGTCTGAATTGTTGTTATAAGAGAGTTGGTCTTTGTATGGAGTTTTGCAGTATAAAACTAATGTTTGTATTCATATAATTAGAATTTACTGTTCAACTGTTAATTATCAAACGGCCAGTGCTTTAAAGAACATAAAAAATTCAATACAACAGGTAGGCAATAAAAGAACCAGGAACTCTCATTTGTTCTATGTTTAGATCTGAATATTTTCATTTGTTGCATGTTTTAATTATTTCTGATCAATTTCTACTTGAATTGGATATTTTTTTTGTATTGGCAATGCAGACAACTGTAATTGGCATTCTATAGAGAGTTCAGTGTGTGTTTGTGCTGTTTATTTTAATTACCTGAACTATTTTGATTGCAACTGAGGATCAGGGAGGCTGCATGAGTAATGCGTAAGGCAGTCAGAGTGGGGTGCTATTGAATAGTTTTGATCCTCTGGATGCTTCTGGTTTTGGCTGTAAATCTGTCATTTTTAAATATATTTGGAGCTGTTTGGCATCAAGTTAGACATGGTGGAGGTTGGCAGTGGAGCTAGGTGAGGTTTAAGATGAAGAGTGGGGTGCAGACGTGGTCAGGTGATGGTAACCTGAGAAAGAAAGTGAAGGAATTAGGGCGACAGTTTTTGTATGTACGTATTTATGTTGCAGACTTAAAAGTTTAACAATGTTGAACCACTCAAAACCAAATCAAACTGGAAGAAAATGTTGTCAGAACTAGTTTGATGAAGTAATTACCTGATTACCTGAGAAATGAACAAAATAAAACCTGATCAACTGGCATGATACTAACAGGCTGATCATGACCTGGTCTTATAGTGGTTATTATATAATTGTATTAGTCCTAGGTTGGTCTGGTGTGGTTCAGTGTTATATTACTGTTACTAAGCAACATTTGATGAAATTGTTTGGATTTTTTTTTCTCAAATCTAACCCTTCACCTTTTTGTTTTTTAGCTCCAGGGTCTCCAGTGTTTGTTCATAATGATTATCACAGCTCAGGTTCTACACAGTCTGCATGCCAAAGAAAAATGTATTATTCAGTATTCTGTGAATAAATACTCAACAAGTCATAAATTTGTTCATGAATATTCATGAGGTAAAGGGTTAAATGATTCCTTATAGATATTGTTAGGCTGATTAGGTTTTATTGTGTTTTTGATGGCAAAATTCTTTACATTTATCAGTGTGTTTTGGATCAGTACAATAACCAGCTGTTTAAAGAACCAAGCTACTAGTACTTTATGAATTGTCCACTCTAGGACTGTACATGGTTTGAACTAGTACGTACTCATTGGAGCAATGAAATGAAAATCATGACTTACACAGCGTGGCATTCACACTTGACCCAGAGGTTAGGGTTTGGGCTGGGATATGTTGGTCAACATTTGTATGCTGAAATTTTGTCATCTTGACCTGCCTTAATAAAGGTTTGCTCCTTACTATGTGAGTAAAATAGTCTTATCTTATGTTTGGATTTTAACCATTTCTTACGTAATGCTTATTTCTTTTGAAAAGAAATTACTAAGGTAAATTGCAGACTGCATACCTTTGGTAGTGAGCAGGTTCCTATTATCATGTATTCAAAAACATTTGGTTTTCATTTCCATGTGCTTGATACGTGTTTCAACGAATTGCCAAATGTTCACATTTGTTTTCTGTATCTGTATTTATATTGGTTAATGAGCTTAAATTGTTAAAAATCTGCATTCCCAGACAGATTGTACACATTTGATTTGTTATTAAATGATGTGCACTTACAGAGCACAGTATCGGAATTCACACTGTCAGTTATTTTTAAAATTCAAAACCTTTTATTGTTTATGAACCATGATTATTTCCTAAAGAATTCTTGTCTATTCTCATGCAGCCTTCACGTCCAAATTTTCTTTCTTTTGTCCCTGAATTGTTTCAAGTATTATGAATGGTTTCCCTTCAGTGTTGAAAATTCTGTCTGATATAGAAACCATGTTTGATTAAGGGAATTCTTGAATTCTTTATCGCTGAGTATCTGAAGTTAAGCCCATAACTAAAGCGTTTAATCGACAGTTTACATTTCCTGATATTACAGGGATGCACTTTTGATTCTGTGGTGAATGTCCGCTTGCCAAGACTCCTCCTAGAAATATTTCATTCTCAGCATGATCTAAACCAGAATACTCTAGAGTGATAAAATCTTAAAAAATGTTTAGAAAACTAAAAAAGATGTTTTTAAAAATGGTTGCATCTGCCAGTCCCCATGTTCAACTGACTGTAGATCGAATATAGCAAGAATGTTGTAATCAGTTGGTATCAGTCGTACCCAGGGGGAATATTGGTTGATCTGCACCTGAACTGGCATGTTTAGTTGGCGAGACATGAAAGAGATAAAAAAGAGTCATAAATGTGTTAAGAATCTTCTTGTTTCAAACATGAGAGAATTTGTTGTTTTTTTTCCCCCAGTTTTTGAAACCTTTAAATTTCAGGGCAAATTTAGTTTGACACCTTCAGCTCATTAATCTAGGTCAATATTTTGTTGATAATTTCTTGGCCTACTTTTTTAGTGAATTAGTAGGTTTCTCTGCATAATAAGGGTTTAGTTCCAGGAGTCAGGATAATGTGACTGGATGTTGCCACTTGTCTGTGGTTTGATACCACATTGGGGTTGCACACAGTGTCTGTTAAATGTGAACAAGTCCCCTTATGACAGAAAGCCCTTAACCCTTTTCTTCATATTAATTGACACATTGGCAAACAGAGCAAACCCAGATCAGACAGCTCCTATAGTAGCTGTCTGATCAGGGTCTCCTCTGTTTGCTTATACATGTACAACATTGTAGCTCAGATTCTATACAGTCTACAGAGCAAAGAAAAATCTACTGTTTCTCATAATTATATCATTTAAAGTTCAGTTAATTTAATATTCATGAAATATTCATGAGGTAAAGGGTTAATAATGTTGAACCTAAGCAAACCGACATATTGGGTAAGGTCCAGTCCATGGACTGTGATCAGTCAGTCAGACCTGGTCAGTCCGGGCAGCCTCATTGATGTCTCCCCATTCTGCCTGACAATTTCCACAATATTATGAGTTGTGTTGATTACAAATACTTGAAGCTAGAACAACAGACAGGGCTGGTGGAGGCAGATACCTGGATCTTACCAGAGGCCTGGGTAAACAAACATGGATATCCAAAACTTGACGCTTGTTTGGCCATCTGGCACAAGGGAGATTGGACTGTATGTTTTACTCATGATTGTGGTACTGATGCCATCTCTCCAGGGCTCATGATTGGTTATTTATCATTCTTAAATAGTTGTAGGTGTTTCCCCGGCAGCCTGTAATGTGAAATTTACAGTGAGGAATTTCATGGTGAAATGAATTAGTGCACCTGTGCCTGTTTTTCAAATGATAAATTTGAAAAGCAATTATCTCCATTAACGAAGATGTTGCTGGAATATTTATCACTTCCATTACAGTTAAAGAATATTTTCTCTTTTTGTGACACATTCAATTCTATATACAAAATAAGTCTGAATTACTTGTCACTAATAATCTAAAATGGGAATACTTGCAAGGAAGATGTAATTGTTACAGCTGTTTATAAATAGTGGGTTCAACTGATTGTATAGAACACAAGTACCAGTAGCTATGTATCATAATTTGATAGTTTCATTACACATACCTGGAAAGGTCATTAATAACTGTGCCAATGTATACCATGGTATTCCATATACAACCTATCAGTCTGAAAAGATATGCCCCTTTGGCTGTAAGTTCTCAAATTTAACTTCAACCATACTCAGTCCCTATTGAATGTAATGGCCATACTGTTAGTTTGTGCAAGAAAATCATACTAAGTTCAGTATTCAGATTTAATAAGAACATGGCCTGATCTCTTAGAAGCATGCCAGCGGATCTGGTTTTATACTGTGCGTATAGTTCATTATACCCCCGAAACGAAGTTTGGGGGGGGGGGGGGGGGGGTATATAGGAGTCACCCCGGTGGTTGGTCGGTCGGTCGGTCCAGCGGTCCGTTGCATTATTGGAATTCAATACAACTTCATGCAATGATCAAGCACATGGAGAGGAAGTGCAGTGCACAAGAACCATAACTCCATCTTGTTACAGAGTTATTGCCCTTTGTTACTTTTTTAAAAAATTTCATCAATGGTCAACCACAATATGAGGAAGTGCAGTGCACAAGAACCATAACTCTATCTAGAGTAATTACAGAGTTATTGCCCTTTGTATTTTTTCCTTGTCCGGAGTATAACTTGTAGCCTTTTCCGGAGTATAAGTTGTAAAGTACTGATTGGATTTCAAAACAATTTCATACAATGGTCAAGCACAATGAGAGGAAGTGCAGTGCACAAGAACCATAACTCTATTTAAGGAATTACAGAGTTATTGCCCTTTGTTACTTTTCCTTGTCCAGAGTATAACTTTTAAACTACTGGTTGGATTTCAAAACAATTTCATACAATGGTCAACCACAATATGAGGAAGTGCAGTGCACAAGAACCATAACTATATCTATAGGAATTACAGAGTTATTGCCCTTAGTTACTTTTCCTTGTCCAGAGTATAACTTGTAAACTACTGGTTGGATTTCAAAACAATTTCATACAATGGTCAACCACAATATGAGGAAGTGCAGTGCACAAGAACCATAACTCTATCTAGAGTAATTACAGAGTTATTTCCCTTTGTTACTTTTCCTTGTCCATAGCATAACTTGAAAAGAACTGGTTGGAATTCAAAACAATTTCATACAATTGTCAACCACAATAAGAGGAAGTGCAGTGCACAAGAACCATAACTCTATCTATTGTAATTACAGAGTTATTGCCCTTTGTTACTTTTCCTTGTCCGGAGCTTAACTTTAAAACTACTGGTTGGAATTCAAAACAATTTCATACAATGGTCAAGCACAACCTGTGTAACCCGGCCAAAAATCTGGAAAAAAAAACTAATGTAAAAATGTCTTTTTCATACTCTTCTTCTTAATCCTAATAACTTCATCATTTCTAAAGCAGTATTGCGGGGGTATTAATCACATTTAGTGATAGTTCTAGTTTCCTTTATAATTTAAGAGCATTTGGAGATCTCAAAACCATACTTACATATCTTCAAACCTGTTGATTACTGAGGTGATGTGGACAGAGATTGTGTGCCTCCCGATTTGTGTTAGATAGATTACTGTCATGGAGACAACCATGGTATAGGAGAGAATGGTGCCGGTAAAGAATGGTTGGTTAGTGGTATCTGCATGTGAAGGGATGCTGCCTCTAGGGGCAACTGCCAACTGCTGATGTAGCTTGACGGACAGGTTGCTCAGGTGTGCTGGGAGGGGGGTCTGTAAAGAAACTCTCTCCTTGGTCCCTGCTGGGCTGGTCCCAGGGTGCTGAGGGGACTCCATATTTACAAATTACTGTACAGGTCTGTTATAATGCAAATGTCAGTATAGCCTGGTTTATATATTAAACCTACATTCATTTATTTGTTACATCCCAACATTACAAAGTAAAGTGTGGGCTGTGTGGGAATCATGTGTTAATTTGCATCCTGTCCAGCAACAGTATTCACCACCTTACATGATAGCTCTTGCTATTTCATTATGCCCACTTGGCAACAAGTTTTCATAACATATACAGAATATATGGTTGATGTCGGGATGGAGAAGAAAGTGTATTCTTGGTGAGCTTTACTGAGCCAAGATACACTTTCACAGTGAACCGCATAAACCTTCTCCTATCCCGACATCAACCATGTATTTGATTTATCCTGCATTTGTCTAGTTTTATCATGTTTTTAGATTACTAAAATCGGTTTCATTCTTACTTTTTTTCCCCCCGATACAATCATTTTTATACTGGCTGTATGATGTAATGACTTGAGATAGTTAATGATGTAATGACTGGACATAATGTATGACGTAATGACTTAAGATAGTTAAGTTTATCCGGCAAGGCTTTATCCAGCTTATAATATAGACAGTAGCAGGATAAATCCTTCTCAGTGGATCTTGGGTTGGACTAGTACTTGTATACTGCATATGTATGAGATTCTGCCTTGTCATAATTCTGAGAAATGCTTCGGTCAGCACCTCCCTCTGATAGCCATCTTACCATTTTGGAATAGTCCCCATCTTGTATACCTTCCATCTCAGAAGTGTAGTATGTAATTAAAGGTGAAGAGAGAATGTAAGGAACTAGGGAACCCTTCCATAGAGATAGGTCTTCTTCAGGTCAGAACAGTTTCTGAAAGGGCCATGAGGATGATTTTCAGACGGTTTATTTTTGTACCAATCTGGATCTGATTTTGATGGAATGAATTGAGGGAATGAAAACTGTCCAGGTGTAATTGATGATATTTTCTTGTGAAGGGATCAGAGAGCAAGGGCGCCACTGGACATTTGTAGGGATTTGATGAATGTGAAAGTATAGCTTGCTTCCTGCTGGGCTGTTTTTATTTCTTGATTAACTGAAACCTTGTGTTGGATAGTCTATAGGTGTGGGGCAACACATGGATGTTTGTATGTGTGCAGATAAAGAGAAGTAAAAACAGAAAAAAATATAGAAATAAGATAACTCAGATTAAGTGAACATTTGATCATAAAAAGGAAAGTGTTGGGGATTGGGACAGTGTTTTCCATGTATCAGGTTAAATCAGGTCTTATAGAGAAGTTCTGCAATTTAATTGAAAGTCTTTTAAACCAGAGTTCTGCAATTTAATTGAAAGTCTTTTAAACCAGAGTTCTGCAATTTAATATAACGTCTTTTAAGGGCCCGTTATATTTCATAATGATTAAATTTTCATGAAAAAGAAAATATAAAATGACATTGATTTTAAAACAAAAATCCATTTATAGTTTTTTATTAATACACCTTACAGTTTAGTATTTTGCACAGAAAGCAAACTAAATGTTAACAATTACCCAGATTATAAGTCACATGATGGCTTAATTTGAACAATAAAAATGGTGGATATTTGCTATGAATTTTAAGGGGTTGGAAAATAGCTTGTGCGAGAAGCTTTTTAAAGTGTGTAAAGTATATGTTTTGTAATATGTGTAAAAATGTTTCAGTTATTCAAATGTGTCTCAATGTTAACTGTCATAAAGTTTAAAATGAAAAAATGATCACTGAATGGAGTGGGTGTAAGGTCAGCAGTTTTCCCGAGAGTGACAAAATTTGTTGTTGCCCCCCTTTATTCTAATTAAATGAAAATTTAATGATATTTGATATGCAAATATAGGTTGACCTTGTAAGTACCCCTAAAACTTGTGAAAGCATCATTATCATGTTTGTTTCCAATCAGCATAAAAAAGTATGCAGTATGCGGGGGGGGGGGTACAGCACAATTATGGGTGACTTATAGCTAGCTATAAGAACAAAGAGTGTGATTCAAGGCTTCACCCTGTCACTAGTTCTGGAGCACATGATCTCATTAACTGTAGAGAAACCTTGACCTTGTGTACGTGCCATACTACTATTAGTGAGAATAGGTCTTGCATAATGACTCAGGTGTGGATGGCCAGAGATTTCATTCACAACTCTTGACCCTTGTCTGGGGAGATTCTGGTAGTCAGGTCCTGTGCCATGGTGAAGGTATGAGATAGCTAATTTACCAGACTGTCTCCTTAGTTATCTTTGATTATTTAGAAAACAGTCTGTAATTAAATGTAGTCCAGGGGAAAAGTGCAGCATCTTAAATATAGGAGGATTGTTAAAGTACATCTTACACAGCTAATGACATCCGTATGACTTGGACTGCGGGAAGGGAACTCATCATTATTTCAAGTATAATTAAAAACAAGTTTTTACATCTGATGTTACATCCTGAGACTCAACAGTTCCTTTGTTGTAGAAAGGTCTTGAAAATGCTTGCATTGAGCTCTGGGATAAAATTCAAACTTAGTGGATCTGTTGTCAATGAAAGCTAGGTCAGGGTCATGGCACCCTCAAATTCTAGATAAACTGATCACCAACTTTGTTGTCATCCATATTGTGCCGGTTAGGTTTCTTGTGCAGTCCGTCATCATCAGTAGCAAATTAGCACTCAAAAATAATGTTATCATTTATTTTTCAACAGTACAATCTCCCATCAAAATTACTGCATAATTACAGCATTCCTGCGGCCATGTTTCTGTGATTATCAGAAGACAAAGGTAGACCAGTTGCTGTGACCACCAGCCCACCTGGATCTCATTATGTGATGATGGTGGTGGCCCCAGGGAGACCAGTACTGCTGCCAGCTTTGTTGTGGTCAGACCAGGGAGTGGTGGTGGGGGGTGGGGATCATAATGCCTCATCATTACCATGGTACAAGTCATAGGCTTCAGTCATTCCCACTAATGCAGGTGTAAAAGCCAGCTAATACTTGGTTCTCTTTGATGTCAGTTGAGGCCCAATAGCTTCTTGCATGTAATACTTGTAAAATGATGATGCTTGAAGTAGCTGAAGCTGTTAATTGCAGTTTTTTGGAGCCATTCATTGGTAAACATGCTTTGTTTGACCAGAATGTGAAAATGATTTGTTTTCAGGACAGTTACCAACATAACTGTCATGATCACTCATCTGCAAAAAAGGCTTGGAAGATGTAATCAAAATGCCTTGATGTGAAAGGCATTGAGGTTATTGCCCCTGTAGACTTTCTTCTCTTAATGTGTGTACATATGTGTATTTTTAGGGTGGATGCCTGCTTAAGGATCCATTTACTGCATATCTTGTTTGGACTCCAGATGCAGTGCTATAATCATGAGTTTCATATTTTTCACAGTATTCTGTGAGCTGACTGGGATCCATTGGTATCACTTTGTCTGTTGATAGGTATCACTTTGTCTGTTAATAGGTATACAAGAGCTTTGATTCTGGAAGTCCCATGAAGTTTTGAAAGTCTTTGAGTCAGAGAAGCTTTATTTGTCATTAAAACCCTTTCCCTCATAGAGGATACCATGAAAAGACCTATGCGAACAGCATAAAACCAGATCAACCTGCGAGTAACTTGCAGGCTGATCAGGTTTTATGCTGTTCGCTGCTCCTCAGTGGTCTGGAAATGAGGATTTTACAATTAAATTTGGTTAGGTTTGAGTTTGGCTTTCTGCAGATCAGGCTTAATGTGGTACCTACTGAGTGTGTCAAAATGAGTCTATATGAGGGAAAGGGTTAAAATGTTGAATGAATTAACCGCTCAGCATATACATACAGAGCAGACACACCCGTCTTATCTACAAATATGATCTTCAAGGTCAGAAAAATCAAGGTCAAGTGAAGGCTTTGGTTTTACTTTCTCTTTGACCTTAATGTAAATTCATGAAACTGATAATCATACATGCTTGTTCAAATGTGAAATTAAGTTTTTTGGCGAACAAAGGACTTTGATTAAGATGTCCTTAGTTATTTAGGAGGTTGGTGGTTTTCACTGAATGGCAAGCAATATGATTCAAGATCCAAATATAGCAGAATTTGATCTAACAAACGGTTGAAAAATGTGCTGATGAAGGTACCAAGCACAGAAACCTGAAAGTGCATTAATACTTGTTATGCTGATGTAAATGTTGGGTGTTATTTTTGGCCGGGTGCTATTTTTGGCCTCTTTGGGTCCTAGATTTAGCAAAGTCTAATGAAGCATTGAGAGGTGTTCTGATGGTCCATCATCCCCACCTGAGGTTCCTACCTCCCTCCACTGAGTGATCTAAGAGTTGAGTCTCCAGACAGGGTTACCTTTGAAGTTGATGTATTTCTCATCTGTAGCTTTGGTGCCTCATGCCCGGGAGGCCAGTGTTATGTTGGGCAGGCACAACTGAAATTTCACAACACCTCAACTACTTGTTTTCCACCCTTAATATCCACATACTGTTCATATTTACATGCTGTGTGGATTTGTGTCATGCATAAGATGATTAGATGCTTCTGTCAGAAGGTTCAACAAGTGAAGATCATTTCCGAGCAATAAACAAATACTGTAGCACCTAAAGACCTTTGCAAAAAGTATTGATGGACAGAATCTGGACTGTTAAACATGGAATTTTCACTGAAAGTGTATATATGCCCCATCAGAAAGTACAACTAATATGCACCATAAGAGGTTTTGATAGAACAAGACTGTTTGATCAGTCCTTGTTGATTTGGCATATAAATAACAATTACAGTTATTCATATGAAAATCCTTTACAGGTAGTCTTTAGAATATCATTTAACTGGTAGTCTTTATTACCTTATTTTGTACAAAAAAAGATAGCAAAATATCTAGATCTGGTACACAATTATTTGGCATATGTAATAAACATTGACTTGCTAAAAACATGTTACAATAAAAAGTATATGATGCCATAATAGTATAAACTATTATCATCTGCACCTCTGCATTATCTGTGGAGCTTTTATTTTCTATGGATGATGTACTTATAATGCCCCAGATACCAGCTCAGGGCATTAACCTAAACAAAATACCGGCACAAAAACCTCAGCAGTTTTTTTATGCCAAGAGACAGGTTGGAATTTTTTTTTTTTTTTTTTTTTTTGCCAACAAATGAAGCACAGAGTGAAAATGGTAACGACATGTGGGCTTGGCTTTGATTGTGGATGTCATAGACTATATGACTGTAACAATCAGGCAATTTTTGTAAAACATAGAGAAAAGATAACAACTTTTTCCTTGAGTAATAATGCTTGTGCAAGACTTGATTGCAAAAATACATCACTATCATCATCATTTTATTTATTTATGTTTGCTGGTCCTGGTGTGTATGTGTTCTCTATGTACATTGGGGTTTTGGGTTTGATCCCATGTCAACATACCAAAAATCATTTGAATGGTACTTATGTATACCTCTCTTGCAGGTACTGAGCATAGAAGGATATTTCCAAGACTTAACCCTTTCCCTCATAGAGGAAACCATGAAAAGGCCTATGCGAACAGCATAAAACCAGATCAGCCTGTGAGTAACTCGCAGGCTGATCAGGTTTTATGCTGTTCGCTGCTACTCAGTGGTCTGGAAATGAGGATTTTGTAAATAAATTTGGTATGGTTTAACTGTGGTTTTCTGCAGATCAGGATTTATGTGGTACCTATTGAGTGTGTCAAAATGAGTCTATATGAGGGAAAGGGTTAAACAATTATTCACTATAACTCACTGCACTTACAGTCACTGGATTCCTATCTGTCCTTATCCATTGCAGGTTGGCCTGAACACTGTGACTGGGTGTTTTGTCATATTGCCGTGGGATAATGTGTGTGGCTTCATTCCACTTGTCTATGGCTGTGGTAACATACCAATAGTCAGTTGTTGTGAAATCATGCAGTTTTTCAATAGATGTGGTATTATGCCATGTATCTGGTTTGATTTTGCTGTACGGTTGAACTATTTGTCTCTTGTAAACAGTTTTGTCCCTAAATGAATTTAATTTGATGGGACATTAAAACCAAGCAAACTGATTCAAGACCCTTTGATGGGTGTATATATATTAAATTCATTGTCAGTAGTGATGGTTCTTATTAATTTATTTAGCAATTCTTTATTGTTCATTCTGCATTGTTCCTGACTACAATATACAAGTTGTAATCCCTGGTGGCAGAGTGGTTAGAGTGACCGCCTTGGGAGTGGAATGTCATGGGTTTGATCCCTGGCTACGACATACCAAAGTTATAAAAAATGGTACTGAAGCTATAATAGCTCCCTTGCTTGTCACTTAGCATTCCAGGACTGGTTGGCCTGGTATCAGGATAATGTGACTGGATGTGTTATGCCACATCTGTCTCAAGTAGACACAGTCTCCAAATGACTGAAATACTATCAGTGGGATGTTTAGCCCAACACAATCTGCATTTTTATTCTTTTTTTCACTCTTCAAGCCTTCTGGCAGCTTGTTCTCAACATTTGTTCAGATGATAAGTGTGTGCCAATGTTTAATGTAATAACCAAGCAAATGTAACATATTGCTGCAAATACTAGTCTGAGTGATATGAAAG
>CM037778.1:59284822-59334822 GCA_021229015.1 Solen grandis
CTTATAAGTTTATGAATTTAAGAGCAAAATAATGCTCCATTTTTAGCTCACCTGAGCAAAACATGCTCATGGTGAGCTATTGTGATCACCTGTTGTCCATCGTCCGTGCGTGTGTGCGTCCGGCGTCAACAACATCTCCTCCTAAACCGCTGAATGGATTTTGACCAAACTTCACAGGAATCATCCTTATGATGCCCTTTATCAAAGTTGTTCAAATTATTTTGATTGATTGAAAAAGTAGGTCACACAAAAGCTAAAAATAGATTTTAAAAATGCAAACTTTGAAAATCTTCTTCTGCAAAACTGCAATGCCTAGAGCTTAGATATTTGGTGTGTAGTCTTATGAACCTCTACCAAGATTGTTCAAATCATGACCCTGGGGTCAAAATTGGCCCCCAACAGGGGTCACTTGATTTAATTCAGACTTATACAGAAAAAAAAACTAGAAAATGTTTTCTTCTCAGAAACCACAAGGCCTAGAGTTAAGATATTTAGTGTGTAACATGGCCTTATGAACATCTACCAGGTTTGTTCAAATCATGGCCAGTGTCCGACAAATTCTCAAAAATTCTGGTAGCCCACTGGGCTACCAGATTTGGCAACTGGTAGCCCAGAAATTTGTTCACAAAGGCTAATGTACAGCAGTGCTTAGACTCAGTTGGTCTTTATACAGTTTATTTTATCAATGTGTAGTTTACAGTTACAAAAAGCAGAGGGAACAATGAAAATGTTAGAATCAATCAAAAACATCAGTATCAGAGAACTTTAGTTTAACCAGAAAAGCATCCATGTACCTATGTTTATCATCAAGAGAATAAAATTTGGCCTTAACCTAAAGCATAAACGTTACATTTTCCAAAAGCTAAGCCTTATGACATTAAAGTATATCAGCAAAGAAAATGTATGTTTTGCATAGCATATTCACATTTTACAATCACACTGAAATGAAAAACAAAATTTTCATGGTAAGAATTTTAAAAAAAAATGAACATAAGAAATATATTTAAAATCCTCATTTATATTTATTTTATTCAGAAATTAACTTTGCATAATATATGATCTTGATGTTAACATAATTATGTACACTTAAAGATCTACTTTACTATGTAGTAATAAGATATAATTAGAATAATTATTCACCTCAAGGTAAAGGAAATAACTTGTTAAAATACATACAAATTAAAAAAATTTATATATGAAAAATGTAAATAAATGAAATACTGTTTACTTTTATTTTCTCCTCCTCTTTTTTTTTAGCTCACCTGAGCACAAAGTGCTCAAGGTGAGCTTTTGTGATCGCCCGTTGTCCGTCGTCCATCGTCCGTGCATGCGTCCGTCGTCAACTTTTCGTTCAAACGACTTCTCCTCCTAAACCACTTGGCCAATTTCAAAATTATTTTGCAGGAAAGTTCCTTGGCAGACTCTCTACCAAAGTTGTTCAAATGGTTCCAGTCCATTGCATAATTAGGTCACAGGAGCTAAAAATAGATTTTAAAAGTGAAATCTTAAAAAAACTTCTTCTCCAAATCCAAAATGCCTAGAGCTTAGATATTTGGTATGTAGCATTGTCTAATGAACCATTACCAAGATTGTTCAAATCATGGCCCTGAGGTGATAAATGACCCCACTCCAGGGGTCACTTGTTTTACATAGAGTTATATAGGAAAAACTTTAAAAAAAATTCTATTCTGAAACCATAAGGCCAAGAGCTAAGATATTTGGTATGTAGCATCATCTAATGGGCCATTACCAAGATTGTTCAAATCATGGCCCTGCGGAGATAAATGACCTCGCGCCAGGGGTCACTTGTTTTACATAGAGTTATATAGGAAAATCTTTAAAAATCTTCTTCTATGAAACCATTAGGCCTAGAGCTTTGATATTTGGTATGTAGCATTATCTTATGGGTCATTACCAAGATTGTTTAAATCATAGCCTACGGTGATAAATGACCCCGCACCAGGGGTCACTTGTTTTACAAAGAGTTATATAGAAAAATCTTTAATATCTTCCTCTGCAAAACTGCAGGACCTAGAGCTTAGATATTTGGTATGTAGCATCATCTAATGGGCCATTACCAAGATTGTTCAAATCATAGCCCTACGGTGATAAATGACCGCACACCAAATCTTGATCTCATATATTCTCCTCTACAATAATGTGTTCCTTTTTATGTGAATATATTTTACAATGTTCTTTAGTTATTTTACAAGGTTCTTTTGTTATTTTATCAATTAAAAAGAAATTCAAAATGCTTTTTTCATAAACGTCCCATTTTAGCTGTTAAGACTTTATAAAATACTAATTTTAATCTTTCCTTATGTTATATACTTTATTTCATGGTGGTTTACAGTGCACTAGTTAATTTTAACCGAAACAGCCTCAATACAAGCTATAATTGTCTTCAATGCCTATACATCAAGACCCCTCAGGTGAGCGATATAGGGCCTTACGGCCCTATTGTTTTAATTTCACTTATTTGTAGTTACCTCCCTTGAACACGTAAAATAGAACAATTGATACTGTTTGAAAGCTTTTTCCAACCAGATTTTAATTTAACAAGTGTATTTTGATGCTATGTTTTTGCTCACTTAAAAAAATGGAAAATAAAACCGCGAAAACCCATGACATAATTGGCGACAGTGATCATAGAATATTACAATTACCAGAGTAAAATAAGTAATTAAAAACAAATGTATGATTATATTGCCGAGAAGTTCTTAGAATGGTTGTTTCTAACTTTGTATATGAGAAAAAAAATCATTCAAATTATTGTCGTGCACTTGAAGCCGAGATATGGCGTCTGTTTATGACGGAAAATATTGAACTTAAAATTTACTTTTGGAGGATATTCATGGTTTTCTTTTTACTTTCCCTACATCAAGTTGGGATAGTGTTGGCATACAAGATGTTGCTCAGTTTTATAAGCAGAAAAACGATTCCCGTCGAAAGTGTCTGCAAACATCCACGAAAATCAAAGATACGAAACTATCCGAGTAATCCGCAAGCATCAGTGTCGTCCATTTATTGGATCAATTGATACAAATGACTCCACCTTTTTATTGATATCTCATCAGTGATCACAGTAGGTATTTTCATTACATAATATAATGTGTAAGAGAGGGTACACGGCTTGATGACACCCGGCAACCAGACACAGGAAATGGCAGTAGCCCGGTGGGCTACTAACATAAAAGATGTGGTAGCCCGGGCAACAAATTTGGTAGCCCGCGGGCTCCGGGCATAGGATTTGTCGGACACTGATGGCCCTGGGGTCAAAACTGGCCCCGCCCCAGGGGTCACTTGATTTTACATAGGCTTAAATAGGAAAATCTAGAAAAACCACAAGGCCTGGAGTTTTGACATTGCCTGATGGACATCTATTAAGTATGTTCAAATCATTGTCCTGGAGTCAAAATTGGCCCCGCCCCCGGGGTCACTATTTTTTACATAGACTTACATAGGAAAGATTTTTATACGCTCATCTTAAGATGGGGCTTATTATCATAATTATGTGAACACTCACGGCGGGCAGGCGGGCGTGGAACATTTGTTGTCTGGGCTCTAACTTCAATACCGTTTGCCCAATCCTTTTCAAACTTTCCACACATGTGCATGGCCATAATATCTCGGATGAGTTTGATATCCAGCATTATCATGTGAATGACTTGGAAGTTATGGCCCTTGACGTACACAAAAAACTTGAGATTGTGATTGTCCAGCCTCTAACTTCAATACCGTTAGCCCAATCCTTTTCAAACTTTTCACACATGTGCATGGCCATAATATCACGGATGAGTTCGATATTCAGCATTATCGCCTGAAAGACTTAAAAGTTATGGCCCTTGACGTACACAAAATACTTGAAATTGTGATTGTCCGGGCTCTAACTTCAATACAGTTTGCCCATTTCTTTTCAAAGTTTTCACACATGTGCATGGCCATAATATCACGGATGAGTTCAATATCCAGCATTATCACGTGAATGACTTAGAAGTTATGGCCCTTGACGTACACAAAATACTTGAAATTGTGATTGTCCGGGCTCTAACTTCAATACCGTTAGACCAATCCTTTTCAAACTTTCCACACATGTGCATGGATGAGTTCGATATTCAGCATTATCACGTGAATTACTTAGAAGTTATGGCCCTTGAACACTTGAATAAGTCAAAAGAGACATTTTCCTTCAAATTAATGGAAATGTTTCAACATGATTGTTTTAATAAGTAACATTCATTAACTAATGGGATTTAGGAGACAATAGCTTGTTTCTCTGAGCTATTTCTGAGAGTCCCCATACTGTGATGGGCGTATTTTGTGGCAGTCCTGACCCTTGTTAAAAGATATCCTTGTCAGAAACCACAACATCATGGGTTTAGACATTTGGTATGTTACATGCCCTAGTGGACTTGAACCAAGTTTTCAAATCATGGCCCTGAGGTCAAAAATGATCCCACGCTAGGGTTAACTTGGTTTCTTTGACCACATGAAAACTTTTTTTGTGGAATTAGGATTATATTGTTGTTCTCCTGCAAGGATTTTGTATTCAGTATGACTTCTGTTGTAAAAGGCAATGAAAGCAATATTTCTCAGGTGAGCAATTCAGGGCCATCTTGGCCTTCTTGTTTAGGAGCAAATGCTCCATTTTTCAAAATGTTTTCAAAAATCATGTTTCTCAGATGTGTCAAAATGGGTTGGTATCAGGAAATGGGTTAAGCTCTATCTCTGCTATATCAGTAGTTCTATGTCTGTATCTTGCCATTGTGTGTGTGTAATACTGTTTCTGTATTCCTTCTGGCATGATAATCATCATATCAGCATGCTTTTTGCTTCCCATCCAATTTTCCTGTTTTGTCTTCATAATCAATTTTGCATGTTTATATAAGGGAACATAAATCATGAAAAATCTGGTTTTTGCGTCAGTCCTGACCCTTGTTGATAATACAGAGATTCATGTTTTGCCTTTTGCTGCAAATTTTTATTTATAAGCACTGAAATTGTGGAGTGTGCTGTCTTACGAACAGCTCTTGTTTATCATGTATGGTACATTATTAAAACGTTGGGGACAACACACTGATGCCCCTGATTTCTCCCTTTCTTGGTTTGCAGGGGAAGGTTCATTTGTCTTAAATCCTTTATTGAAGTTTTTTAACTAGGTTTTCCAAAGGAAAAATCTGGTTACTAGATTGGGGAATGTGGTCAGTCTGGTGGGTGGGGAGCAGATCAAAACTTTTCTTCCAAACGCAATTCCTCCTACATATCTGAATAGATTTTTACCAAACTTTCACAGGATTCTTGTCATTAACTGCCCCAGCACATATTGTCTAGATTTTGTGATTCAATAATTATACCCCCGAAACAAAGTTTGGGGGGTATATAGGAGTCACCCGGTGGTTGGTCGGTCGGTTGGTCCAGCGGTCCGTTGCATTTTCCTTGTCCGGAGCATAACTTGAAAACCACAAGTTGGAATTCAATACAACTTCATGCAATGATCAAGCACATGGAGAGGAAATGCAGTGCACAAGAACCATAACTCCATCTTGACTTATTACAGAGTTATTGCCCTTTGTTACTTTTCCTTGTCCGGAGCATAACATGAAAAGTACTAGTTTGATTTCAAAACAATTTCATACAATGGTCAAGCACAATGAGGGGAAGTGCAGTGACAAGAACCATAACTCTGAGTTATTGCCCTTTGTATTTTTTCCTTGTCCGGAGTATAACTTGTTAAGTACTGATTGGATTTCAAAACAATTTCATTCAATGGTCAAGCACAATGAGGGGAAGTGCAGTGCACAAGAACCATAACTCTATCTAAGTAATTACAGAGTTATTGCCCTTTGTTTTTCCTTGTCCGAGTATAACTTGTAAATACTGTTGGATTTCAAAACAATTCATACAATGGTCAACACAATGAGGAAGTGCAGTGCACAAGAACCATAACTCTATCTATAGGAATTACAGAGTTATTGCCCTTTGTTACTTTTCCTTGTCCAGAGTATAACTTGTAAACTACTGGTTGGATTTCAAAACAATTTCATACAATGGTCAACCACAAAATGAGGAAGTGCAGTGCACAAGAACCATAACTCTATCTATAGGAATTACAGAGTTATTGCCCTTAGTTACTTTTCCTTGTCCAGAGTATAACTTGTAAACTACTGGTTGGATTTCAAAACAATTTCATACAATGGTCAACCACAAAATGAGGAAGTGCAGTGCACAAGAACCATAACTCTATCTAGAGTAATTACAGAGTTATTTCCCTTTGTTACTTTTCCTTCAATTTCATACAATGGTCAACCACAATATGAGGAAGTGCAGTGTACAAGAACCATAACTCTATCTAGAGTAATTACAGAGTTATTTCTCTTTGTTACTTTGCCTTGTTTTCTTGTCCTGAACATAACTCGAATATTATACATGGTATATACTTGAAACTTAAAATGTAAACAGATGGCGACTAGGAGAAGTGCATTGTCCAAGAACTGTAACCTTATATTTTCAAACTACTGTGACAAACAACCATTATTGACTCTCTATCAACTTTAAATAAAAACTTTACTTACTTATTACTATCACAACCAATATACTATGTATACAGGTTCTTATCTATGCTCTGCCTGAAGTCTGGCTTCTCCTGCATTTAAGTATTTTGCGGGGGGTATTAATCACCTTCAGTGATAGCTCTAGTTTCTTATAGAGTTATATATGCCCTTCTTTTACTGGTTTGGTGAGAATGTCTTCCCAGTGCATCTCTTACATTTCTGAATGGATGTTAACAATTTTCACAGAATTATTGTCATGAACTGCTCCAGCGCATATTGTTGTGCATCATGATTTGATAATTTTTAACAAGGTTGTGCTCTTTTATGAAATTTGGAAAAAAATATCTTCAGAGTGCAACTCCTACATTTCTCAAGGGATTTCGATTTTTATCTAACTTTCACAGGATAATTATCATCAAGTGCCCCAGTGCATTTTGTCAGGATTTAGGGATTTAGACTTTTTTGGCAGAGTTATTCCTCGTAATTTAAGCTTATACTTTTTTCCCATGATGAAACTCAGAACTTTGATTTTACAAATGTGAATTTAGACATAAGAAATATTTTGTATTAAATTTTGTTGACATTACAAGAGTTCTTGGCATATTTCAGGAGTCCAAAAATGAGTACATCAGAAAATTCACAAGCAGGTGCAAACAAAGCGGTGAAGAAAACTCCAAATGATTTCATATTTGGCAAGGTGATTGGGGAAGGGTCCTACTCCACAGTAAGTATTGATAATGATTAATGAGTATTGAAATATGAATAACTTATATCTTTATTGAAATATATGTATATATTATTTTACACATGTTACCTTTACAAGTAAAGCTATGAATCGTAATTAAGTCACCTTGGATAATTTAATGGCTTTATAGCTCACCAGAAAGAATTGTGAAAAGCAAAATTCTTCTGTTTATAATTGCTTAGTACTAGCTGGATTTTCATATGATTTGAAAAAAAAAGAAGATGAGTCTTTATCCCAAGAATGTTCTTATTTGGCAACTTAAAAGACATGGCCACTATGCGTTATTTGTCCTCAGGTGAATGATCCAAGGACTTATGATACTCTTCGTTTCGGAATTTCCCTGCATAGACATAATGTTTTCTCTGCGATAATGTGAAATAATTGAAATTATGATTTATTTATAAAATGGCTCTTTATAGCTTTTGTAGTTTGAAAGATGTGTACATGTATATTTTGATTGCATTTTCCAGGTTTATTTGGCAAAAGAGATTGCAACTGGACAAGAATTTGCAAGTATGTAATGTATGGATATAAAAGCATAGAAGTTATCTTAATTTTGATAAAACAGTCAGTGAAGTTCAAATTTATGATTAAACTTGTGTTTTGCACGCTTGATAAAGATTCAGTCAACACCATACAATGTTTTGCAGCTATAGAAGTTAGCATATATTTCAGTATGGCGGAAAAGTAGATAACAACAGTCCATGAATTTGGTAAAATTTTAATTTCCAGACTCTTCAAAGTTTCATAGATTGATAAAGGCCACAAAGTAAAACAGTCAAATCTTTTCATGGGTATAAGATTCCTAGAAGAAGCTGGTTTGAATGTGTTACCTCATAAGCCCTAATGGCCTTGAACAAATTGCAAATTTGGCATTGCACATGGTGTCTGGTTTTATGCTGGTTGTATAGGTCATGTCCTTGGTATAGCTTGCAAGTCATGTAGGGTTAATATGCTGGTGGTGGTGTTTACAGTCAAGGTGTTGGAGAAGAAGCACATCATGCGGGAGAGGAAGACTCAGTACGTGATGCGGGAGAAAGAGGTCCTCATGAGAACCAACCATGTCTTCTTCATACGTCTCTACTACACCTTCCAGGATGCTGACAGACTCTGTATCCTTTTTATCTGCCTGGAGTTACCAAGGTCACAAGCATTACTTAACTGTGCAAAAAAAGGATTGCTACCCATCTAAGAGTTTGATCACAGGGAAAAAAATAAATGTACATTAAGGTGTTTCATACTTACATTAAACTTGATAAAATTTGTGACCCTCTTTGTTTGAATGGTCTCTAGTTGGATGTGGTCATTTGCAGTCCTAATTTCCGAGTTATCTATCAATCACAAAGCCATTGTAAATCTTGTCACTCTGATATCTTAATTCTTTAATGTGGATTTGGATATAAGCTGTTACAATACTTCCTGATTGCATCAAGTACTGTAAATCATTAATTTTTGTTGACATTATATTTTGTTGATTGTGTACCTAAGGGAATTTCATGGGTACATTTATTTGTGGATCTATGTTCTAGAAAAGTGAGGTCTATGTAAGAGACAAGTTTTTATGGTGATTATTATTCGTGGATAAAACCCTCCACGAAATCGATGAAAATTGGTGTCTCACAAAACTTAATGATTTCACAGTACCGTTACTTTGTACCTAAAAGAAACTTTGAAGAATCTTCTTTTCTAAATGGGATACAAACTTTAGATGTTCAGATGTGTGAAGATCTAAGCGTAGAGCATGTACAGCACTTGTCAGCAAGGTGTAAGGGTTTGTATGAACACTTTGAAAGGTCATAACCAACCTTGTTTAATCATTACCTGATCCTCAGAAGATACTGAAGTGTGGCCGCACTAAATATGTCTCATATAGACATAGTCTCCAAATGACAGAAATTCTGACACTGGGACGTTAAACCCATATACAAACCTATTTTCTTTATTTCCTGTTAGATTGTTGTGGCTATGCTGTATATATGACCTATCAAAGGTAAAGGTATTACAGTCAGTAGTCTTAACTTCCTCATCAAAGCTGAATAGCCTTACTGAACCTAGGTCAACAAAATTTAGTTACAGTTACACTTTCACAGTTATTTAGGTGACAGCTTCCCTCTTTATGTTGAGTCTGATATGCATATCTTAATTGCTATGTGAACAAGTATAAAATATTGAGAGAGGATAAGAGTTTTTTTTTTTTTCACAAAATAAATACCCATCAATATTGTCACAGTTCTTGCCTTGACAATCACAAGATTTTGTTCTGAACTATGCCAGAAGAGGAGAGCTCCTCGATTATCTGCACAAGTTGTCCTCATTTGATGAGGACTGCTCAAGATTCTACACTGCCGAGATTGTGAAGGCTCTAGAGTATCTACATGGTATTGGTATCATACATAGGTAAGGTTTTCTGTAGATGTTTAGAAATAGACAATAACAGTGATAGTATAGATCTGGGGCGAGTTGCTCACACAATATGTTCCAATAAGTTTCATTGTCTGGTTTTTGGCTGAGGTACCTACACCTTACACAACGTTATCTGTAATCTTGAGGACGATCGCGAACCAGACTACAAAACACATTGAAACAACTTGTGTAAGCAACTTACACCTGTAATTGTTGAACAGTGTTGTGCATTTCTCTGTACCTGACTTTACATGATGTAATTTTGTAAAGGAAAAAAACACTATATATAGATATGTCTCTTATCTCATCTTTTCTTGAAATTGTCCTTGGTTATGGTTATGACAGATGTTATTATGTTTTCTGATATTTAGAATTCAGTTTAACATTTTAGGTTTTATTTGCTGAGTGTTTTATTGAACTTACACAAAATCAAGTATACACATACTTGCCTTTTTTATGCCCCCACAAAGTGGGGTGCATATAGCGTTGCACTTGTCCGTCCGTCAGTCCGTCCGTACGTCCCGAAATCTTGTGAACGCAACTCCTCTTAAACCGGATGGCAGATTTTGCTTAAACTTCCAGGGATGAACAACCTTAATGTGTAGATGGTAGTAAAGAAAGGAATTTTCGCGGCGACCAAATTTAACAGAATTATGGCCCTTTGTTGATTTGTTCACTATATACCATATAGAAATTTTGTGAACGCAACTCCTCTTCAACCGGATGGCAGATTTTGCTTAAACTTCCAGGGATGAACAACCTTAATGTGTAGATGGTAGTAAAGAAAGGAATTTTCGTGGCGACCAAATTTAACAGAATTATGGCCCTTTGTTGATTTGTTCACTATATACCATATAGAAATTTTGTGAACGCAACTCCTCTTCAACCGGATGGCAGATTTTGCTTAAACTTCCAGGGATGAACAACCTTAATGTGTAGATGGAAGTAAAGGAAGGAATTTTCGCGGCGACCAAATTTAACAGAAATATGGCCCTTTGTTGATTTTTTCACTATATACCATATAGAAATTTTGTGAACGCAACTCCTCTTCAACCGGATGGCAGATTTTGCTTAAACTTCCAGGGATGAACAACCTTAATGTGTAGATGGAAGGAAGGAATTTTTCGTGGCGACCAAATTTAACAGAATTATGGCCCTTTGTTGATTTTTTCACTATATACCATATAGAAATTTTGTGAAAGCAACTCCTCTTAAACCAGATGGCAGATTTTGCTTAAACTTCCAGTGATGAATAACCTTAATGTGTAGATGGACAATGTACAGATCTTACCAGCACAGTATACGATACGCAACCTGACATAATCCTAGGTGATTTCAACATCAACGTTGATTCAGTTTGGTACAGAAGACTATCTGAATCTCTGCTTAATTATCGCCAGTGTGTGACATTACCAACACACTTAAGTGGATCTATTATTGATCTTGTCTATGTAAAAGATGAGTTGCCACAGCCAAAAGTAACTGTATACCCAACATATTTCTCTGATCACAGCATTGTGTTCCTGCAGTTTTAGGAGACCAGACATGTGTTTCAAAGTTTTGTTTTATTCAGACACTAATATTGTATTCCATCTGTAAAGAAACCAAATATGATGCCTCAAGAGTTAGGTAACTTTTTTATCATTAATACATAATTGAGGAAATTTCAACTGAAACGCTATAATAAGAACAGAATTTTGTAGACATTAAATGAAGCTGCTCTTGTTTACGAGCACATCTGCACAGTGGGGGCATCCGTGTCCTTTGGACACAGTTCTAGTTTGTACATTAAATTTTCCTGCTAGCAATAATAAAAACATTTGAGTATGAGAACACAGGTTGTAAGCCAGATTACACTATAGTATAAGTAAAACTTATTGTATTACCAGTTACCCACTAGAAATGTAGATCTTCGATTTAGTCCTGTTGAATTATTCTAAAATAACCTTCAACAGCCAGTATGAAAACCATTAGGTGCAACCGACAAATATAGGGACCATCTCAAAATGCAGAGATTTTTACATGGCTGTTCCCAATGTATTACTGTGTAAAGTGAAGAAGCAAATACCAGTAAAGCAGCGATATGGATATTATATCATTTTGCTACAATGACAGAGAATTGCGCCAACAATAATAGTTCTTAGACCTGATTCTTGACTTTTTGCGTCAAAAGTTTTCTTCGCATGTTAAGTTAATTGTGAACATTTTCATAGGATAATAATAAACATTATGGATTTGCTAATGATATATACTTGTGCATTTATCATTGCAAAATTTTAAAGTAAGATAAATTTAGAGATTGATTCTTGATCCTTTGCTGATTGTCATGGTCCTTTTCCTGCAGGGATCTAAAACCAGAGAACATCCTGTTGAACAGCGAGATGCATATCCAGATAACAGACTTTGGGTCGGCCAAGATAATTGAAAACAGGGAGGAAATGAAGGCATCTGGAGGTAGGGATGCCATGTGTTGTACTGTGGAGAATGTTGTTGTCTTATAATGGATGTGATATTACAAGAACACCCTGATTCAGTTATAGATATTTAGAAAATGATTTATGCTTCCAAGTTTTCAGCAGGTAGGCTTGGTGAGTTGGATCTCTGCCTAAAATTACAAACAAAAGACTGCTGAAAATTTTAAATTTTACTATTGATTAAACTGGTCCAAGTGCCAAGTGGTTGGAGGCCCTGGAATCTGGAGGTCATGGGTTCAATCCCTGGCTGAGACATAACAAATTAATAAAAAATAGTACTGGTATAGCTCCCTTGCATGGCCCTCAGCAATAAGGTTAGTGCCAGGACTGGTTGGCCCGGGTGTCAGGATAATGTGACTGGATGTGGTATCATGCCACATGTCTCTGGTGTGATAATGTAGTGTGGCAGCACTGTTTGTCTCAAGTAGATATAGTCTCCAAATGACTGAAAAACTGTTAGCGGGATGTTAAACTCATTAAATAAATAAAGAATTAATTTGAAAAACAATGATGCAACCTGTCAAGCCAAGCTTGTAATATAACACCTTGCATTATATTAAATTAAAATTATTTCTTTTGTACCAGAAAAGAAACAAATCCTTACTTCTTACACTAATTCTTATCATCAGTTCATTGGTTTGAGTAGTACTTTGCATCTTGGAAAGTCTTGATAAAGTCTCACCCCAAGCATGAATCTTAATCCCAGTTGAAAGATGCATAGTTAATGTACACTTCTACTAGACTGTAGTCCCCTTTCAAGGTGAGCTATTCTGATCACTATGTGTCTGTCATTGTCTGCCATGCAGCATCAACAATTTCATGTAAAAGAATTAAAGTTGGCATAGAAACCAAAGGTCAAACTTTTATTTCATTTGTCACAAATGGTCACCTTAATTTTTAGATTAGGCCCATAGGGGGTAGACCAGTTTCCATATATTTGTTTGTTTATTGGGTCAAGCGTCCCACCTACAGTATTTCAGTCATTTGGAGACGATGTCTGCTTGAGGCAGTTATAGTGCTGCCACACTGCAGTATCACACCATAGACATGTGGCATGATACAACACAGAAACAAACATGAACTTTTAAGTACCAAATGCATATTGATAACTAAAAGTGATCTTTTTTGTTAATAATGATGTCTTTTTTACCTTTGTCAGAAGACAACTTAAAGGTGTTTGTGCAGGTTTTTTCTAGCATACAGTTTATTATTGTTGTTTTGTTTTTGTTTTGTTTTGTTTTTCTAAAAATTTGCATATAAATACTCTAGACTATAAAACTAAAAAAAAGATGGATATTGCTATGCTTGTTTTAGAGATTAAACTTATGGCAGAACATCACTGTTTGCTAAAATTTGTTGAAAAGACAAGGCATTAAAAAATAAAGACTTTATTTCTAAATACTGTAGGAGCATATAAATCAATATTTCAAAGTATTTTACCACAATTTGTAACTTTATTGTATTCTATAAGTTGCTGGTGAAAATACTGTCAAGCATGCATTGGCAATACAAAATGAGCATAAAATTTTTGTTTGTGCCAGGACTAAAATGTACCCCAAAACTATGAAATTTTATATATAATTTTCTTTGAATTTGTCTTATCTTATCATTACTTGGAAAATGGTGTGTAATTTTAGAAACATACCGTACAGGAATTAGGTTGTTCTTGTGTGATTCAATATTATTGTACTTCATACATTAACATTATAAATGTGTTTTGTTTGATAGAGGCTCCAGAAAAAGAGAGGAAGAATTCGTTTGTAGGCACAGCCCAGTATGTTTCTCCGGAGGTTTTAACCAGCAAAAGTGCCACAAAAAGGTATGTATACCATTGATAACAAAATAAGTCTGGACATGGTAATTGCCAAACTAAGATGATGTTTATTACCAATGTTACAATTATTTGTTTTTGTATTGTTTAACCTATTGTGAATGTTGTTGTTTTTTTATTTATTTATTTATTTATTTATTTATTTATTTATTAAAAATATCCCATTTATCAAAAAAAAAATAGCTATGAATGTGACTTTTTTCTTCTTCTTTACCATTGTTCAGGTGACTATGAGAGAAAATGAGATAGATAATGAGATAGATGAATTAGTATGTCAGCTAGTATGCTCTTGATGTCAATTCTTCTTTATTTGGAAAGTAGTTTGAAGCTTGGAAAAGATTTCTGTATCTAGGCCTTAATTAGAATGCAGTAAGCATGGTATAATGGTGGTTGTGTGTTCTATTTTCAGCTCAGACCTGTGGGCTCTAGGTTGTATACTGTACCAGTTTTTATCAGGGGAGCCTCCGTTCAGAGGAGGGTATGTGTGATAATGATTTTCCCTGATTCTTGAATATAAAGAAAAAGTTTGGTTGAATATTTGGTCAAATTTACCATTGACAAAATCTATGCATGCTTAATGTGATATGTATTATGCAGGTTAAATTTCAAGTGGTTCTTGATGTTAAAGAAGTTCCAGTTTTAATACTTAAAAAACATTAACTTTGTGTACATAACAAATTGTATAGTGAGTTAACTTAGGTATGTTATATTTTGTAAATTTATTAGCCTTGCTAAACCAATGTTAGTTGCACATAAAAGTTAAGGATATTACAGTATATATATATATATATATATCTTAAGACTTTATCTATTGACAGATGCATTTTTAAAGATATTCTATTGTTTTACTTTTATTATTTTTTTAGACATGAGTACCAAATTTTCCAAAAAATAACCAAACTTGAATATGAGTTTCCTGACGGGTTTAATGCTGTCGCAAGAGATTTGGTAGAGAAATTACTTGTAAGTATGACTGTTAACCTATCTTACATCTATTGAGGTAGTAGTTATACCCCCGCAAACGAAGTTTGAGAGGGGGTATATAGGAGTCAGTCTGTCGGTCCTACGGTCTGTTGGTTTGTCGGTCTGTCCATCCATCCCAAAAACTTGTGACGCAAACTACTTCTACATTTATTAACGATTCAGTTCAAATTTTGTGTGTGCATTGATAATCAGGTGGAGAGTTGTGTGTCATAAATTTCACTTGAGTTATCTCAAGGATTACAGAGTTATTGCCCCTGATTCAACTCTAAATATCTTGTGATGCAAACTACTTCTACATTTCTTAACCGATTCAGTTCAAATTTTGTGTGTGCATTGATAATCAGGTGGAGAGTTGTGTGTCATAAATTTCACTTGAGTTATCTCAAGGATTACAGAGTTATTGCCCCTGATTCAACTCTAAATATCTTGTGTTGCAAACTACTTCTACATTTCTTAACCAATTCGGTTCAAATTTTGTGTGTTAAATTGATAATCCCCAGGAGAGGTGCGTGTCATAAAGTTGTCTCAAGGATGGCAGAGTTATTGCCCTAGTCCCATTTTTTAATCATCTCCTTTTGCTTAAATCTGTTTTTCTTGTCCGGATTAAAACTCAAAAATTAATCAAGGTGCCAAACAACCATAACTGACTTTCTTTCCACTTTAAATAAAGACTTTACTTACTTATTACTTACTATTATAACCAATATACTATGTATACAGGTTCAAATCTATGCTCCGCCTGGAGTCTGGCTTCTTTTGCAGAGGTATAAATCACCTTCAGTGATAGTTTAGTTTGACTAGATATAACTTTTTGTGTCACCTGCTGTAAGCAGAGGTGACACATAGGGATCACTTTTATGCCGTGTGGCTGTCTCTCTGTCTGTCACACTTTTTCCATCGCACTTCAGCAGGTGAAACATATTCCAAAGAATACTCTTGTCCTGGTTGACCAGATTATTCTTTATCAGGGACCGCTGATAGCCATCTTCTTCCAATATTCTTGCAGTTTTGCCCTCATTTGCTACTTGCACTAGGATTCTTCTCCCACCCCACCCAATCCCAAATATGGTATTTAGGCCCCTTTCTCATTATCTGGAATAAAGGCCTGATTGATCAAATGATATCGAAGGGAAGCCAGTGGATACCCTGATAATTATACCCCCACTTACTTTGCATTGTTCCAGTTTACATCTTTTTATATGGTTGAGTTAGGGCAGTGTTGCAAGTGTATTTATCACCTTCAGTGATAACTCTAGTTTCTCGATTGTCTCCCAGAATTCTCACATCATTAAAATATGTTTTGAGGCCACCAAACAACCATACTAAGCAACAGCCTTCCTGTGCAGGTACTGGACCCAGACAAGCGGCTAGGATGTGACGCTATTGGAGGGTTTGAGAAACTGAAGTCACATGAGTTCTTCACGGGTATTAACTGGGAGAAACTGGAGACACTGCAACCCCCACCCTTGGTACCATACTTGCCCGCAACCTCTAGTAACCCAGAACAGTGCTGGAGCACTTTAAAGGTAATTTTCCTCCTTGACTCTATAATTTATATCTATCCTTGTTATGATTAAAGTTATTTTCCTCCTTGACTCTATAATTAGGTTTTCGCCTCTGCAGGGCGAAAACCTATTGTTCTTCTTCTGTTGATTTGTTTTTTTTTTTATTTTTATTATTTTTCCAATTCCACCCATTTTTGTGTCCAGCCTAGCGGCCAGATGAAAAAAGCTACAGCTATGAAATTTTGGGCATGGAGTCATCTTTATCTGAACATGTGCCTAATTGGTCAAACTTTTCACTTTTGTTTCTGATTTAGCCACTAGGGGGCGCAATGCATGTAATCACTGTTTTGCTAATAACTCAAAAATTTGAAACCTGATTTAGATGCGTTTTTTTACATAATGTTCCTTGTTGACAGCCCAATCAAATATGATGGAAATCTCATCATCGAGTACGGGAAAAAAATTGTTCTAGGAGAGGTTGAATGTTCGAACCTTGGAAAAAAGTGAAATAATGAGGGTAGGTCTACGAAAAACCTTCCCACTTTTGTTAGAGATCAGATAGAAGAATTCTGTTTGCTGCATACGATTTGCAAGACATATACGCACAAAATATATGGGGTGGCGAATTTAGGAAATGCGTGGTTTGTCCTCTAGAAACGGTCAAACTTCACTAAATTTTAGGAAAAATTAAAATTTCAAAAACATGTTTTTGTCGCTCCTGACTTTATTTTCTGTTCATTCTTCATGATATTTTCACACAATATGTATTGTTATGTTTGAAAGGGCCTCACAATAAAAAAAATTAAAAGAAATTTGAAAAGGTCAAGGTCATATTACGATTATTGTGTTTTTATTCGGCCACAAATAGTTCCATAACTAAAAATATTTAATTGAGAGTATATGAACAAAAGTTTTAGTTCTTAAAGAGCTCTTTCCAGTGATTTTAGTTTTTGAAGATCGGACTTGATTTGGTCATTATACGGCAGTCCAAAGTTTGATCCTTTTTTGGAATAATTGTAAATCAGGTTTTATGCTTCAAATTCTGATACACAAGAATAAAAAGTTTGACTTGTGCGACTAGTATACTTGATTGAACTATTTGCCGCTTTGCTAGGTACCAAACAGTAAAATTTTAATCAATTTTCTATCTCATTTTGCCGCTAGGGGGCGCTTTTCTTGAAATCATTCTTTTGCTTATAACTCAAAAAGTTGAAGCCTGATCCAAATGCGGTTAATTGAATTATGTTCCTTGTTGATAGCCTAATAAAATATGATAGTTTCTAGGTATGAGTGGCTGAAACTTTTTGAGCTAGTAACGGAAGGTTGAAAGTTCGAATCTCGTAAAAAAAATGCAAATGAGGGTAGGTCTACGAAAAACCTATCCATTTTTGTTAGAAATCAGATAGAAGAATTCTGTTTGCTGCAAATGATTTGCAAGACATATACGCACAAAATATATGGGGTGGCGAATTTAAGAAATGCATGGTTTGTCCTCTAGAAAAAGGTCAAACTTCACTAAATTTTAGGAAAAATTAAAATTTCAAAAACATGTTTTTTTGTCGCTCCTGACTTTATTTTCTGTTCATTCTTCATGAAATTTTCACAAGTTATGTATTGTTATGTTTGAAAGGGCCTCACAATTAAAAAGTTAAAAAACATTGAAAGGTCAAGGTCATATTACGATATTTGTGTTTTTATTCGGCCCCAAAGTGCTCCAAATCTAAACATATTTCATTGAGAGTATATGAACAAAAGTTTTAGTTCTAAATAGTTCTTTCGTATAATGTTTAGTTTTTGAAGATCGGACTTGATCTTTTCATTTTACGGCAATCCAAAGTTTGATCCTTTTTTGGAATAATGGTTATTCAGTTTTTATGCTTAAAATTGTGATATAAAAGAAAAAGAATGTTCGATTAGTGCGACTTATATACTTGTTTGAACTATTTGCTGCATTTCTAGGTACCTAATTGTAAAATTTTTATCATTTTTTTTTCTCATTTTGCCGCTAGAGGGCGCTTTGCTTAAAATCACTCTTTTGCCTATAACTCAAAACGTTAAAGTCTAATTGAAATGCGGTTTTCAGCATTTTGTTCCTTGTTGACAGCACCACAGAATGTGATGTGATGTGATGATAGGGTATGGGGAAATATTTGCGCTAGAGGAGTTTGAATGTTCTAACATTCAAAAAAACAAAAAAACAAAAAAAAAAACTGTGCAAATGAGAGTAGGTCTTCAAAAAACCTTTGCGTTCTGTTTCATATTAAAAATTGTGGCTGAGTTGAAATAAAGTGTTCAAGTTGATTAGGTTAAAAGCGAAAACCAAGATACCGCTTGCGGTTCTAGTTTGTATCTATCCTTGTTATGATTAAAGTTATTTTCCTCCTTGACTCTATAATTTGTACCTGTCCTTGTTATGATTAAAGTTATTTTCCTCCTTGACTCTATAATTTGTACCTGTCCTTGTTATGATTAAAGTTATTTTCCTCCTTGACTCTATAATTTGTACCTGTCCTTGTTATGATTAAAGTTATTTTCCTCCTTGACTCTATAATTTGTACCTGTCCTTGTTATGATTAAAGTTATTTTCCTCCTTGACTCTATAATTTGTATCTATCCTTGTTATGATTAAAGTTATTATCCTCCTTGACTCTATAATTTGTACCTGTCCTTGTTATGATTAAAGTTATTTTCCTCCTTGACTCTATAATTTGTACCTGTCCTTGTTATGATTAAAGTTATTTTCCTCCTTGACTCTATAATTTGTATCTATCCTTGTTATGATTAAAGTTAATTCCTCCTTGACTCTATAATTTGTATCTATCCTTGTTATGATTAAAGTTATTTTCCTCCTTGACTCTATAATTTGTACCTGTCCTTGTTATGATTAAAGTTATTTTCCTCCTTGACTCTATAATTTGTACCTGTCCTTGTTATGATTAAAGTTATTTTCCTCCTTGACTCTATAATTTGTACCTGTCCTTGTTATGATTAAAGTTATTTTCCTCCTTGACTCTATAATTTGTACCTGTCCTTGTTATGATTAAAGTTATTTTCCTCCTTGACTCTGTAATTTGTACCTGTCCTTGTTATGATTAAAGTTATTTTCCTCCTTGACTCTATAATTTGTATCTATCCTTGTTATGATTAAAGTTATTATCCTCCTTGACTCTATAATTTGTACCTGTCCTTGTTATGATTAAAGTTATTTTCCTCCTTGACTCTATAATTTTACCTGTCCTTGTTATGATTAAAGTTATTTTCCTCCTTGACTCTATAATTTGTATCTATCCTTGTTATGATTAAAGTTAATTCCTCCTTGACTCTATAATTTGTATCTATCCTTGTTATGATTAAAGTTATTTTCCTCCTTGACTCTATAATTTGTATCTATCCTTGTTATGATTAAAGTTAATTCCTCCTTGACTCTATAATTTGTATCTATCCTTGTTATGATTAAAGTTATTTTCCTCCTTGACTCTATAATTTGTACCTGTCCTTGTTATGATTAAAGTTATTTTCCTCCTTGACTCTATAATTTGTACCTGTCCTTGTTATGATTAAAGTTATTTTCCTCCTTGACTCTATAATTTGTATCTATCCTTGTTATGATTAAAGTTATTTTCCTCCTTGACTCTATAATTTGTATCTATCCTTGTTATGATTAAAGTTAATTCCTCCTTGACTCTATAATTTGTATCTATCCTTGTTATGATTAAAGTTATTTTCCTCCTTGACTCTATAATTTGTACCTGTCCTTGTTATGATTAAAGTTATTTTCCTCCTTGACTCTATAATTTGTATCTATCCTTGTTATGATTAAAGTTAATTCCTCCTTGACTCTATAATTTGTATCTATCCTTGTTATGATTAAAGTTATTTTCCTCCTTGACTCTATAATATGTACCTGTACTTGTTATGATACCAATTATAGTTAAAAATAAGTGAGGAAAAAACTTTGCTCATCACATTATGTTAGAAACAACGTATTTTGATAAGAATTTGAACATTGTATTGATCACTGATGGGAAACAGTTTTTTATTAATTGGGAGTTATCAGAAGCCAAACCAACCTGAAAATGTAATTAACCATTTTCATTCTACTAAAAAGTACTTAATTGGAAAATAATTTCCACTCAGTAATGATATATTGTGCATATTTTGAAAAATATCTTTTTTATTAAAATACCACATCTAACTTTACCAGTCCCGCCGGCCGAATGGTTAGAACATCTGCCCTGGAATCAGGAGGTCGTGGGTTAGATTCCCAGCCACAAGATACCAAAGTTGAAATAAATGGTATTGGTATAGCTTCCTTGCTTGGCGCTCAGCATACAAGGGTTGTTCCACGGCGTGATACTGCAGTGTGGCAGTACTATAGCTGTCTCAAGTAAACATTGTCTCCAAATGACATTAGAAAGGTCCATTAAGCCTTGTGTTTACTTTCAGCCTGGACTAGATGACAAAAGAATAGGGGAAATAATAACAGCTAATCTGTAAGTATGGCTTTATCTCTCTGATCCCTGTGGATTTTTATGATTATAAGTTAGTTAAATTTATTCTTTCTTTTTTGTATCAAGAAAGGCCAAAAAATCTTAATGTATGCTATGATGAAAGTTGTTCTTCTTTTATGTTTTTTTAATTTGATCATTGAACTTACTCTCTTCACTCATTGATGTTACATAAAAGATATTAATTTATAAATGTGTTTATGTAAATGTTAATTCCAAAAGCTATGTTATTGACTACATTGTACGTATCTGACCTTGCCGTTCTTCTGTTATCTCTTTGAATTAGTTTAGAAATATTGTATCAAATTCCATCTTACATTGACTCTCCTTACAGTACGGAAATCACTGCCCCCATGCAAATCATGTGATGACGTTCAAATTATGAAACAGTTGAAATGATGAAATTTTTTTTTTTTTACAGTTTGCTGTTTCTTGAAAATAATATATCTCCAATAAATGACAATTAGATGAAACAGGAAAAAAAATTAGAAAAATTAATTTCTCAAAAACTCTCAGAAAAATATATTGAAGACTTGATGTACAACTAATGGTAACTTCATATAAAAAGAAGAATTTACAATAGTTTTACACCAAGCCCTCGAAAAACTTAAATCCCATCTTCCACTCAGTGGACACAATATCCTGACAGGGAGGCTTGGAGTTTTTGCAATTCTCATATAAAGACACAGCAGTTTCATTGTTTTTTCATAACATTGAGAATTTCCTGATATTTTGTATATTGATTGTACATTTTCTGATCTACTAAAACATGAAATAAAAACAGGAGATCACCAGCTTTAGAAAAAAGATATGAGTGCTTTTATTAGTATATCCCTATATACCAGCAGTTTAGTATGAAATTTCATCCTATGAAAATTAAGTCTTTTATTTTTTTCATCAAATGAATTACAATTTACAATTATTAGTAATGTTATGTAATTATATTGGTGAAACATCAAATTAAATGAAACAAAATGAATCTAGGGTTTACTAAGTACATGTATCCATCTATTATTAAATACCCTTACATATGGATAAAACAAACCTTTATTTTGATAAAAAGTACAAACCAACAGTATTTGTTTTAACTTTATTCTTTCTAATGTTCAAATATTTAGATTTTTCTTATTTTTTCAATAAACATTATTTAGGTACTTTTCATAAGATAACAGCTTAAAAACAATAGGTATCCAGGCTTTTTTTTTTAAGAAATTACGTTTTAAGTTTGGGTGGAGAATTTACTAAGGGGAAATTTAACTTAGGAATTGATAAATATTTATAGGCCTGGAGACCTACTATAAAAACCTGTGTACATTTCATTTAAGAATTATGCCTATGCACTGCAGATTCTGTTCCTCTTTATCGTATTTATCATTATTTTTGGCAGTGTGTAACAGTCATGATAAATATGTACTGTCGGTAGGATGTTAAATTCAAGTATCAAATAAGATTACAACTCCCAAAATTTCCTAGGGGAAAGGTAAGAAAGACATAATGCTTTATTCACCCAGTATTACAGAGTAATATCATGTGATTGTTTAACAAATTACACAACAGTTCTTTTGGTATAGATATTTCTCCCAGACTCATGGTACATACAATATTGCTGTTATAACACAGGGACCTAGGGGGAGGCTATCATTAACAAAACAAAAAAAACCACCTAGTTCCCAGTACTGTAGTAGAAATAGAACAAGATTTGAACAATAAGGGGGCTGCTGTGTGGTTGGTTGCTAGGGTCAGAACACTGTGTTTACTGCTGCCCTGCTTGCTTCAATGGTTTGTGCTTTACGTAGTTTTGTAGTGTCTGCATGAGCCTCCTCCCAGAAATTGTGTTACACACTTGCCATGGTCTGACTGTCCAGTAAATATGTTTGTTAAGAGTTCTAATGTTGCAGACTGTGAGGCACACAAATAAATGAACACAATAATTGTATTTGATGAAAAGGGTTGCATACTGTCAATTTAAAAAATTTAATTGCCATTTGTGCTGGAGATCATAGAGGTTTTGGTTGTGTATTAGTTATTTTTATTACATTCATATATATTTTATAATCAAATTACTTCTTATTATGATATTAGCATGTTTTGTCTAGGGAAATTCTCAAAATATGACATAGCCTATAGTTCATGCTTTACTTCACAGATAAGCTACCAACATTTAATTGTGTTAAGTAATACTTGATACATAAAAGTCTTGGGATGACATTCCATCATTCTTGTTTCCCTAACAAAATGATCTATACATAACTATGATGTCAACTCAATCATCTACTTAGATATATGTTAAACTAGAATGGTGGAGTATGTTCCTATCTGATTTAAGATTTTAATATTACTTAGCGCTAAGAACTGTTGGTAGACTTTGAGTATAGTTGAATTGATCAATTCCTCTCTGTTGTAAAGTATTCATTGTCCTATGATCTAAAACAGCTTCTGTATTTTGCCCTGACAGGAAAAGAGATGCCTGCAGGTGATGTGCCTTGAAAACAAAACTTGTATATGGGATGACATTGTTCTAATCATTTGTATAGAATCTGACGTAACTGGAATGTTATCCAAGCTGGAACTCGTTGACACAATATCTTTTCCTAATTATTCTGATCTCTCTCTTGCTAGAGACATTCTATGTATTTGGAATCTTGATATTAACATCGTTCTTTATTATTTTTTTATTTTTTTTTGAATGATTAAATACTAAAAGCATATGTTTTGTTTCAAAAGGCCTCTTTTTACTTTGCAGGCTTATTAAACAAGGGTATATGTTTACATCTTATGTAACTAGTTGCTTATTTCCCTTTGCTAGCCACCTCTTCTTGGTTTCTGTCTTTGTCTTAGTGTTTGAGTGGAACTGTGTGGGTGTGTGTGGAAATACAGCCATTAGCTGTACATGCTAATACTGGTGTGTGTTTGCTGAACTGCACTGTACTGTACATTTACCATATACCCCTAATAAATGAGCCCTCGGGAAGGGATGGGGGTATTAGATATTCCATGAAAGCACATGTACAATAATATCAATAATCTCAACTCCTGCCATCTACTAGTTGCCAAGCAATGAAACATGATAGTTTTGCATACTTTTTATATTACCCCTTGTATAAAGGATCAGCTTTGCCTGTCTGTAGACAAGGTCATGTAGGGTCAACTCCTTTGATAAAAATGGTTTTAACTTATTTATTTTACATCAATTGGGAAACAAGCTCTTGCCACTTATACTACTCCCTCTCAATGGTTCCTGGGATGCACCAGAACTTTTGAGCCTGAAAAGGCTGTAAAAAAATCTTTTTATGTTGATCATATGGATGAAAACTGTAGTCTGTCCTCCATCTCCTTCTGTTATATCTGATTAAAGTGCTAACAGGGGTATCAGATCCAGTGACATATCTGATCAAAGTGCTAACAAGGGTATCAGATCCAGTGACATATCTGATCAAAGTGCTAACAAAGGTATCAGATCCATGATATATCCGATCAAAGTGCTAACAAGGGTATCAGATCCAGTGACATATCTGATCAAAGTGCTAACAAAGGTATCAGATCCAGTGATATATCCGATCAAAGTGCTAACAAGGGTATCAGATCCAGTGACATTTCTGATCAAAGTGCTAACAGGAGTAACAGATCCATGATATATCTGATCAAAGTGCTAACAGGGTTATAAGATCCAGTGATAAATCTGATCAAAGTGCTAACATTGGTATCAGTTCCAGTGACATATCTGATCAAAGTGCTAACAAGGGTATCAGATCCATGATATATCTGATCAAAGTGCTAACAGGGTGTCAGATCCAGTGACATATCTGATCAAAGTGTTCACAGGGGTGTCAGATCCATGATATATCTGATCAAAGTGCTAACAGGGTTATAAGATCCAGTGATAAATCTGATCAAAGTGCTAACATTGGTATCAGTTCCAGTGATATATCTGATCAAAATGTTAATGAGGAATCAGATCCTATGACAGCTTTATTAATACATTTAAGAGGGAAAGGATTTAACAGGGGATATGGTATATAAGTGTTCCTTGTCAGTATGCTAGAATATTTTAGATAGAGTTGTAGCAGTGATTAATTGGCAAGCAAGTCAAGAGTTATCTTCTCCTTGAAAATCATATTTGCTTCTCTTAACTCAAGCATACAGTATTACTTACTAAATTTTGAAAACTATTGGAAATAATTGTGTGTCATAATTGTAGATATAACCCTGATAACAGTTGTCTATTGTAGAATCAGATCTGATTGAAATATAATTGATGAAGAACATATACATCTGAATATATATAACAACATATATTTACCCCCTTTTTAATCGCCGGCTTTGTAAATATCCGTCATGTTGCAAAACAAACTTCTGATTAAAATGCACCCTAGCCCCCTTTCCTGTCCTCTTGCTCAAAAGTGTAAAGTTGCCAAAAACCACTTATTGTGTCATTCAATTCTACTTGTGTTAGTACAAAGTTTGGATGCCTAAAACATAGTACAAGGAAAGGTTTCCCAATATTTCTTGTTAAAATACTAAGGAAGGTGGCAGGGTCTTTTAAACAGGATTATACAGTAAATTTCCTACATTATGTATATGAAGGGGGAAGATTGTTGTCCACCCAGCCTTCTGTCCTTCACATGTTGTCCACTTTGTATTTCCTGAACACTTGGTCAGATTTTGATCAAACTTTGCACGTATGGTAACCTCATTCAGACAGTGTGCATGTTGATTATTTAGTTATGTGACTTTTAGGCCAAGATCACACTTAGATGTCAAATATTTTGTGTTAGCTCCTACCTCTTGAATTGTAGGTGAATTTTTATATATAATCTTAGATAAATTAGAACAGGTGACACCAACAGTGAATCATTGTTTAAGAGAAGGTTTCAGTTGAGTTACTTCAAGGTCAGGGTCAAACTGAAGGTCAAATTCTGTCATTTGTCTGATTTTGTGTCAACTTTTAGTTTTATTTGCAAATTTATTGAAAACGAGTATCATAGTTATTTACACATTTCAATCTCCAAAATATTAAATATATGAATACTTATTAAGCAGCATATGCTCTATATATATATATATTAAATATTCAAGTTCAAATGTTGAATTTGAATTGGGTGTTGGCCAGAGTTTTAATCAAATAGTTTAATAGTGAATGGAAAAAGTGGCGCAGAGAGTTTGTGTGAGTTTAGTGCACAGTTAGTGTTAATGCAAGTGTTAAGCATATTTAAGTGTGAGTTTTGTGCACAATAAGTGTTGATGCAAGTGTTAAGCATATTTAAGTGTGAGTTTAGTGTGAATCAAATAGTTTTGTGGTAAATAGAGAGAGAGAGACTTACCGTTTTGAAAAAAAAAGTGTAACTTGGTATTGAATGAAAAGAGTATATTTTGAGTTTAGTGTGGATTTATTGAAACTCAAATTGATTTGTGGTAAATAGAGAAAAGTGAGGGACAGTTGAGACTGCTGAATCAAATGTAAATTTTGTGATTGTAGTGAATGGAGAGCAAGAGATTGTGATGATGCTTAGATTGAATGGTTGACACATGTTTGAGTGGCTTACAAAGTAACCCCTGCACCTGAGTTTCTCCTAACCTTACCCTCTCAACTGACACTGTGCTGTGCTACTTTACCTCATACACTGAGTTATAGTGCTCCTCCAACACACAGGCCATCATGCTGTTACCCTGACAACAATCAACATACTATAGCCAATTTCTGCATGGAAGAAAAAAAATTAGGTCCTTGATGCAAGTTTTACCAAAAATATTATTGTTATATTTTGTTTTCAATAAGGGGTGATATCAAACCAGTATTTTTTTGTATTTTTTTTTGTAAATACTTACTTCATGTCCTTAATTTGTAGGTTGATTCTGTCTGCTTTGTCAAGCCTTACAAGGTTGTAGACCATGCTGTGTTTTCAGAAACAATCTTAATAGTCATTAAACCATTCTTTTTATCATATTGTTCAGTTCAATTTATTAGCAGCTCTTCAACTAGAAGTCAGCCATTCTTGTAATACAATGTACATACACTACTGTATAACTGAGAAGACGGTGCAACAAGATATCTTGATATATAGTTTGTGTTGTTGCAATTATATATTTAACCCTTTACCTCATGAATATTCATGTACAAATTTATGACGCGATGAATATTAATTTATTGGAACTTTCATTTGTTTATTAAACAATGGATTATTCTTCACTGTGCAGACGGTGTAGGTCTGATCTACAATAGTGAAAGAGTAAACAGCGCCACTGGGGGGACCCAGATCAGACTGCTTCCTCCAGGAACTGTCTGATCTGAATCAGCACTGTTTGCCAGTGTGTCAAAATGCAAAAACCCGCAGCTAAACAAAATGGCGGCCTCCTCAATTTACAAAAAATGAGTGCCCATTATAGAAGGGAAATAGATTTTTACCAAGGTTTTGAACCTCAAACTCGGGATGCGCACTATACATGAGTGTGCACAATACATGCGTGTTTACGGTATTTGAGGTAAAGGGTTAAAACGGGAGAAGGCCTGTAACCAGACTTTGTGGCCTAACCCGGTTCAAGCTATGGAATACTGTAAAGTTCGCAAATGACTAAGCTTCATTGATTTTGTGAATGGCTTTTTTCAAAAATGTCAACCACACAAAAATTGTTAGTAGACCATATAATTTCTAGAAAATGACTCAGTGAACTTATATATGCACAAACTTAAAAGTTCCAAACTGATATCTATATTTTTGTATACTTGCAGAATAACTGAACAAGAGCGGAAACAGAGGTTGGAGGCACAGGCCAGAACAAATGACTACCACAAGTTTGTGGAGGGAAACCTTATATTGAAACAAGGATTGGTAGACAAACGAAAGGTATGATCAACCTGAGTAGCAGCCACTCATGGGAGGTAGAGATAGTGGCTGCTCGGTTCAGACAGCTGTTAAACAGAGGTTGAATATTTGATAAATAGAGGATGTTAAGTTCATATAATGTAAGATTGTAGCATATGTCATAATTGGTCAATATCACCCTTGTGCTCAGCATGTAAGGGTAGTTGGAGGACTGGTTGACTCAGTGTGAGTGTGGTATCATGTTACTGTCTATATGATATCACAGTGAGGCAACACGATATCTGAGTTAACAAACAGGTGGTCAATGAGATTTATAAGCCAATTGAATGACGGGATAGATTATGGATTCACCTACAGTGGGCGGTTGGCTTCCATTTAAGGTTGTTTGCTTTGAATTTTTGGGATAACCATCTCTTTTGTTCAGCATTGAAAATAGTTTATCATGGTTTTTGTAATATTTTGTTTGTACTTGCAGATTGAATTAGATTATGATTATTTCCCTTCTGTTGTGACAGGGGTTGTTTGCTAGACGCCGAATGTTTCTACTAACAGAGGGACCACATCTATACTATGTTGATCCAGTTAACAAAGTGTTGAAGGGACAGATTCCATGGTAGGTGCTCGAGGCAAGGTGGTGGAGTTGTTACAACATTTGTCTCATAACCAGCTTCATTACAAATGTCTTCATGTATTCCTGTGCTTGGCACTCAGCACATGAGGCTAGTTCCATGACTAGCAGGTATCAGGATGGTATAACTGGGCCTGGTATCCTGTTTAGTACACCATGATAGCTTATGGGACAGCACTATGTCTGTTTCTTTTAGACAAAGTACCAATATGACTAAAGAATGTTGATGTTTTTTCTGCAGATTTAATCTTTAAATGGTCCTAGTATTATTAGAATTACCATTCAGATTATAGTCAATACTTTGTTATAGTGTGTGACCCCATAATAACTGTGAATGGCTTTGGATTCCAATTTAACTGGAATATTTCAGTGTAAAACTACTTGGTCATTGATGCAATCATTTCTTCCCAGTCATAGTTTGACTTCAATTACAGGTCAAAAGAACTTAAAACAGAACAGAAGAATTTCAAGATATTTTTTGTCCATACAGTAAGTTTTACCTACCTATACTCATATCCAATCTTTTGACTGCCCTTCCCTCATTCTATTCTCCTTTCTTTCATTTTTTTCCATACAGTTAAGTTTTACCTGCTTATACTCATATCTTATCTTTTGATTGCCCTTCCCTCATTTTATCCTCCTTTCTTTCATTCATTCTTTTTATTATATTTCTGGTTTCAAGCATGTTTAAAGACTTAAATGCCCTGTGTATCTGTCTAATTTAGCAAAAGTCCCTAAATGACTGAAATACTTGTAGTTGGATGTTAAGTCCAAAACAAACACATTCCTGGTGTGAAGTGTAAAGGGAAGGTGATGACTTATATCATTCTTTACACAACAGACCCCTTACTCTACATTTCATTAATATAAAGAACTTCAGCCACAGTTTTATATTGATCTACTGTGTATATGTCTGTCTTTTTGTCTATCTGCAGCCAAACAGAACCTACTACCTGGAGGAACCACAGAAACGGGCGGAAGACTGGGTGAAGGAACTGGACCGGGTCTGGAGCATGTACTACTCATAGTTCCCATAGAAACTATGGTGTTGTAGGTGTTCATATTGACCAGTGAAATGACCTTGGTTGGACAGAAATGTTCTTCATGTAGCCTCTACTGGACATATTGTAGACCTTGTAGCAGTGCAGAGACTGACGCCAACCCTTTGACCTGGAGTAGACAGTTGGAGATGACTGACCCAGGGGTCGTTGATACCGGTTCTACATAGAAAGGGTACAAACTTAGTGACCTCGACCCAGCTGTGAGGTTAACATCCTGTGTCAGAGACAGTCATGGCTGTCGTGAGATATTCCCAGTGGTATTGTGGTGGGTGTATGTACACTAGAATGGATTCATAGATGTCTGAGTAATAAAGCATTTCAGAAACATAGTGCAAAACTGTTGTAACTACACTCATGTTAAGAAGCAGTTACAACAGTATTACACTAACTTCATAATTTGAGATGCAAGGAAAGTTTTTGATAGTACTGAACTACTAGTATCTGACAACTGTCAGGTACACTGTATTTAAGAAAATGACATATGCTTTATTGGAACAATAAAGCCAAGAGTAAACTCTGTAAATCATGTGTTGATATATCAGTAGGAGATGCAGAAATTAATGAATTTGTATTTTTAGCTCACCTGAGCAAAGCTCAGGGTGAGCTATTGTGATCCCGTGTGTGTCGGTCGTCCGTCGTGCATCGTCAACAATTAAGTGTTTACACTCTATCACCTTCATTTCTTAAGCAATCATCTTCAAACTTTAAGACAATGTTTATGACCATAATATCTTGCTTTAGTTAGAATATGGCTGAGATCAGTCAATTGGGTGAGGAGTTATGCCCCTTTTAATATAAAAAAAAATGCCAGATTTCACATTGTTTAAACTCTAGCATCTACATTTTTTTAGCAATCATCTTCAAACTTTATGGCAATGTTCATGACCACAATGTCTAGATTGAGTTTGATTATGGCTGAGATGGGTCTATTAGGTCAGGAGTTATGCACCTTTTAATATTAAAAAATAATACCAGATTTCACTTTGTTAATCCCCCGCCGCGAAGCGGGAGGGGGGTTATAGGAATGCCCTTCGTCCGTCCGTCCGTCAGTCCGTCCGTCAGTCCATCAGTGTGTCCGAAACACTTTCGTGTCCGCTCCATATCTCATGAACGCTTGGACACATTTTCTTCAAACTCGGCTAAAGTGTTAACCTCATTGAGCTGATGTGCAGAAGGCATGTGGCGGTCACGCTGGCTCAAGGTCAAGGTCATATTTGAAGGTCAAATGTTATTTTCGTGTCCGCTCCATATCTCATGAACGCTTGGACACATTTTCTTCAAAAACGGCTTAAATGTTAACCTCATTGAGCTGATGTGCAGAAGGCATGAGGCGGTCACGCTGGCTCAAGGTCAAGGTCATACTTGAAGGTCAAATGTTATTTTCGTGTCCGCTCCATATCTCATGAACGCTTGGACACATTTTCTTCAAACTCGACTAAAATGTTAACCTCATTGAGCTGATGTGCAGAAGGCATGAGGTGGTCACGCTGGCTCAAGGTCAAGGTCATACTTGAAGGTCAAATGTTATTTTCGTGTCCGCTCCATATCTCATGAATGCTTGGACACATTTTCTTCAAACTCGGCTAAAAGGTTAACCTCATTGAGCTGATGTGCAGAAGGCATGAGGTGGTCACGCTGGCTCAAGGTCAAGGTAATACTTGAAGGTCAAATGTTATTTTCGTGTCCGCTCCATATCTCATGAACGCTTGGACACATTTTCTTCAAACTCGGCTAAAATGTTAACCTCATTGAGCTGATGTGCAGAAGGCATGAGTGGGTCACGCATGCTCATGGTCAAGGTCATACTTGCAGGTCAAATGTTATTTTAGTGTCCGCTCCATATCTCATTTAGGAGTGTTCCCCTTGCCTTACACAGACCACTTCTTGACCGGGATTGCACTTCCACACTGATTTATTGTACTCGGTAAATAATAGTATGTCATGTTCACAATCATACAAATTATTTCATGATATATAAAGTTTTTAATTGAGTTACACATGTACTTTGTGGTTACCTAACACATCCTATACTTCATTGATGATCACTTTTTGTACTGTTTCCCATGTAAAACTTGTCAGTAAACTTTTAATATATGTGCCTCCAAATTCTGAGATTCATACATAACTCCGGAAAGTTAAATTGTCTTAAACTGATCTTCTATGTCTGCTACAACCATGCCAGGTTAAGGTGAACATAATCCTTTGACCAAACAAATTCTAATATTTGGCCAGCGGCGGGGGATATAGCTGTCCTTTGGACTGCCTTGTTTACACTCTAGCATCTTCATCTTTTGAGCAATCATCTTAAAACTTTATGGCAATGTTTATGACCATGATGTCTAGATTGAGTTCAAATATGGCTGAGATCGGTCAATTATGTCAGGAGTTATGCCCCTTTTAATATTAAAAAATGCCTGATTTCACTTTGTTTACACTCTAGCATCTTCGTCTTTTAAGCAATCATCTTCAAACTTTATGACAATGTTTATGACCATGATGTCTAGATAGAGTTCAAATATGGCTGAGATCGGTCAATTATGTCAGGAGTTATGCACCTTTTAATATTAAAAAATGCCTGATTTCACTTTGTTTACACTCTAGCATCTTCGTCTTTTAAGCAATCATCTTCAAACTTTATGACAATGTTTATGACCATAATGTCTCGATTGAGTTAGATTATGGCTGAGATAGTCAAATAGGTCAGGAGTTATGCCCCTTTTAATATCAAAAAATGCCTGATTTCACTTTGTTTACACTCTGGCATCTTCATTTTTTCAAACAATCATTTTTAAACTTAAAGACAATGTTTATGACCATAATTTCTCAATGGAGTTTGATTATGGCTGAGATTGGCCAATTAGGTCAGGAGTTATGTCCCTTTTATTAAAAAACCCTTTTTTCTTCAACCTTATGGCAATGTTTATGACCATAAGCTCGCAATTGGGTTCAATTATATCTGATATTGGCTAGCTAATTTAGGAGTTATGCCCCTTTCACTATAAAAAAAAGCAAGATTTCACTTTGTTTACACTCTAGCATCTTTATTTCTTAAGCAATCATCTTTTACAGGTGAGCGATTAAGGGCCATCTTGGCCCTCTTGTAATGATGTTCTCATTTTATCCATACTAACAAATAATTTTTTTTTTTTTTTTGAAAAGCAGACTGTTTAGCATGATAACAGTTGCAAGGCTGTAATATGTACCTTGCAAACTAGTAAGGAAAACAATAGAGGCATCATATGATGATATCTTGTTCATTATGTTTAACTGCCATGTGGAAAAAAAATGTGATGAATCATCATGATTCTGTCTTTGTTTATTAGTGTCAGATCTATTGTAGTTTTGTTTATATAGACTGCACTGTATTGTGTAATTTAATAATTCTTGTGAAGACATCAAGAAAAGTTGCGCATATTCCGAATATTGTTAAAGTGTGAGCTTGAGTTGTAGTCAGTGTGGCATAGATGCTTGATTGTGGTTATTGACCTTGACACTTCAGTCTGTTGTCAGGGTCACAAGGTGCTTGAATCTCTCCCTGCAGCCATCTGTCTGTGGATCTTCACTTGTCACACAAACGTGTTTCTTTGGTGAGATATTACACATCCCATATTTCTTTATAGTCATACATAATGAAGTTTTTTTTTTTTTTTCTTACTTTCCAGCAAATCTGGAAATCTGAATATGATGATTATTAACATTAAAATATGATAAGGAAGTACATGTGTATTACTTTCAAATCAGAATTACATAGTACATTTATTATGTTGCAATTACCCGCACGTCACAAAAGTGAGGGTTATATTGGAATCACACACATCATGTCCCACCCTACACTCACATTGCATAAAGTTAGATAACTGGTTGATACCTTCAAAAATAATGATTCATCTTGATAAGACCAATCAGCAGATAATTGTGGTTTTTGCCATTTTTCTATGTCAAAGTGATATGTGGAGTATTATTCAGCTGTAGTTCTAATTTTGTCTATGAAAGCAATAATACAATAATCAGTCTGTATAATTTTACTTTGTCAAAGATGGACATATTTCTGTGTATGTAGAGATGGGTTATGATCCAGATCTTGTTATTACATTACTTTTGTTGAGTAACATTACTGGTGATAATAATTTGACTGGCAATAATAATATTACAGGTATAAATAATTTTACTTTATGAGGTGGAATTTTTATAATGTAGACTTGTATTGTTTTTTTTTATCATGGAGCCATATATTGCCTGTGAATATTGCGTGTTGTTTGGTAAATTGTAAAGAAATATATCTGTGTAGATTTTTAAAAGATAAGCAAGATGTCAGGTTTGGAGGACTGCACCGACTACAGTGCATGTATACATGTTGGAAATGCATGAAATGTGCAGGATGGGTTTTTCCTTCTTTTTTTTCCCACTCTCAGACCAGCATATTTTTATTTTTTATTCAAACTGCCATTATAAGAAGTATAAATATGGAACATTTTGGTAACCTATTGCCTGGCAGCCAAGTGGCACTGGCTACAAACTGGTCAGGAATTAGGTAGATCAGTAAGAGATGTGCAGCTACCAGTGTTCACTAATGAACTGTCACTTTTTCCTTCCATTTTGATTGAGTAACAAGTTCTCACAAGTTAAACCAAGTCCCTGTTAATGGTTTCTGGGATGACCAAGTAGAATGATGCCCCAAGCAGACTCAGTCACACAGCCTTTGGATCCATAGTTTACCACTGGACCATGGCAGATTCCTAGCTTATTTTGTTAGCAAATGATGTGAAATGATGTTGGTGGTGAATGTTCCAGCACAGTTTGTTCTAAATAGACAGGGAGACGTGTGCACTCATACACTATACGGTGCAGATCCATTATAACACTATAGAGGGTCTAGGCAGGTACCGCATTGTATTGGACTGTGGTGTAATTACATGTATAGGAGAATATAACATGGTAAAAACTGTGTTATATTGATTCTTGCTTTATAAAGGAAGGTATTGTATTGGATCTACCCTGTTTAGATATACGGATTGTGCTGGGTGTATATTTTGAATATGGATTATATTGGAATGATATGTGTTGATGTTATGAACATAGGCCAGGTCCATTATAACACAGTATTTGAGGTTCAAATTTTTATCATATTGGACTGTTTAATTATATGACAAAAAATGAATATTTAAAAACACTGCGTCCATAGTATGAACCTTCTCATATGCGCATTTTCTTTATAACAGTGTGTCTAGTAATGGAGTTGTGCAGCGTAGATCCATTATTATGCCCTCCACTATAACACTCAAGTCAAATAAGAGTCCAGCACAGGATCCTAGATCTTTATTTTCTGATTTGTTTGGCTGCATTTTCACATAATTATGCTACTGTGCTTTATAGCATGCAAAAAAATGGACCCCAGTTATAGCGTTATAATGAAGCTGTACTGCAATGGTGGTGTTGTTTTATAATGGAGCACCTAGTAATAGATAAGCATTGTATTGTATCATTTCTACCCATTAGTCTGTGTTGATTAAGTCTGAATTCAATAGATTTGACCACCTGAAATGATGCATTGTGTACATACTTAACAATATTGTCAGTTGTTAATTGATTAATGAATTATTGCCAATTAACTATTTGTAGCACTTTACATATATGTGATCATTTTTTGTGCGTTAAGTTTGTTGACTGTGTTTACATTGTGTTCTGTGATAAAAGGAGTAGCATTAGGTACATTGCTGTGTCCATTATATCTCATCAGACATGTTCATACAGCTTTTGAATTCAGCAATTTTCAGACGTAAACCTCCAACCTGTCATAAGCAGCCAGTTAGAGAACCAGAAAAAAAAATGGTCACTTTGTGCAGGTGGCTGCTAAATGGAGTTTAAGTATATCATGGACCTGTCCAGTGTGAACAGGTGTATTCAAATTGACTTACACACTATCCAATATCTACACTGAGATACTTTTTTTTGAGCAGTTGACCAGTCCACAAATAGGAAAGGCAGAGCTTAAATATACATGGCTGAAAAGTGAAGAACCCCATTGAATGCCTATTCCAGAACCTTGAAGCTGGATGCCTTTGACAGGTGGCCGTTATTACATGTCTCCCTGTATACCCTTTACCATATGGGTTTGTCATTCTACACTATGCTAGGTAACTGACATCATTTCTCTCGGTCTGAGTAAGTTGTCAGAGTTACTTTGTTGTAGGCAGGGGTGAAAAAAAGTACAAAACTTGATCAGCTAGAGACATTTGTGCAAATCAGCCTGGATTTACACTAGTTACAGAGTCCTGATAGTCTAAGATACTTCTTGACTTTGATTGGGAAACAAGTTCTCTCAGCTTATTCTTATCATTAACAATTGTTCTTGGGGTTGCACCAGGTCTTGCACCATAGAAGATAATGAAAAAGTCTCTTCCCCCTTCTTAACTTGTACATACAACCTTACGATCATTGATCATGTGGGTAAGTGTTTATTGATACTGGACTGCAGTGTGATCAGGTTTCAAGAATGTTGGACGTCCAGTTTGACAGCATCTCTTAAGCTTCTTTTTTTAACAAACCAGAAGTTGCTAAGGAATGATTTGTGTGGCCCGTATTAAACCTGATCAGCATGCAAACTACCTACAGGATGATCAGCTTTTATACTGTATGATCATCACTACTTAGTTCCTTATATATGGGAAGGGAACTCTTTAACACCTGTTCAGACTCGGCAATTAATGTTCTTTGAAAGCTTAGTTTTACAATATTTCCGTCAAATTGAACTTTCTCTGTTATACTATGGTACAGTTTGGTGTTATTTAGTGGAGAGAGTTAAGAGTTAGGTTAGTGGATTCAGTTTCCGGGAGATTTTATTCATTAAATGAAAATTAGAATTACAATCAAAATATGTCCTAATTTTAACTTAAAGTTTACCTAGTTATAGCAACTACAAGTATTGTATATTAAGTTAAAGAAAAGAAAATCTGTGGCTGTGTGGTTATAGTCACTGATTTACTGTCAGTTGTCCCCACTCACTGATTGGGTCCAACCTTAAGTCAAGGTCTGATCACCTGGATATATCATGTAGGGAAGTCTTCCATTTGATTTTCAGTTGGTTGGTGGGTCTGCCTGGGTGACTGACCACTCAGACTCTTCCTTAGACAGTAATTAGTTGTGCCATCATGAAATGGCTGAATTGTTGTTGTTATACCCAAAAACAACAAGAACAATAATTGTCACATCCACTTACCACGATGGCACCTCATATCAATTAAAACTCCGTCTGTTTCTATAATTAGAAACAAAATTAATATGGATTCCCAAAACGAGGTACAAACTTGGAACCATTGGATCAAAAGTGTGCAATGCTGCCACATGTCTGTACACATCTGTGTTTAACTAATGTAAGCCTCTTTACTGATAATCAGAATGTACATTTAATGATTGATTTGAATGTTTTGATTTAAACTATGTAGAGAGATTGAACCATAATAAAAATGAATTGTTCAACTTCTACATTAAATGATTACTATAAAAATAAATAGAACAAATATACCATGCTTTGTTTTTGTTCTTTTCTCAACCCAACATATTTACCTGGCCTGCATTCAGTATTCCAAACTCTATGCAACCGATCACTACAGTCAGCTATGAGGTTGTCATTGTGTCATAAACCACGATGATCACATATACCTAATTACAGCATATTGTGCACATGAAGAGCATGGTATATCAATCTCATCAGTATGCTAACTGGATCTGACCACATCGTACAAAGGGTTGTCTCAGATTGACCTTTGTATAAGCCATTCAAATCGGCGGCTACAGAATCGTTTGGTATTTCACTAGGAAGTAACTGCATCAATCTCACAATAGGTTAGAAAGATGTCTAAGTGACCGAGTTGCTCATTCGGTAGAGCATTTGCCCTATAAGCAAAAGGCCCCGGGTTCGAGTCCCGGTCAAGCTGCACATTTTTCTCACCCTGTGACAAATGTACCGAAGTCAGAAACGCAATATTTAATTGGTTTAAAATTGAGCACTTGTTTATGCATATAAATTACTTAAAAGGTCAACCTGAAGTGACTCCTAATGCGATGTTTTCAGATCCTTATCGCGGATAGTAGAGGAGTGTAAATTAGGATATGATTTTAATGAGATTGATGGTATATGGCCCCAGGACAACTTCATAGATTACTGTAAGTGAACGGTTGCATACAGTTTGACATATTGAATGCACACTTGGTACTATGAGATTCATAGTGAGTAGACCAAGTGGTTAAAATGTCTGTCCCATAGCCTGGAGGCTAGGAGTTAGATCCCCAACTCTGACATTCTTTATTTGTTAAAATAATACTGCAATATCTCCAATGCATAGCACTCAGCATATAAGGGTACTTAAATGCAAAAGAACCTGCAATTTGTATTTTCAGATTTTCTCAGAGTCCGTTGTTTCACGTTTTGTATCCTTTGAAAGATATTCATTTATTTTTCTATTAACTTGGATTTTGTTTTCTATTACTTTTGAGTGTGTGATGCACCTATGTTTAGTAGAGGTCAAAATAATAAAAAAATACACAAATGATGGAATCTCCTCTACCCAGTATCATCAAAGTGCCAAAACATCCCTAAAGTCTTGGTATATTAGCTGATTGAATATTTTGTTTCCCAAAACATCCCTAAAGTCTTGGTATATTAGCTGATTGAATATTTTGTTTGAAATCTAATGTTTGTATTTTGTTTATTAGGTTTAACCTCCCACCGACAGTATTTCAGTCACTTGGAGACTGTCTTTTTGAGACAAGATGTAATGCTGCCACACTGCGGTATTATGCATAGACATAACACCATACCACACCTTATTCAATCCAAGGCTGCAACATACCAAATATAACAATAGCACATTTTTTTAAAGGGAGATAAATTTGATCGAAATGGTCCTAAGAGTTATGCCCCTTCATGTAGCCCTTGTGATAGTGAACAAGTATGTGAAGTTTGATGACAGAAGCTTTCATAATTTAGAAGTTATGGCCTACGAAACCGCTTTTCACGACACCAACGACGACGACAACACCAAAGTGATGGCATACCTCGACCTTTTCAAAATGGGACTGGTATAGCCACCTTGCTTAAAATCCTAGTATCTTATAGTTATTATAACTAAATCCGAACGCACATACACCTGTGTGAATTCCATCTCCAAAAGACCTTGAGAAATGCCTTATTTACGGGAAAGATTCTGTTAAAAAATACAAGTTGTGGCTTACTCATTCTATACTTAGTTCAAAATAACGTCCTACCCGGATGCCTCCGTGCATTCGGGGTCTTCCTCCCTCTATAATTAGCTGGGCGTCGCTATCAAACTCCACCGCAGTAGTAACCTCCCCTTACAGTTGACGTAACCGGTGCGTGGAGTTTGCGTCGCTGTTTGACTGAAATACTGTCGAAGCGACGGTAAACTCAAATAGTCAAGTCAAATCAAGTCAAAACAATGTCAGTATGGTGGCATATTTCTGCCAGCCACTTATCCACTTAGCTATGTCGAAACTTTTCTGAAAAATTGTCACATAGTCAGTTAGTATTTGGCAAGTAGAAAACTTTCGTGTTATCCTCTTAGGTATCTTAACAGAACCAAGAAATATCTTTAAACAAGAGGGCCATGATGGCCCTGGATCGCTCACCTGGTATCATTAGGCTTTGTAAAATCAAGTGACCCCTGGGGCAGAGCCAATTTTGACCCCAGTGTCATGATTTGAACAAAGTTGGTAAGAATCGACTAGACAATGCTACACACTACCACACTCTACTTGGTAGAGGTCTATTAGCCCATGTTACATACCAAATATATAAACTCCAGACCTTGAAGATTTTTCTAGTTTTTTTTCCAATATAAGTCTATGTAAAATCAAGTGATCCCTGGAGCGGGGCCAATTTTGACCCCAGCGTCATGAGTTGAACAAACTTGGTAAGAAGCGACTAGAAATGCTACACACCAAATATTTAAACTCTATGCTTTGTGTTGTCTGAGAAGAAAATTTTTTTTTTTCTATATTAGCCTATGTTAAATCAAGTGTCCCCTGGGGCGGGGCCAATTTTGACCCCAGGGTCATAATTTGAACCATCTTGGTAGAGAGTCATAAGATCATGCTACATATTAATCAAAGCGCACAGTGCGCTGAGAGACGGCGACGGGATTAACATTCTAAACCCAGCGTTTCTGAAGTTATTGAAGCAGTCACATGACGACAAAAACTCCACCGCTGTTGCTACAGAGGTACTGTTTGTAACATAATAATCCGGAGTAAAGGTCATGAACCTTTCATTCATAAAGAGCTGCATACCTTAGTAGGTCATTCTCTTTCTCTTGTACTAGCGAATTCTATCTGTTGTTTTGTACGTGTAGAAATTGACCAGGTATTTGATTATTTAAGATACTAAAATGTTTGCCTATCTATTTCAAAGTTAAGAAATGCCCTGGGAGGAACCTAACTCGCCATCATGCAAAATATTGTGTGGACTACTTTAGGTCAATTACATCATACGGAGCACTACTTTTTCTTGTTACAGGAGTAGATCTTCATGTACGTAAGATGGGTTGCTGTTCTGGTTAAGAAATGTCACGTATATTTTTTTCACGCTTAAAATTGATGCTTCCAGTGCAAAATAATGGCAAAAGAAAACATGTTAACAAACAGTAACACGCTAAAAGCGGTTACGGTTATGATTTAAACGCCTGTGTAACATATTCCACTCGTATTCGTTAGTGCAGAATCGCATTGCACGGATCCGCACTAAGCGCGGAGAGGTACAGTTAAAAATGTTGTGGAAAATATGCAAATTAGCAAGGCCTGATTTCGATTTCCAGCATAAGACGGCTAATCGCCGTCTAAAAATCAAAAGGCTAGGCCTTGTGGTTTCAGAGAAGAAGATTTTTCAAGTTTTATCTATATTAGCCTATGTAAAATCAGGTGACCCCTTGGTGGGGCCATATTTGATCCCAGGGCCATGATTTGAACAAACTTGGTTGTGAGTCATAAGATCATGCTACATACCAAAAATCAAAAGGCTAAGCCTTGTGGTTACTGAGAAGAAGATTTTTTCAAGTTTTTCCTATATTAGCCTATGTGAAATCAAGTGACCCCTGGGGCGGGCCAATTTGACCCCAGGGTATAATTTGACAATCTTGGTAGAGACAAAGACATGCTACAACCAAATATCTTAACTCTATGCCTTGTGGTTTCTGAGAAGAAGATTTTTCAAGTTTTTCCTATATTAGCCTATGTTAAATCAAGTGACCCCTGGGGCAGGACCAATTTTGACGCCAGGGTTATAATTTGAACAATCTTGGTAGAGAGTCATAAGATCATGCTACATACCAAAAATCAAAAGGCTAGGCCTAGTGGTTTCGGAGAAGAAGATTTTTTATATTTTCATTTTTAAAATCTATTTTTAGCTCCTGTGACCTAATTATGCAATGGACCAGAACCATTTATACAACTTTAGTAGAGCTTCATCCAAGGAACATTCCTGCAAAATATTTTTCAAATTGGCCAAGCCGTTTAGGAGGAGATGTTGTTTGAAGCAATTGTTGACGCCGGACGCACGCACTCACGCACGGACGCACGGACGCCGGACAAAAGGCGATCAGAAAAGCTCACCTTGAGCACGTTGTGCACAGGTGAGCTAAAAAGATATTCGGCGTAGGATGACAGAAAAACGAGATTTCCAGTCTTCTAGAACATTCCGAGGAAAAGCGCGCGAAAGACCGACGCACAACAAATTTAGTACGCTCTAGAAATAGTTCAGTATTTTTTCCATGAAATATACTTATTTATAGACGGTAATACAAAAAATTATATCTGTAGGTTTTTTTTCATTTTTTATGACAATTATGATATAAAAGCGTTATTAGTTGTTTTGGTTTTGGCGAATTAATTTTCAATGAGAGCATCTCGGCAGGCTGGAAGAATTCAATATACATAGTAATTAAGGGGTTTCATGTCATAACACGGTGGATTCTTTTTTGTTGTTTTAAATCATTTTCACAAAGTAGCATTCCTCAATTGATGGAAAAGGATTGTATTTAACTTACTGAAATCTGTTTCATGTTTACATTAAAAAGAAAAGTAATAACACCAAGCTGAATGATATATACAAGCTACACCCCTTATTTACAGTAATTTTATAGTCCATAACGATGCGTTAACCAATAACAGGAGTCCTTTTATTCAGCTTAGAATTATTTACCGCTGTTAGCGTACATTTGATTGGTTTAAGATGAGAGTTGAAATCGAAATTATACAGCTACGCCGAAAAAATAGATAAATCTTCTTCTCAGAAACCACAAGGTCTGGAGTTCAGATATTTGGTGTGTAGCATTGTCTAGAGGATATCTTCCAAGTTTGTTCAAATCATGGCTCTGGGGTCAAAACTGGCCCGGCCCCAGGGATCACTTGATTTAACATAGACTGACATAGAATTTTTTTTTGAAAAATCTTCTTCTCAGAAACCACAAAGCCTGGAGTTAAGATATTTAGTGTGTAACATGGCCGTATGAACTTCTATTAGGTAACTTCAAATCATGGTCCTGGGGTCAAAATTGGCCCCGCCCCAGGGGTCACTTGATTTTACATAGACTTACATAGGAAAGATTTTTAAAAGATATCCTTGTCAGAAACCACATGGTCATGGGTTTAGATATTTGGTATGTAACATGGCCTTGTGGACCTGAACCAAGTTTTCAAATCATGGCCCTGGGGTCAAAAATGGTCCCATGCTAGCGTTAACTTGTTGTTTTTTTTAATCACATGTAAACTTTTTGAGTGGAATTAAGATTATATTGCTGTTCTTCTGCATGGATTTTGTATTCAGTATGACTATGTTGTAAAAGGCAATGAAAGCAACATTTCTCAGGTGAGCGATTTAGGGTCATCTTGGCCCTCTTGTTAGACTGGCAGTAGCTGCCAGTAAATCAAAAGCAGACATTGTTGAATTGCATGATTATCGCAGCCATTTTCACCTTACTGTTTCACCCCATGCTCAGTTGGGGATAGTGTAACATGACCTCCTTATGTATGCAATTTATGATATGAACCACATTCCGAATAATTATGAAACAAATCAAAGTGCATAAGACACTAAAAGACTGTCGGTGGGGTTATCATGAAACAAACAGCAAATTAAGCTGACTAATTAGTAGTTAGTAGACTTGGAGGAAACAAAGTGTGAATTTTTTTGGTGTATTACTTATGACCTTTGCTGCTATCAAATTAAACACTGCTGAAATGCTGATTTTTTTTTTTTTTTTGTAAAACTTGTTTGAAGAATTCCATTATGTGTGTTTTCCTTTTCATTTTTGTTCTATTATGAAATGTCTAGCTTTTTGTTTCAATATCCACATTGATTAGAATCTCAACAATAAATAAACATTCCAGGGTGAAAAGAGTGTTGAGAAGCATGTATTTAAACTGAAAGCAAAATGCATGAGCCACAGATCGCCAGTAGTTTTGTTTTTGTCTAGTTTTGTCAAGGTCAGATAACTCTGCTCCACTTAACATTTATTCTTTGTGTATATTGCACCCCCCTTTTTGTGGTTGACATACTAACTCTGACTTATAAAGTATAATACTTTTTTTTGCATTTCATAATATGTTTTGATTTTTGTTTTGCATATAAATGCTTATTAATCATGATATATGACTGACAGCGATAATCTTATATGACTTTCCCAGGTGAAAAATACTGTTCTAACCAAGGAAACCAGTACATATTTCCAGTTTTTATCAGTGGAAATTTAAGCCTCGTATTTCCAATTAAAATGACGCCAAAACACCCCAAAATGAACATGCATATGGGTTTAACCAGTGAAAAGCTGTACAAACCTCCGACAAACAAATGCACGTGAATCTTGCTTTAAATAGTTACCTTAGTTTAACAACCTCCGACAAACATATGGGGCGGGGATATACCTGTTCTGGCGTCAAGTCAATTCATGGCTTAGTCAACTGTGCTCATATGGTATCACCAACAAAGCCATGTGTTCTTTTGTGTAAACAAGCTCAACTATTGACTACCTAATATCAAAGATTAGCCAATATAGCATATTAGTCAATATGAATACATCTGTAAACACCAGAAAGGTCCATAAAAGATGTTAAAAGCGTGTTATAGAAATGCTTAATCTTATTCCATTGTCAGAGATCCTAGAATTATCCCTTTATATAATCTATAACATTATATAATGTATCCATTCCTCTTTTATCTTGTCCAATGAACAAAATGATACATTGGTGACTGTATATTGTTGTGTATATCTATGATTAAAAAAAGAAATTAGATGTATTTACTTTTGTATAAACCTTTTATAGTATATGGTTTATTGTTGTGTTGTTGTGCAGTTTTCTGTAGGATTAATTTTCTTCACAGGTGGTATATGATTCAGAAAGTTTACTTATTTTTGTTATAAAATATATCTTGCTTTCAATGCTTTTCTGAGTACCATAATATATTTGATATAATATAGTGCAGGGGAAAGTGATTTCATAGCATTTTAAGTATTCAAGGTTTAATTAATATGATAAGAAGATATAAACAATGAAACTTGTGTTCTCCGTGTGAATATTAGAAAAAAACACTCATCTTTATGGAAATGTTATAACACACTGTGATTACCATGGGAACTCTTTATGTTTTGGTTAATGTGACGATTTTGTTTTGCTGAGTAAAAACATGTACAAAATTAATGATATTGCCTACTACAGACTGGCTGAAATTAATTTTCAGTGAGAAATGATGTCTCTATGGCTCCAGATCTTCAGCAGCTTCCACTAGATCTCCATGCCTAGTTGGGGATTCAGGAGGTAACAACAGTTCTGTGCACCAAGTGGTTAGTTAATATGGTGCAGGAATGATGAACATGAAAAGTAAAAAGCAGGACAATACCCACCTACACAGGGTGTGGTAGACCAAGAAAGACATGGTCTGATTGGTCAAGACCAGCCTGAATGTGTGCAATCTGACCAACATTGATCCGATGGACAGAGGCAGTTAGGCACTGTAGCTGCCTAACCTGGAACACCCACAGGAAATGAAAACCAAACTCATGATCAAGTTAAGCCCACTGTAGTTAATCTCACCGTAAAACAGAAGTTGCTGATGCAACATTGGAGTAAATTGTGGAAAAAAAATATGACAAAAGAAGATTAAAGTATGAAAATTGTTTTAATTGGCAACAACCACATCTTTAAACATTATACAAAATCTGAGCGATATCAATATCTCCTAGTATCTTTAACAAAACAATGTACATATACTCCGACATTACATCAGATGTATTCACTTACACTCTATTTAACAATTATTCCCATAATAGTAACATGATCAAGAAAAAAAATCATAAAAAGTATAAAAACACAACCATTAATACACAAAAAAAAAAAATCAAATATGACTAAAGTAAATATGCCAATAATTGGCAGGATGTGTTATGATTTACAGTGAAGATCCATGACAATGCTATATTTGAGGTACAACTCAAGGTACTGAGTTCTACTGGAATGCATTTTAACCCTGTACCTGATGATACATCATGCACAAGTTTATGACTTGATGAATATTCATTTACTGAGCTTGAAATGGTATATGAAACAACGTTTTTTCTTTGCTATGCAGACTTTGTAGAAGCTGAGGAAACAGAGGAGACCCTGATCAGGCTGCTCATAAAAGGAGCTGGTCTAGGTCTGCTCTGTTTTCAATGCATCAAAATGAGTCTATATGAAGTTGCGGGTTAATTATTTGACAATGAAGAAAAGAATGGATTGGGTCTATTGTTAATTAAGACAGTGAAATATTGGTATAAACCTTATGATGGAGCGCGTTGTAATGGATCTGCACTGTATTGAGTAAAAATTCATGTCAGAACACATCTGCACGTGAAAAATGTGCACACTTCTATATCCCTTTCCCTCATAAAGGAAACCATGAAAAGACCTATGCGAACAGCATAAAACCAGATCAGCCTGCGAGTAACTCGCAGGCTGATCAGGTTCTATGCTGTTCGCTGCTCCTCAGTGGTCTGGAAATGAGGATTTTGTAATTAAATTTGGTAAGGTTTAACTGTGGTTTTCTGCAGATCAGGCTTTATGTGGTACCTATTGAGTGCGTCAATATGAGTCTATATGAGGGAAAGGGATATACAACTACACATATTCAAAGGCAGTACACATACACTGAGAATAGATTAAAACAAGGTTGATAGGACAATAATCTTCTTATGGAATATATTTTATCAAAGTGAATAAAACTGTCATGTTTTCAGTCTGTGCAAACTTTATTGATCTTATATCCAACAAGAGCTCACAGCAATCACACTATCAAATATACTACCATCCATAACTATTTAACAAGTAACACTGAGTAAACACTATTATAGGATAAAATAATGCTAATACATAATAAAAATGTATTAAAAGAAAAAGGATGCTTGTAAAAAACAAAATTAAACCTAGTATCACGGTAGTAATGGAAATAACTTGAAGAACCAACTTCTCTTAAAACTAATTTGAAACCATATTCTACCATTGTAAGCCAGATCAAACTTAAAGCAATGTTCATCCAGCAGAGGTTTTTCAGTTTTCTCTCAGTTACCGAGGACCTTTATTAAACCTGATCAGCCTGTTACTAATCTGCTGGCTGATCAGATTTGATCTGGTGTCTACTCTTGGAGATAAGATAGTAACCAAGGTAACCCTGTCATATGGTCAGACTGGAAATTACATGTACTTTCACTTTGATTTAGTTCAACAATTGTATTTGATGTACAAAATGATGTAATTGAATGGTTAAACTAATACTGACCTAGAATTAAGACAAACAAATGTGATACAGATGCACAGTGACCTACTTTTCAATATCTTTACATATTCACTCTCCCACATACACGGTGATAAAATTCATTTCCGAAAGTAAGATGACTAACAACTGTGTCCACATAAAATCATACCATACAATCATAAACAAAAGATATAACAAACTACAAACAACTCATCATTACAACAAAACATTTAAACAATAATGTGAAATTCATAATCTCCGTTTTTAGGCTGAGTTAATGTTGCAAGATTTCTGAGACTTCTACATAAACATGAAATATCTAAGAGAGAGAGAAAGAGAGAAAAAAAGAAAAAAGAAAACACTACAGCTATCACCCCCATCCCGGCCATATCACCTTGAAAAAACTGGACAGAATGTGATAAAAGAATGATTTCCGTCCCACTTATTTGACATACTTCTAAGCCTTGTGACATAAACACATGGTAAAAGTGGAATTCAATGCTGAAAAGGAAGTGAGGAAAAATCATTATGAATGAAAATTCATTAAATGGAATGGAATACATGTAGTTCTTTTTTGTGGTATAGTGCAGTATATATCCATTATAACGCTGTATTTGAGATCCAATACTAGGCAATGTGTTATATTGGACAGCTCCTGGACTATATCATTTAAATGAACAAATAAGAGGTCTGGGGTACATGGTTTGAACCATGTCCTATTGCTTTCACAATACAAGACAATGCGTTATTATATTAGTGAGTATAAAAGTGAAAATAAAGTATTTCTTTCCTTCTTTCTCTTCAGAAACTAGGAATCTAACTCTGAACACTATGATGTATATTTCAATTTAATTTAGATCAGGTATGCTTACAGTTTTCACTACAATCTTTTCAAATCCTTCTAAATGATTGATTGATTATTTTAGTTTGCAATCGCTCAGACAGTATTTCAGTCATATAGCAATGTCCAGCTTATTACAGGTGGAGGAAGACCCTGAATGTACAGAGGCATCTGGGTAGAACCACCAAACTACTGCAAACCAGCTGGAAGGCTTCCTCAAATGAAAACCTGAATGACCCTGCTGGGATTCAAACCCACACGGTGAGGGGCTGCTTGAGTGTTAAAATCAGCGACTTAACCCTCTTGGCCACAGAGGACCCCCTTCCAAGTAAACACATTCATTATTTAAGTAGCTCTGTAAACAATGCATAATTAAAAATACTGGCTAAAAATCACAGGCAAGTCACTTTTGAAGATTTTTTTTTGGAACAGTCATACTTCAGATGATAAAAGCTGCTTAAAACTGAAAGGGAATGTCTGCTAGACTTTGTAGATCATGACAAGGAGAACTAGCTTAAAATGCAATGTACATGTATTCATTAAAAAATTTGAAATCCAAGATATGACACTTACAAGAGTAATTAATGGTTTGAAAAATATTTTGCAACCTATATTTGGATGCTGGAATGAAAAGACTTTCTCAAACGTTAAGTACTGAGCCAATGCAGGAACCATCATAAAGGAAGTAACATAAGTTTTTCAAAATATGTTTCCCTAGTGACATAAAAACAGAAATGAGTTTAGAATGATGATATTTACCCTTGATGGGGAATGAACTCTCAACCTTGATAGTTTAATTTGGTATAGTACTAGCACTGGTAATAATGGAAATGTTTATATGAAAAATGTGAAGGTGGCTCAATATACATCAATTAATATTGTAGCCTTTTTTATATTTGGAAATAACGCATATAGCTCTGTGTGTATGTGTGTGTTTGTGTTTGCGAAGTTTCTTTCATGCTGACACGTTGAAAAATTATCAAGGTAGACTTAATAAAATCTCACAGCATCTTTAACACTCCCAGGTTTAATTTCATTCTATATTTTCTAGATGAGAATTTCCTATAGTTTTCATGAACATTTAAATAGGTCATCAATCTAGAGAATCAATAATAAAGGTTGTTTAATGCCAAACAATAAGCATGCAAGTTCAAAAATTTACTTGTATGTTTTACCCTTTACCTCAAGGAAACTCAAATTGACACACTGGCATCAAACAGCTACTTCCAGGATCTGTCTCATCCAGGTCTCCTCTGTTTGCTTTTACAATATTACGTATTTTAATACATTAATTAACATTCATCAAGTCATGAAGTGTATATGAATATTCATGAGGTAAAGGGCTAATAAGTACCACTGTAGAATATTAGAATACAACAATCACATTATACATTTCATAGAGATGAACCAATTCAAATGCTGAACTAAATGATAAAAAAAACAAAAACAATTTCTATAAGAAACAATATAAAATGATACCGGTTTCAGTCCAGGTTGACTTGTCATCTATTGTATGACTAGACTATATATACAAACATATGAATCTTGGGCTTCAGGATTCATGGATTAAAAGAAATGCTTAAAAACTGATCAAGTATCTTATACAACTAGGTATCAAGTATGGTATCTATCATCACTGAGGTTCCAGCTTGTACAGAGGCTTATCCAGTTTTTCTAGAGAGTGTCCTCGGTGAAATTTAACTTGAATACCCATGCCATCCCCCAGTCTCACATGAGGACCCCATGATAATGAGGATTGTGATTTTATAATGTTGTTCAAAACAACCAGAACTACAACTGGAAGTGATTAATACCCCCACATTCCACCTCGTCTTCGTGTTATGTGAGCTTAGGATGGGACAAGACCAAACTCCACACAGTGATCTCCCTTGCAAGCAAAGAAATCACTGTCACAAATGTCACGTGATGATGGTAAAATAACAAAATGACTGCTGTCACAACAACAACAAAAATATTTTTAAAAATGATTTATTTTTTTACCACGAGGCGATATTTGATGTTTATTAAAGAAAACATACTTAGGGAAATGACACACGCAGTAAAATAAATTTTTGGGGAAAAAATAAAAATTAGCTAAATTCTGTTAATTTTTACTTGTGGTGGCAGTGGTTATCTACAACTGTAAGGGGAGGTAACTACTGTGTGGAGTTTAGGATGAGACATGATGAGATAACCGTGATTCCTATACAGCCCCACATTAGTGAAGGGGAGTGGGGTGGTGGGGGGGGGGGGTGTAGTATAATGCATGATCACTTTCAGAATGAGGTTCCAAGTGGGTCTGCTAGCTTACTTTTTTCCCTGTTAGATGACTATTGACTTTTTTTACGAATAATGTTCCCCCAGGAAATTTATTTAACCCCCCCCCCACACACAAAAAAAAATCAACAACAACCAGCATTTGATTATGTAAAATAGTTAACATTTGTGGTGTCTATATTAAAGGACATTTCATGGGCACATGTGTTTGAGGATCCATATTTACAAAACAAGTAGTTTTGTTATGGGGCTCATAATTCATGGTAGAATCATTCACAAAATCAGCAAAAATAAGTCCACTACAAATATTGTTAGTATTTTACATTGTATACATTGTATAACAATACATTTTATATCATAAGAGAATATGAATTTTCCTTTTTGCCCCTTTTTTGAAAATGTTTTTGCAAAACAAGAAATATTAACAATAATGATAAAAATCAACACTTTGTAAATGTGGTTGGATACTGGTGCATCATATAAACCAATTGTGATGATATGAGCTAATCAGACAATAGGTCTTCTTGTTTTGGGGGTTATTTTAGACACCGCCACCCTATATATCTGCAACCCCAT
>CM037778.1:59334922-59384922 GCA_021229015.1 Solen grandis
TGATTTTTGCATTACAAACTTCTGCGGACTACTCCGCCTAAACTACTGGAAGGATTTTAATGATACTTGCTGTCAATGATCCTTAGACATTGTAGCAGCGCGTTATCTATATAGCATTGAGTTACCTCCCCTATTTACCAAGTTATGCCCCTTTGATGATTTTTGCATTACAAACTTCTGCGGACTACTCCTCTAAACTACTGGAAGGATTTTATGAACTTGCTGCAATGATCCTTAGACATTGTAAGCGCGTTATCTATATACATTGGTTACCTCCCCTATTACCAATTATGCCCCTTTGATGATTTTTGCATTACAAACTTCTGCGGACTACTCCGCCTAAACTACTGGAAGGATTTTAATGATACTTGCTGTCAATGATCCTTAGACATTGTAGCAGCGCGTTATCTATATAGCATTGAGTTACCTCCCCTATTCACCAAGTTATGCCCCTTTGATGATTTTTGCATTACAAACTTCTGCGGACTACTCCGCCTAAACTACTGGAAGGATTTTAATGATACTTGCTGTCAATGATCCTTAGACATTGTAGCAGCGCGTTATCTATATAGCATTGAGTTACCTCCCCTATTTACCAAGTTATGCCCCTTTGATGATTTTTGCATTACAAACTTCTGCGGACTACTCCTTCTAAACTACTGGAAGGATTTTGATGAAACTTACTGGCAATGATCCTTAGACATCTATATAGCATTGAGTTACCTCCCCTATTTACCAAGTTATGCCCCTTTGATGATTTTTGCATTACAAACTTCTGCGGACTACTCCTTCTAAACTACTGGAAGGATTTTGATGAAACTTGCTGGCAATGATCCTTAGACATTGTATAAGCGCGTTATCTATATATCATTTGGTTACCTCCCCTATTTACCAATTTATGCCCCTTTGATGATTTTTGCATTACAAACTTCTGCGGACTACTCCGCCTAAACTACTGGAAGGATTTTAATGATACTTGCTGTCAATGATCCTTAGACATTGTAGCAGCGCGTTATCTATATAGCATTGAGTTACCTCCCCTATTACCAAGTTATGCCCCTTTGATGATTTTTGCATTACAAACTTCTGCGGACTACTCCCTAAACTACTGGAAGGATTTTATGAACTTCTGAACCCCTTTACCAAGTTATGCCCCTTTGATGATTTTTGCATTACAAACTTCTGCGGACTACTCCTTCTAAACTACTGGAAGGATTTTGATGAAACTTACTGGCAATGATCCTTAGACATTGTATAAGCGCGTTATCTATATATCATTTGGTTACCTCCCCTATTTTCCAAGTTATGCCCCTTTGATGATTTTTGCATTACAAACTTCTGCGGACTACTTCGCCTAAACTACTGGAAGGATTTTGATGAAACTTGCTGCCATTCATCCTTAGACATTGTAGAAGCATGTGTTAGTTATATAACATTGGATTACCTCCCTTTATTATAGTTATGCCCCTTTGATGATTTTTGCTTTACAATTTTCTGCAGACTACTCCTCCCATTGGATTACCTCCCTTTTTTATAGTTATGCCCCTTTGATGATTTTTGCTTTACAATTTTCTGCAGACTACTCCTCCTAAACTACTGGAGGGATTTCAATGAAACTTGCTGTCATTCAACCTTAGACATTGTAGTAGCGCTTTTTAGCTCACCTGAGCACTTGTGCTCGGGTGAGCTTTTGTGATCGCCTTTTGTCCGTCGTGCGTCGTCCGTCGTCAACAATTGCTTGTGAACACTCTAGAGGCCACAGTTTTGGCCCAATCTTCATGAAACTTGGTCAGGATGTTTGTCTACATGATATCTCGGATGAGTTCGAAATTGGGTCATGTGGGGTCAAAAACTAGGTCACTAGGTCAAATCTTAGAAAAACCTTGTGAACACTCTAGAGGCCACAAATTTGGCCCAATCTTCATGAAACTTAATCAGGATGTTTATCTACATGATATCTCGGATGAGTTCGAAATTGGGTCATGTGGGGTCAAAAACTAGGTCACCAGGTCAAATCTTAGAAAAACCTTGTGAACACTCTACAGGCCACAATTTTGGCCCAATCTTAAATGAAAAATAGTCAGGATGTTTGTCTACATGATATCTTGCATGAGTTTGAAATTGGGTCATGTGGGATCAAAAACTAGGTCACCAGGTCAAATCTAAGGAAAACCTTGTGAACACTCTAGAGGCCACAGTTTTAGCCAAATCTTAATATGAATGATGACTGCATGAATTCCCAGTTGAGTGCAAATTCAGGTAGGATCAATATGTAGGTCACTTAGTCAAATGTTAGAAAAACACTTTTAGATGCCAGATTTTTTGTCATTATGCCTAACACTGCCATCTTACTCAGGTGAGCGACACAGGGCCATCTTGGCCCTCTTGTTCTATATAACATTGGGTTACCCCCCCCCCCCCTCCCCCCTGTTTTAAAGATATGTCCCTTTGATGGTATTTGTTTTACAATTTTCTTCCATTGATAGATTTCAGTGAATCTTAATGATATTTATCCATAGACATAGGTATATCCATAGGTATGTGTTACAAAGGATCACTAGATTTCCATGTAGTTGGCACATATGTCCTCTATATACGTATTAAGATGGAGTGTTGCATACAAGAATTCTGATTTCATGCTCCAAAGCCATGTTTGACAAAAACACTTGCGGGGGGGTATTAGTAAGCCCTTAGGCGACAGTTCTAGTTCAGATTGGTTAAAAAAGTAGGTCACAGGAGCTAAAAATAGATTTTAAAAATGCAAACTTTGAAAATTTTCTTCTGCAAAACTGCAAGGCCTAGAGCTTAGATATTTGGTATGTAGCATCATCTTATGGGCCATTACCAAGATTGTACAAATCATAGCCCTACAGTGATAAATGCCCCCGCACCAGGGGTCACTTGTTTTACATAGAGTTATATAGGAAAATCTTTAAAAATCTTCTATGAATCCATAAGGCCTAGAGATTAGATATTTGGTATGTATCATCATCTAATGGCTCATTACCAAGATTGTTCAAATCATGACCCTATGGTGATAAATGCCTCGCACCAGGGGTCACTTGTTTAACATAGAGTTATTTAGGAAAATCTTTAAAAGTCTTCTTCTATGAATCCATAAGGCCTAGAGATTAGATATTTGGTATGTATCTCTTATGTTCATTAACCCTAGTATAAATGCCCCCGCACCAGGGGTCACTTGTTTTACATAGAGTTATATAGGAAAATCTTAAAAAATTTTCTACTATGAATCCATAAGGCCTATAGCTTAGATTTTTTGGTATGTAGCATCATCTAATGGTTGATTATCAAGATTTTCAAAATGGTGGCCCTTTGGAGATAAATGACCCCGCACTAAGTCTTCTCCTCTGAAACCATAAGGCCCAGTGCTTATATATTTGGTGTGTAGTATTGTCAGGGCTAAAATGTTTTAAGATTGAGTTATATCAGAATTTTTGTCTGTTTAAAAACCTTGTAATCAGTTGTAGCAATGGTACTCAGGTGAGCGTTTCAGGGCCATCATGGCCCTCTTGTTCTACTACAGTACAAGGCCGTTATATTGCAGACTGCTATTTCGCGTTGACCAGTTTATCGCGGTTAATCTATGGACCCCAAAAATATATTGCGTCATTTGCATAGGCTTACTGCGAAACTAATCTATCTCCTTCAATATCTATTTAAAAGAGTTTTGCAGTCAGTTTTTAACATGCTAGTGCACTGACACTCGGAAGTGATAATTAAACACGCCAGGTGGTAAGCTATTGTGTTTAGGGACAGTTGATGATTACGCAATCGAGTGTTAATGATCGGCAACAATGCAGGTTTGTTGGTATAATAATCCAACCACAGCAATCAGCATTTAATTGGTATGGACATTCAATACCAAGCAGATACTCGATAAAATACACAAACATTGTCTAAAATCCACTGCATACACCAAGTAAAAAGTCCTGGAAAATAGACAATCTTTTTCACTGGAAATAAACAATAAATGATAATAAGATCAGCGTTACCTGGTAATTTGTTTCATTTTAACATTAAAAAGGCTCCTCATATCAATACGTTATAATACCGGTAAGTACACCTCAGCTTAATTTCAACTAGCCACAAATTGTAATGGAATGTAAATTTTCACACCTATATTGTATTGATAACAATGAACGTCGTATAATTTATCATCTTACCGTACACACTATTCTCTGAATCATCGGCAATTACAGTACAAAAAAAAAAAGAAAAGAAAAAGAAAACCTAGAATCAATGATTATGGATTTATTTAAAATAACTAATAACTATATCAATAAAATGTTTATTGCTTTATATTATGGTTTTTCAAGAATTTACGACTATCACAAAGACACATGTATATAGCATTCTCAAACCTACTACGCGGACCAGTAGAACGCAGTATTTGGGCTTGGACCCCCAAGAACTGCTATATAGCGGCATTGTACTGTATGAGGATTGACAATTCTGGGGTAAGTTATGCATGTTTTGGTTAATATTAGTTTATGTCCCCCAAAATTAGTCGGGGACACTGGTGTCCCCTGGAAAATCTGAGCTAGGCACAAAACTGCACACTTACAGCTAAAGGATGGTTATCATGTTCATCTTGAATATTACCTCACATGCACAAGTTGGGCGATGTGAAACAGTGGCAATGTATGGTATCAAACTACTGATCTGAAGGTTGTAGGTTTGGGCCCTTTTGTAGGCAAGGCACCTTCCCAGGTGCAAAGTACTAGTCCAACCCAGGAACCTTTGAGAGGAATTTGTACAAAAATTAAATAAGTTCCTAAATGGGAATTTTGCAACTAGAGTCCAATCAAGATGAAAGCTTATTTTATTAAAATAACATTTTTCATATATAATTTTAACATGTTCAACATTCAAACTGGGGCATTCATATTAAAATGTTTACATTTAAAGAGTACATGTATATTACACATTGATATTACAACAACAAAGTTATGGCCACCTGATCTCCCTTCAAGCTATCAGCAGGTTGGTCAGTCGTTTAACCCTCTACCTCCTCAATATTCATGTACAAATTTATCCGAAATTAATGGATTTTTCTTTGCCATTTTCAAAAATTATAAGCTTTAATGTTTTATGAGCAAACTGGGTCTGCTCTGTTTGCCAAGTGCATCAAAAATGTGAGTTTGCTACTCATTAGTAACCTAGAAGTGGAAAGGCACCATTCAGACAAAACTGAACCAGTAGTAAAACCTGGCATAAAATAGATTTTGGGTACCTTTATGGACTACTTACTGATTTACTCATTTCTCCCAAAGACATAATAAAAATTAAACCAATGATCAAACAAAGTAGTTTTAGGGTTTTACAATGCCGCCTCTCGTCTCAAAGCTAGCAATCCTCATAAAGCCTGATTAGTCTTGATTAAAAACTAGTAACAAAGCTTGTAGTTCTTAAAAGGTCAATCAATTCTCTAAAACTGATGTTTATGGGAAAATGATGATGATAAAAGCAAATCAACCAAAGTCACAACATTGTAGATCAGTGTCATCGATACATGTTTTCAGAGATTCATATTCATTATAATTTTATTGATTATTCAATCCAGTTTGATCGTGATGAATCCACTGTTGCACAACCCTATGTCAGACTATATTCCTAGAATGGTGAATTCATTCCAAGTTTGGTTCCAAAGTCGAGCCTTGCCCTCTTCTGATAGCGAACAGCCAGCCTGAAAATAAGACGGTAATATAAGCTTCAATACAGCTTTACTTGAACACAATAAACACTAAATCACAAAATGTAACAAACTGGTTGCAGAACTTCTATGACAACAGATGGAAAAATACTTTTATTTTTGTCAAACTGCTATGAATTACATGGATCTTGGGGTAAAAATACCTATCCTTGCACCGGTCCTACCAGAAACTATCAATGATAAACATGTGAATGTTTAAAGAGTGGACACTCAGATGGCCTTGTTAGATATCAAGAAATATTTGACAATGAACACTGCCAGCATAACTTTCTTTTCCAAATTTATATGAGGACTATTTTTAACCCTTGACCTCATGTACAAATATGACTGGGTCTGGTCTGTTCGCAAATCATCAAAATGAGTCTGAATATTTAATCCTTTGCTTAATACAAACAACAAATACTGCCAACTAACTTGATTTCCCGGTGCTTAACCAGCTCGTTCACCACACACATGATGACTGGGAATGTAGGTCCTATCAGCCACACATGTATGTAAATGTCGGACAGAGGTAACACGTGGGATACCATGCTATTGCGGATGTACGTGTCGCACACAGAAAACACTGTCTGGCAGCACAACCTGAAATGAAGGAGCATATAAAATACAGAACTTCTGTATAATAGTAGCTGAGTTTAAAAATAATCAAATTTAGTAATATTGACTAGAATAAAATGAAATTACCAAAATAATTCAAAATTTTCAATTAAGGAATGCAATTTGATGTATTCAAAATTTAATATTTCAGTCATTAAGGGATAGTTTGTCTAAATGAATCTGACATAATGCCGTCTTACTTCAATACGCATAGGCACACACACACGACAGGTTACAGATGTCTATCTAAAAAAATGTTTTTATAGGAGATTGATCTGGTACACATCACTGTACTTACACAATGGGCAATATGGTGAGACACAGCTTGTTTGTGGCAGGACACTGTCGCCATCTGGCCTGATGGTCCGTCCAGTGGACAAAACTGATAGAAATTATCACTGGAAAAAGATACAAAGTGGGTATAGAAAGAGTAAAAAGCAAAAAGGGACAATTTTTTTTTTCTTTGAGAAGTTAACATGTAAGCACCACTTTTACCTGTGGTAAAGAAAAACAACCAAACAGCTGAATATATGTTTTGAGGAGCTATGAACTGGTTCTTGAATGGTAACATACTTTTTCTAAACATTTTAAACATCTACATATTGGACTTGGATGAGAAGAATATCAAAATAAATTTACAAAACACGGGTTTCTATTTAATTTCAATAATGGACTCATTCACAGTCAGCAGTAAGTACACATGTATCTAAAGTATAATTAAAAGTGATGCTTGTGATGGCCCCATAACTAATATGCTTATCAAAGAACCAAAGTGACAATGATACACTTACCAAAATAGAATACAAGGAGAAAGACAAATATGTTTTGAGCAACAACAATGCCTCCAGAAAATTTCTCATACCAACTTCTGTAAGGAACAGGAGAATCTGACCTGGGAAAAAAAAAAAAAAACAATTTAAGTGGTAAAATAACGCTACCTTAAGACTGAATATTATTTCTGTCTGCCATTTGGATGATTTTTATCAACATGGCATAGTGCTGCCTTAATGCGATATCAACCTGTAGACAGGCAGCATGATGCAACAACCGTTCATACTACCTTGACACAAGGCCAACGGATTGGGGAACTAGCCTTGTAAGCTGCTAACATAGCAAGCCCTTTCAGACCACTGTATTTATCAGCCCAACTTCCTGCTTTCATAGTTCAACTGATCCGGATCACCATCGGGACCAGGCATAATAAAAATCAACTGTAAAACCTCTTATGACTGAGAATAGCTTTCAGTCTGATATTTTGATCTTGTTGAGAGGATAAGACTTTAAAACTTGAGCTGCTGGTTATACCAATCCTACTCTTGCTTTGTAACATATGAGTAGATTAGTGGTTGGCAGTATGTAGCTATATACATATACAAGGATATACAGGCGCAATGTGGCAGGACATTCCTTCTAAAAAGTATTTGCTTGAAATGTAATCCCTTAATCTTCATTTTCTTTAAACATTACCAATAAGGTCACATACTATATTAACAAGGAATTTATTTGTTTATTTAAAGGATTGGACAGAGTGAAAATGCATGTTGTGTAAAATTTCCCCTTTTCCATTCCTATATGCCATGCTGAAGTTAGGAAAATACATGAACTGTTTAATCCTCATACTCTGAAAGGTAGGCATCAAAATGAACCCTTACCATGCATTATTTTTTAACTGGACTTGTCCTTTCTTTATTTTCGACTGTACCACTAGTGGTTTATGGGGGTGCTTGTTGATTGAATAGTGAACAGTGAAGGTCATGATCAGACTGCATGGATGTGCAGGCTGACTTTGGTCTGCACAGGTCACAAAGGCAGTCACAAGTACAGTATTTTAAGATTTAACATTTCTCTGTTATAACACTTACATGAGATCATATATTGCACAGGCTGTCCCATTATTTGCTCCTTGGATATTCTGGCAGAATGAATGGAGAGTAATACCATAGCAAAACAAGGCTATCAAAACAGGAGGTAAAAATCTCATCAGGTAATACACCGTGAAGCGAAGTATCATCTGAAAATATACAAAATGTTTAAACTAGTGTATTCAAAATAATTTTCCATGTTTACCATAGTCTGCAATATACAAAATATGGGAGACGCTGTTCAATACATAATTTTGAAGAAAACAAACAAAAACACCATAACAAAAAAAAAAACCTGATACAACATATGGAGGTGTGTGTATTTCTGAAATTGAACTGGGACAGTTTTAAGATATTTCTCGCCCCTTAAACAGTTTCCTTTTATCAAAATAAAAGACTATAAAAGCATTTGAAAACAATTTCACATGCTCCTAAGTATTAAAATATTAGGCAGTATCAGAGAAATAGGAGAATTGGGACTCCACAAGGCTGTGGAAAGTAAAAATCTGAGACTATTATGTGACCAGCTGGACAAAATCAGCATGCTCCATGCCCCTGTCAACAAAGATAAAAACAAAGGTATTTATTTACTCATATCTTTCTTAAAGAAAATAAGAAGTCAACAAAACCACAATGGTATCAATAGCAGACTGGTCAGGATATGTCGAGTGATTTTCAACTCAGCCAGGATGATCCTGAGTGAAACCCATTTGAGTGTTGAAATATAAGGAGGGGTGGGGAGGGGGGAATGCAGCCATCACAGAAGGCAAATTGTACATGTAACAAAGTAAAACCTTACTGGCCTGAGCTGGAATCGAACTTGGGGACTCTGGGTATGCAAATCAGACACTACCGCGTCGACACAAAAGCTAGCTCTATGGCAAGATTGAAAGCTGTTTTATACCTCTACTACATACAACCATGTGATTGGGATGAAATTGGACTCAACAAAGGATTTCTATGTAGAGGTGGGGGGTAAAAATAACAAAGTGCAATCACATACTGTGAGATACTCACATCTGTAGGAATATGGTTGGCATTTTTCCTGGTAGCAAGGGACATAACCCTGGCATCTACAGGGTTTCCCATCATGGTGATGCCCAGCAGGGGGATGATGACCAGTACCAGCCAGAGGAGATGTTGGGGTGCCAGGACTGGTGGGAGCTGGAGGAAACTAGCCAGAGCCTGCACAATTGTCACTGAGAAGCTGCAGCACATCATGAAGTAGAAACAGTTCCTCAATGACATCAGGTGGGACCGTGCCTGTGGACAGTGGTGCACAGCATACCATTAGATTGGGATTCATGATATACTGAGAAATAAATAACTCAAGAAATCATCAGTATTTTCAAACATTTCTTATGAGTCTGTACAAAACCAATTTTGATGGTCACCTGGCTATAACAAAAATCCTGAATTTTATAAGAATAAAAAAACAATTTACCTTGAACAAGATATTATCCATATAAAAACTAATTATTAATAATTAACTGCAAAAAAAAATTACGGTATACACCAAGAAATCAAGAATAAATTTTTTTTGCATTCAACATTCAATATTGTTTCCTCAATTAGTAGGAGCTTCCAGAACGAAACTTATAGACAAAGTAATCCCCCTTCTTTTTCCCAAGCCAAACACATAGCCCTACATTTGCTATAGGGTATAGGAGATTGGACACATTTTATTCAATAAATACCACAATACCTCTGCTATAAGATGTATGAGGCTGATGTTCTCGTCCTTGCTGATGAGGATGGGGCAAGTGACACTGAGGAGGCAGGAGGCCAGCTGGAGGGGTGTGGGTACATCCTTGTCCCACAGCAGGTGGGGCGGGGACTGCTGCAGGCACACCTGGGGACACAGGGGCTCCAGGGCCAGACTGTGGGGAAACATAGAATGTGTTATACTTCATATCTTTTAAACAGGTCTTCACAATTAATATAATTCACTCTCAATGATGGCACATGTGGTCAGTATGGTGATGAGCAACCAGGGACAACCAATGACAAACACTATACCTTCTCATGAATTGACAATGGAGAGCTGCCAGGATTGGCTGACCTAGGGGAATTGGATATTTTTCTCACTTTTTTTTTCTCTCAGTCTTAATTTCTACCCTAGGGCACTGGCAATTTGTCAAAATCCCCACATTATATGCTAGCCTAAGTCAATTTCCCAGGACCCAGTAGCATTCTGTCAAATACCCAACTGACAGGATTAGTCTTCTGTCAGAAGCCCCATGTATTCCCACAACCCCTTCATTTGGTAAAAAAATTAATAGCGACATTAGTAATACATCATTAAGAGAAATGATGAAAACTATTATTGAAGTACATGTAAACAGTAATACTCCTACAAGCAGGACATATATCATCTTACACTTACAATTCACTATTAAATATCAGTTTTAACATAAATAGGTAGAATTTATCATATCTCAATAACTTTACCTTAATAACACTTCTCAAAAAGATCTAAGAAACATCTTCCAAAATAGCTTATTTAAGATGGGAAGATACATTTTTATTTCATTCAGGATGACAAACAAAAGAAATAAGATTAGATTAGAATGACTGAATGTTGAGGTAAAACCTAGCAAAGCTTTGGTTCAGTAACACTGATCTTTCAATGAAAGCCTGAAAACAGTTTTAATCAGTTCTATAAAATGATGTTGATATTTTGCCTCAAATAGGTGAATTTTTAATGTTATATGTTTACAACTGATATTTACTTTCTGAAGGTATGACCATCTGGATTTTAAAAAATACCTTGAAACCATGGTAATGGTCTGAAAAAATGTTGCAATGTAAAGTTAGAAAAGGGAAAGAACTCTGACTGGCTTAAATTGGTGACTGCCATTGTGTTTTTTGTACAACACGGACGTCAGAGATTCATCTATCACACATTTTCAGACTTCAGTGAGATAATGAATGCAGAAATCAGGAAATCTTCATTTTTTAGGGAGTCAGATTCAAATTTGTGAAAAAATTATGACCCTAAAATAAAGAAATCACTTCTTCCAAAAAAACAACAAAAAAACAGTTACAATGTAATTTTATGTGTTGCATCATTGACTAACCAGGTTTGTATAACTGTAAAACTATAAATTTTACTTGTCTTTAATTTTGTTGTTTTTAAATTTGTGTATTGTAGTCAACCTTATATTGTCAAGAAATCATTCCCAACCTATGAATTGCTGATATTTGTTTGCCTATGAAACTGAATTGCACATTTTTTTTTATAAGCATGAAAATGCCGATTGTCAGTAAAATGCAAGCATTTGTGTCTTAGAATGATTAACTGAGATTAACAGTGTTTCCAATTACTATTCATCCTGCACCATGTGAAGGATGACCTGACAAAGCCTACCTGCAGTCGGCCTGCAGAAACACGGACACGTTCTGCATGTTGACGGAGCTACCCACACACACCACCACCTCTCCATGCTCCTGCATGATGCTGATCATCTCCCGCGTTGCTGCGGAAACAACAGTTACAACATCAAGTCAGGTGATTTTCATATGCAGGGCAACGTGTTAAAAATAGTAATTTATGCAATGAGTATACATGTATATACAATTGTTGTAGAAATGTTTGAATGCAGTCATCAAGAATTATCTGTACCTGCCTGATTAATTCTGATTTACCAATATTTTGATCAAAATTATATTAAAGGTTAAAGTCGCATGAAGGTCAAGGTCATATTTTCATAATTCATTGTGAAGAGACTGTCAAAAACAAGATTGTTTAAAAAATATTTCATTTTCTAAATCTAAACATGATGTGATCATTCAGATGACATGTATTAACTTCCAACTGAATAAGAACAAAGGCCATACTTTCTGGCATACAATCTGTGAAGAGGTTGACCAACAAAGGAACATTGTCTATACTGCGTAGATGTGGTCGAATATTCTCTATACCACTTGGTAGTTTGGCCTGGTCAGGAAAAAAGATAAGATACAGAACATAAGATCTTTTTAAAATTTGAACTGTGAGTGTTAACAATGAAACACAAGTACATCAAATCCTATAACACTCATTTCCTCATCATAGATTGGTAATCTGAACAGACACCCTTTAACCATTTTCAATATGATAATGCTACCTGGGTATATCATAACTGATAATGCTACCTGGGTATATCACAACTGATGTTACCTAGGTATATCACAACTGATAATGCTACCTGGGTATATCGCAAGTGATAATGCTACCTGGGTATATCACAACTGATAATGCTACCTGGGTATATCACAACTGATAATGTTACCTGGGTATATCACAACTGATAATGCTACCTAGATATATCACAAATGATAATGCTACTTGGGTATATCACATCTGATAATGCTACCTGGGTATATCACAACAAAACTCCTGCAGGTGAGAGATGTGTTGAGAAAAGTCCAGGAGAACATTATAAGCATAATCTGAAGTATTTAATATCTTATTCTTGAGAACAAAAAACTTTGTGGTCTTAACCCTTTCCCTCATAGAGGACACCATGAAAAGACCTATGCGAACAGCATAAAACCAGATCAGCCTGCGAGTAACTCGCAGGCTGATCAGGTTTTATGCTGTTTGCTGCTCCTCAGTGGTCTGGAAATGAGGATTTTGTAATTAAATTTTGTAAGGTTTAACTGTGGTTTTCTGCAGATCAGGCTTTATGTGATACCTATTGAGGGCATCAAAATGAGTCTATATGAGGGAAAGGGTTAAACCAATACCACTGACTGTCTGCTCTACACTAAGTTGAAGCCAAAATTGAAGATTTAAGACCATTTCACTACTAAATGTATGCCAAGTGAGTCATGTCTTAAGTTCAGTTTTATAGCCTTCACAAGTAATGCTCTTATACTGAGGGCTGCTTTGAAATATTCACCAATATCATATAAAAAGTTAAATTTTCACCATTAAAACCGCCTTTCTGAGTAAATTTTACAACAGCAGCCAATCATTCAAAAAATCTTTATCTCATAGAAAGTAAGAAGTGTGATGTCTGAGACTAAGACCAGTAATCACACCCCGATTACAACATTGTACCAGGTCATCTGTTGTCTCACGTACCCTGTTCTCGATAGCGAGACTGTCCTCTGTGTTATCTGTAATGTAGCTGGACGCCTGGCGACTGAGTCCCTCGTCGCTGTCCCATGCATGGTCATCCACCATCCCACAGTCCATCTCTAATATATCCTCCTCTATATCAATATGAACAAAATCCCCCCGTCCACTGTCTTTACTTCCCATACACAAGGGAGACGACTCATCGCTCGTGCTCTGAGTGCCCACTGCAATATTCATGTCTTTTTTCACTTTTCTAGGACTCACAATAGCAGTCTTTACTTTAGTTTCAAATTTGACTTGTGAGGAGCCTAGGTTGACAATACTTGGAGCGCTCTGGCTACGAGAATCCAATGTATCAACTTTGGGTCTTTTGATTAACAAAGGTTTCTCTCCCTTGGAATAACTCTCGGTGGAATGACGACTAGAATATCTGGAGAAGTATGAGAAAACACAGATAAAGATATTGCTGCAAAATAATATATTTTTTTATAAAACAAGAAAGTGGTGTAATCAAAAGTCGTTTTTTAGTCATACTGTCACAATAAATCACTTAGTTTAGTTTAAACTTATTTATTTTACGTCGATTGGGAAACAAGTTCTTACAACTTATACTAATCCTTCTCGACGGTTCCTGGGTTGGACCAGTACTTTGCGCCCGGGAAGATCATGAAGAGTTCTTGCCTCCAATGGGGTTCGAACCCACAACCTTCGGATCCGTAATCGGATACATTACCACTGGACCACGGCGCCCTCAATCACTTTTCATTAATAGAAAACACTTGTTGATGGAACATTTTAATGCAAAATAAATTTTGCTCTCAGTGAGAAATATATACTAGCTGGTAGATCTTGATAAAAACATGTAATGGCCTAAAAAAAAACAACTAGAGTTATCGATGACTGCAACCTTACTAGTTTAAACTACAAACATTTATACAGCAATTTATTTACTGAATTTAGTAACAGTAACTTTGAATTCCTTCCTTCAACCCCATGCTTCCTTCTGTGATAAAAACTATTTGAAGTTTTAATGGAATGATATGAATATAATCAGTACACTTCACCTGGACATCCTGTTAGGCAGGTCCCCCTGAGATATCTCAGGCCCTGAGTTGTTGGCGGACATCTCGGCCAGGTACTGGTTCTCCGAGCGCAGAGATATGTGACAGTTCCAGCCTGCTTCAAGCCCCATCTTCTCCGCAAAGACCTGCAGTGTTCACAAGTTTTATTGTAATGTATGGTGTTGAGCTTAATACAGTTTTCGAACTCCATAGATCATTAAGCAGATGTATTTTGCCACCTTGGAAAACAGAGGAGACCCAGATCATAACTCCTCTCAAGAGCTGTCTGATCAGAGTCTCCTCTGTTTGCTAAGCTAAGATCCTACACAGTTTGTATGGCAACGAAAAAAAATCCATTGTTTCAAAAGTTATCTTAAAGTTCAGTAAATCAATATTCATTTCATTAAATCATAAATTTGTACATGAATATTGATGAGGTTATGGGTTATTTTAATTATTAGCATACACTTACTCTGCTCCGTACTTCGTTTTCCTGAGAGAAGTGTACAAATCTGATACATGCTCCCTCCAGCTTGTCTATTAACTGGATGAAGTCCTAGATAACAAAGCACTTGTTTAATAACATTTTCAGTTCATCTTTACTAATTAGAGGAAACTATCCTTGCACATTTCCTACTTCAGTAATCAGTGTTAATCCTCATTTCATCCAACACATGAACTCCTTAAAGAGCCCCACAGAGAGCTGACGCAGCAAGCGGCAGTCGAGATCATAACAAGGCTTACCGTAGTCGGGATCAACAGAGTTTTTTTAATCAGGGATAATTATTCTATATATGTGTAATCCATTGGAAAATTGAAATACCGGTACCGATACCAAATAAAATGGCTGAGAATGGGGTAAGTTTTGTTTTTTCAAAATCACGACATATGAACTTATCTTACTTGCATTTTCGAGGAAAAGGAGTTCTGTGTTGGATGAAATTATGATCAACCGTCGCCTTCTCTTCTACGAAGGTAAGTCTAGCTTAATTGTTAAATTTTTGTTTTTGTTCCTAACCAAAAATTAATCATTGGCTATAATATAAGACAAAACCCATTATTCATTTTTGAAATCATTTTACTTTTCTCAATACAATATTTTTTGACCTTATTAAAAAAGAAAGTGTTGCAAAAGGGTCATATTTGAGAACCTACCTAAAAGAATGAAAGTGAACTACACAAAAACAAATAGATATATAACTTTATGAACAGCATTTTAGCATATCAACACCACCATGACTTTGATGACAATTCTTCAATATTTTCTGTAAAACAAAGAGAACACTGTCACAAGAGAGTCACCAAAACATGCCTGGAACAAAGCCCTACCTGCCTGGCCTGGTATTGCATGGTTACCATGCCAATGAAGATCTGGTTACACTGAGACTGGAACATACTGGTGATGTCCTCCACTGACCGCAGGCTGGTCAGGTCAAACAGTGAGTCTGCGCTAAATGACCGCTGACCCTCCCAGACCGTGCTGTCACTCATCAGCTCCAGGTCCTGGTCACTGGACAACCAGAAATGAAACATTACCTCTGACCAGCATATCATTTATATGTGGATTGAAGTTACATCTCCAAACTTAGTTATGAATATGAAATAATCATAAGTGTTTATAATTTAGAAGTGTGTATGTAGGAAGTTACAATAAATACGATCATAGCATAACCAATTTTAAAATGTCATACATTTATATTCATTAAAATGCAATGAAACATTTTGAATGAAAGAATTCATGCATGTTAAAAAGTTAAAAGTGTAGAGAACATAAGAAAAATATCAAATATGAAGTTGCAGCTCTTATGCATGAGCTTTATGGTGGCAACAAGGATCTACATGTTCCCTTTAGGCCTAAAATAATTATGACATCATACTCCAATATACAGGAAAACCTCCCTATTAAGACCACCATTATTTCAAACAAAAAGTGGTATTAATAGAGGTGGTCTTTGTATGATTTTTTTTTACTAGTATATTCTCAATAGTACTTAAAATTATTTGGTTCCAAAAAAGATTGGTCTTAATAGCGAGGTGATCATAATTCTGATGTCGTCTTAAAGCAAGGTTTTACTGTACATGCACTGGTAACACTAATGTGTGTATAACAAGGTTCAAATCATGGATACCAAATCAAACTTGTCAATTTCTATCCTATATCTAAACAAATGGTCCAAATAATGTGTGATTGGACCCCAATTATGTTACAAATGCATCATCATAATGAAACAGCATGGAACTAACATTCCATGGTCTAACATAATGTAAATAGCATTGACATATTAATATAGACACACTGTTTGGTGTGATATCTACATACACAGATCCGGAGCTCTGACAGTCCCGAAGATACTGGCTGTCATTGGGAAGTTCCATGTACACATCGGATCCACTGCCCATCAGATTCTGGCGCACCGGACGGTATGAGAAGGATGTGCAGAATGACCCAATACTTGTTCGGTGGTAGAAATCCAGAATCTTTTTCCTGGTGGTAATGAGACAACAGACTTACTTTGTGTAGAGTTTGATTCTTTTTTTAAAATTTCTGATTATATACTCCTCCGAAATATATTAAAGACATAAAATATTTTTTTAAACCTCAAGAGTCTAAACAGTATTCAAGGTTTCATTAAAATGGACAACTAAACCAATCTTCTTGGTACCCCCTGTCCCAGCCTGGTTGCCTACCTCTCGCTCTGTGTGAGGGGAACCAGGTCCTCCCCATCCCAGTAGTCACTGCAGCTGCTCAGTAGAATATCTGCTGTACCCTGCGACAGCAACTGACACGCACCTAGAGATGAAGATCTCTACTGTAAAATTACATAATTATCTCTACCTCTCATATATCATTTTATAACATGGTGCACTAGGCCATGATAATTATTTCAATTTAACCCTTCACTTCATGAATATTCATGTACAAATCTATTATTTAATGAATATTAATTACAGAATTCCAAATGATATATGAAACGATGGATTTTATTTATCTTACATCTACAGTAAAATCTGCATGATAACACTGTTTGGGTCTTGATCATTTGACTGGATTTTTAATAAATGTAAAAATTATCACCTCATTGTAAGGGAGGATAACCACATGTATGTAGGTAACATATTACAGGTTTCTGGGTAATGATAAGTAATGTATATTCCTCGGAAGCAAAGAAATACATCACAAAACAAGAGCTGTCAGAGGACAGCATGCTCCACTATTCAAAATGCTTGTTGGTAAATAAGATAAAATCTATTTTAATTCTTGCCTTTCATTTACCCTGTATATAATAATGGTCAAAAATGATATACCTTGATAGTCTAATACCCTTAAATAGGATTATGAAATCTAAAATCATTCCCATGCCTAATTACTGAGACATAAGCATAAATACACTGTACATGCAAAACTTTAACCAAGCATCCAAGTTAGAACCAAGGACCATAATTTGTATAAAACTCATTCAAGAGTTATCCTCCTTGGTTTTCTGATGACCCTGAACACACTCCTAAACTTTCTAGTCAATACCAAAAACAATTTCTGAGATATAAGCTGGATTAAAGCTTGCATGCAAAACTTTAACCAAAAAGTCTAAGTCAAAAAGTGGCCCTCATCTGCATTATATTCAGTCAAAAACTAATTGCCATTATAGTATGATACCACTGATCATATTAAAGAAGTTTCAAATCAAATCCAAGCCTGGCTACTGAAATATAAGAATGAAATTCCTTGCATGTAAAACTTAAACCAAATTTTTTTAAGTTAAAAAGGGGCCATAATTTGTAATATATTCCATCAAGAGTTATCTACCTTGATAGTATGATACCACTTAACGTATTAAAGATGTTTCAAATGAATTGCATGCCTGGATACTGAGATATAAGCATGAAAGTACCTTGCACGTAAAACTTTAACCAAAATTTCTAAGTTAAAAAGAGGCCATAAATTATTTCAAATTCAGTCAAGAAGTATCCACCTTGGTTGTCTGATGCCCCTGAACATATTCATAACAATTTTTCAAGTCGATATCATAATTGGTTATTGAGATATAAGGTTGATAGAAACTTGCATTCAAAACTTTCACCAAGAGCTGCAATGCCAACGCCAACGCAAGGGTGACTACAATAGCTCTCATATTCTTCAAAAAGTCAATCTAATAAGCTGAATATACAATTAAAGTCAACATTTCCATAGACAAAAGACCTGTTGAAATATCAAACTAAAATAAGAATTATGCGGTTAAAAAAAAGACTTATTACAATATTTTGAAGCAGTGAATTAACTAAAGTATTTATCAAATTAAGGTAAATATGAAGCCTTTAAAGCTATATTCTGTTCAATTAAGATCCTTTAATTACCTGATATCTTCTCCCTTACTATCACTGACATCATATTTGGCATAGGAATCTTGTGCTGCATAAATGATTTGGCTCGCTGTAATCTCTCTTTGGTCGTCATCTCAGCGGACTGAAAAACAAGTGTTACCCTTACTTAAACACGCACCTTGAGTGTAGCACAACTGCTGACTGACCAGGAATAACATATCTCCTTTTATAACCAATTATGCACCAAAACTGGTCAGGACCCCTTATATCAAACCTGTACACCTGGGATGCAAAAAGTAGCATTACTTCAAATACATTGTACACTGTAAATATTGTCAGAGTCCTAAATAAAGTTAAACAAACTTACAGAAGATGTTTTACAATATTTTACAGAGCCAGAAACTCCACTTTTATGTTGGGACATCAACCATGTGCAGATGTCTTTGACATACCTAGCACCTATGCAACAGCCCCATGCTTTGGGCCAAATGTCAAAGGGTGAGAAAAATGTGCAGCCTGACCGGGACTCGAACCCAGGGCCTTTTGCAGAGCGAATGCTCTACCGACAGAGCTACCCAGCCACATACACATCTTTCTCCCCTACTGAGTAATTGGTACCATGACATTTATATAGTAGCAAAGATAAATCCACTTTTTCATAAACTATATATAGTTTAGTAAATTAATATTCATCAAGTCATTATTTACATGATTATTCATGAGATAAAAAGTAAATATCAATTCTTGACAAATATATTTACCACTTGTCTGTACAGTCCCAAAGTTTTCTCCATCTTGAATATCTCAAGAGCCTTGTCAGAAAACCCGATCTCTCTGGCTAAGGAGCACAGACATCTGCAATCAGTGAACACAGTCCATGAAAGGAATAGGAATATATCAAATTTACTGGTATTAAACAAGTGACTGGTGTTGTATGCAACACATAAAGTCCCCTACCGGCTCCACCTTGACTCAATATGGTAATCAATCCCATTTCCATTACCATAGCAACCACAATTTTAGTCGAAGAACAAAAATAAAATGACGTGCATAATCTACACATTGCCATCTAGTCATGTGGAAACTCCCTAAACCGGACACCCTCGGGACCAGCAAAAAAGTCCGGATTAGAGAGGATTCCGGATTACGGAGGTTCTGTAAATCAGACTCAGCTGTTGTTGTGGATGATGATGTTGATGATGATATTTTTTCTTAACTTTTTCTTAATAGATCTTTATTGTCATAATTATATTTTGAACATAATACACACTCTATTTTTCTCTCAGATTTTTTTAATAATCACCTGCTATACTCTCATTCTTTTTCTCTCTGTTTTTTTCTTTCATTCTTAAAAACAAAATAAAGTCAACATTGTTTTTATAATTTTATAAACATAAATCTCACTTGGACATATGTATGATTACAATACATGTTCAAGCAAAAAACCTTATGCAGCTTTATACATTATAAGCAACACTGATATGCAAAAATTCAGCTTATTCAGCTTTTTAATGGATATTAGAACTTTAAAAAAAGTCACCATACTGTGACATGAGCTTATGGCAAATTACTTTCTTATCTGAATCGAGTATTGATTAAAAAATAAACTTACACCTTATTCATAATAACACTCTTTACCATATACCTGACTGTCCGTACCATAATTAACCTTAATCCCATAAACCTTATACCTGACAGTCCGGACGATTATTATTTCTTCCCTTTCACCGCGTTTTTATGAAGAAACAAATGATTTTGGAAAACAGCATCCGGATTACAGGTTTTTTTTCAAGCACAAAAATGACAACCGGACCAAAACTTGCGTCCGGAGTACAGAATACGGAGGATCCGGATTAGAGAGTTATTTTCTATATGTATCAAATAAGCAAAAAAATGGGACTTATGAGATCGTCCGGAATGAGAAGGATTCCGGTTTACGGAGGGTCCGGTTTAGGGAGTTTCCACTGTACCAAGTTTCATCAAGTTAGCTTGCTTAGTTATCGCGGGATCCCATTTTTTGCCATATTTTCACTATTTCTGTTACTTTAGCAACCACAATTTTAGTCAAAGAACAAAAATAAAATGACGTGCATAATCTACACATTGCCATCTAGTCATATACCAAGTTTCATCAAGTTAGCTTGCTTAGTTATCACGGGATCCCATTTTTTGCCATATTTTCACTATTTCCGTTACCATAGCAACCACAATTTTAGTCGAAGATCAAGTTAGCTTGCTTAGTTATCGCGAGATCCCATTTTTTGCCATATTTTCACTATTTCCGTTACCATAGCAACCACAATTTTAGTCGAAGAACAAAAATAAAATGATGTGCATAATCTACACATTGCCATCTAGTCATATACCAAGTTTCATCAAGTTAGCTTGCTTAGTTATTGCGGGATCCCATTTTTTGCCATATTTTCACTATTTCCTTACCAACAACCACAATTTTAGTCGAAGAACAAAAATAAAAGACGTGCATAATCTACACATTGCCATCTAGTCATATACCAAGTTTCATCAAGTTAGCTTGCTTAGTTATCGCGGGATCCCATTTTTTGCCATATTTTCACTATTTCCGTTACCACAGCAACCACAATTTTAGTCGAAGAACAAAAATAAAACAATGTGCATAATCTACACATTGGCATCTAGGCATAAACCAAGTTTCATCAAGTTAGCTTGCTTAGTTATTAAGTTATCGCGGGATCCAGATTTGAGCGGATGGACAGACGGACGGACAGACGGAGGGCAAACCTATAGTCCCCTCTGGTGTGAACACCGGTAGGGGACTAATTAAAAACAAGAAAGTCAGTAGAACTGACAGATGCTCCCCGAAGAACATCATTGTTACAAATAAGGCCTTGGTCAATGGGTGGGAGGATATGTTGAAATCCCCATTCCTAAATCATATCTATTCTCCTCATCAGATGAGATGTTTTACCTCATCAGATGAGATGTTTTACCAACTCTAATTTGGAGACTTAGTAACAGTTTACTATTTAATATGATAATACGTGTTACTCATCAGATCTTTCATTGATTTTTTTTAAAGTTTTTATACTACTAAAAATTAAGTCATACATTTCAATGTGTGCTCATATCAAAGAGGTTAACCAAGACTCTTGACATATGACTGGATATTTGAAATAGTGTATAATGGCCTAAACAACAATTAGCTGACATGATTATGATTGACATTACTAGCATATTGAATTTTGTGGGGTTTTGTTTAAATGATATCTCCTGTTAAATTAGGCAAATGACATGAATATTAGTCAACAACATGGTAGTAGGGGCCATAACTTTCTTAAAAATTGAGGAACCAGGTCACGTCGATGATATGCGTATCTACTCTTGGTAATAAAGCTTCCCATAAAGTTTCATTGAATTCAAGCCATTAGTTCCTGAGAAATAGTCCGGACAAGAATCATGCAACATGAACTATAGGCCAAAAAGTCAAGGGGCCATAACTCTGTGAAAAATTGAGGAACCGGTCAGCGACGATATGCGATCTCTCTTGGTAATAAAGCTTCCCATAAGTTTGTTGAATTCAAGCCATTAGTTCCTGAGAAATAGCCCGGACAAGAATCATGCAATATGTACTATAGGCCAAAAAGTCAATGGGCCTGAACTCTTTGAAAAATTTAGGAATCGGGTCATGCTGACGATATGCGCATCTCCTCTTGGTAATAAAGCTTCCCATAAAGTTTCGTTGAATTCAAGCCATTAGTTCCTGAGAAATAGCCCGGACAAGAATCATGCAATATGTACTATAGGCCGAAAAGTCAATGGGCCAATACTCTGTGAAAAATTGAGGAACCAGGTCACGCCGACGATATGCATATCTCCTCTTGGTATAAAGCTTCCCATAAAGTTTCGTTGAATTCAAGCCATTAGTTCCTGAGAAATAGCCCGGACAAGAATCATGCAATATGTACTATAGGCCGAAAAGTCAATGGGCCAATACTCTGTGAAAAATTGAGGAACCAGGTCACGCCGACGATATGCATATCTACTCTTGGTGATAAAGCTTCCCATAAAGTTTTGTTGAATTCAAGCCATTTTCCTGAGAAATAGCCCGGACAAGAATCATGCAATATGAACTATAGGCCAAAAAGTCAAGGGGCCATAACTCTGTGAAAAATTTAGGAATCGGGTCATGCTGACGATATGCGCATCTCCTCTTGGTAATAAAGCTTCCCATAAAGTTTCGTTGAATTCAAGCCATTAGTTCCTGAGAAATAGCCCGGACAAGAATCATGCAATATGTACTATAGGCCAAAAAGTCAATGGGCCATAACTCTGTGAAAAATTTAGGAATCGGGTCATGCTGACGATATGCGCATCTCCTCTTGGTAATAAAGCTTCCCATAAAGTTTCGTTGAATTCAAGCCATTAGTTCCTGAGAAATAGCCCGGACAAGAATCATGCAATATGTACTATAGGCCAAAAAGTCAATGGGCCATAACTCTGTGAAAAATTTAGGAATCGGGTCATGCTGACGATATGCGCATCTCCTCTTGGTAATAAAGCTTCCCATAAAGTTTTGTTGAATTCAAGCCGTTAGTTCCTGAGAAATAGTCCGGACAAGGAAAGTGTGACGGACGAACGGAGGGGGGAAGGGATGCCCTTGGTGAGCATAAAAACATGTTTAACATCCCACTGACAGTATTTAAATGATTTGAGGGATTCTGCTACCTGAGACAGATATAGTGCTGCCTCACTGCTGTATTACACCAAAAACAAATGGCTGATACCACGCCCAGTCACATTACCCTGACACTGGTCCTTTCAGTCCTGGCCTTATGTATTGAGCACCAAGCACAAGGGAGATATACCAGAACCATTTGGAACAGTACTATTTTAATCAATTTTATAACATGAACAGGAGCGCTGGTTATTGCAAAATATTGCAATTTTATCGATTCAAGGGTGTCTGGAACATTCTGACAGGCTGAAAAATTTGGTTGAAATACTGAGCTATTCACAATGTGACCAGGTTTGGACAAGATCAATTCATGTTTGTCAGAGTTAAGAGTGTGGACATTGTTAATTGAGCACTTTTTCATCAATTCAAGGGCCATAACTCCAGAGTGTCTGGGACATTCTGGCTGGTTATCAAACTTGGTTGAGATATTGTGCCCATACACATTGTGACCAAGTTTAGTAGATTGGTTCATGTTTGTTGAAGTTACAGAGCAAACAACCTCATAGAATGCCACATGCCTGCCCAGCTGCCGCAGGCAAATCCATAATACATCCTGTCATTCCACCCGCCTATATTAATTAGCAATCTTTTGGTGTCCAGACACTTGCATTTTAACCTATCAAATCCAAGTTTGATCTTTGTATTTATGATTCTGTACGAGAGATGGTAACTGGTTGACTATCCAGACATAACTTTTCATCCTATGCTTATATCAAAAACATAAAAAATTACTTCAAATCTACAATGTTATATCGAGGGATTTTTTAACATAGGATCACTTTCATTTTAATTTGTTAAAAAAGATAATTTTTTCTTTATTGTTATTTTGGTAAGACTGTACCTTCTGTTAACTACTGCCACTGTTTCCTCATTCTCAAGACCAGCACAGGCCACATGGTCGGCAAATTGCGTGTACCACATGGCTGTGTCTGGGTTACATGTGTTGGCCAGGATGGTCAGACCCTGTAACAAAAGTACAAAAGTACTTGTAGATGCTGCTACTGTAACACTAGATATGGAAAATGAACCACATGCTCATTAGTATACAGACCTTTCAACAATAGTTTAACACTGTTTACAGACCCCCTAACAGTAATTTCACAGTTCTTAAGGCCCCCAACTCTCCAAAAGTAGTTTGACCAGTCCCTATCACTTTAATGTGATATCTATAAAGTTACTTTCATGTGATTATCTATGAAGTTACTATGATGTGATTATCTACAGTTACTATAATGTGATCATCTAAAGTTACTATAATATGATTATCTATAGTTACTATAATGTGATTATCTATAGTTACTATAATGTGATTATCTATAGTTACTATAATGTGATTATCTATAAAGTTACTATAATGTAATTATCTATAGTTACTATAATGTGATTATCTAAAGTTACTATAATGTGATTATCTATAGTTACTATAATGTGATTATCTATAGTTACTATAATGTGATTATCTAAAGTTACTATAATGTAATTATCTAAAGTTACTATAATGTGATTATCTAAAGTTACTATAATGTGATTATCTATAGTTACTATAATGTGATTATCTATAGTTACTATAATGTGATTATCTAAAGTTACTATAATGTGATTATCTATAGTTACTATAATGTGATTATCTATAAAGTTACTATAATGTAATTATCTATAGTTACTATAATGTGATTATCTATAGTTACTATAATGTGATTATCTATAGTTACTATAATGTGATTATCTATAGTTACTATAATGTGATTATCTATAAAGTTACTATAATGTGATTATCTATAAAGTTACAATAATGTGATTATCTGAAAAAAAATATTATTCACATGAGCATACTCCCACACTGTCAAAGATCATGTTGAAATTTGAATTACTCTAGAGACAAGGTCTTAAATATGGAAATATGGTGTCAGGAGGTTGAGGAAGGAGGATCCTGGTCCACTATCCTTGATCAATACTTCAAGAACAACTCTTACATGGTGAGTGTCGGTGAGACTGCAGCCAAAACTTATAGTGGAGGTGAACTTTATACATGGTTCAATAACATAGTGACTAACTGACCTACTGAGACACAATCATGGGCCTGTATAGTTCTCGAATAAGTCAGAGTCTCGATACAACTATTTTATTCTTACGTAACTTTACACGAAAATTTGTGTGCTGGTAATTTGCTCCTACCGGTACATGTATTCAAGTATTATCTCATAGTTAAATTTGTCAAATGCATTTATAGGTTCACTGCGATTAGACGATGCAAGGGTGAAATGCTTGAGTCCTATATAGCCCCCCTTCTGTGAAGACCAAAAACAATGAGGCCTACTGAATGTTCACAATGGTTTTCTAAACTTTGTCCTCGTGACCAAGTTTCAAACTCATCAGATTTCATGCAGATAATAATTCTGACCAAATTTCAGAAAATTTTGGCCCAAAATATGGCCTCTAGTGTATGTACAAAGTTTTTACCAGATTTGTTGGGTTAACATCCACTAGAGAGCTTGAGACAGGTATAGTGCTGCCACACTGCAGTATAATGCCATAGGCATGTGGCATGATACCACACCTGGTCACATTATCCTGACACCTGGCTAACCAGATCTGGAACTACCCTTATATGCTGAGCACCAAGCAAAGGAGTTATACCAGTACCATTTTATAAAGCTTTGGTACATGTCACATCCAGGGATTGACCTCCTGCTCCCGAGGCAGATGCTCAAACCACTCTGCCACCAAGAACAGTTTCTCAGATTTGACCTTGTAATCTAATTTTTGATCAGAAATGAGTCAGACTCAAACTCATATTTCAGATTTTATGAAGGTGAAAGTTGTAATCAGGTTTCTTGAAGATTGGACTAAAAATGTGGCCTCTAAACTGTTAACATGATCTAAAATTTAACCTTGTGACTTACTTCTCACCTACAAACATTCATGAAGGTAAAAAATGTGACTCTCCACAACAAGAGTGTTTTTTGGAACACATGTGTCACCTGCAGAAGTGTGACAGAAAAGGTGTGACGAACAGACAGACGGACAGACAGAAGATGGAAAAGTTATCCCTACGTGTCACCCCTGCTTACAGCAGGTGACACAAAAACTGGTCACAAAAACTCATCCTGTGCACAAGTACTCAGGCCGACTAAAATAAGAGGGCCAAGATGGCCCTGAATTGCTCTCCTGAGAAACTTTGCCTTCATTGACAATTATTGTATTAAGAGTTATACTGAACTCAAATCCATGCAGAAAGTACAGCAAGATCATCTAAATTTTTAAGGTCATAGCTCTTACAAGTCTATATAAAATCAAGTGACCCCTGGGGAGAGGTCAATTTTGACACCAGGGCCATGCTTTGAACAGAATTTGTCCACTAGGAAACATCTTAATTCCAGGCTTTGTGGTTTCTGAGAAGGAGATCTTTTGAGGGTTTTCCTATTCAAGTCTATGTAAATTCAAATGACCCTTGGGGCGAGGCCAATTTTGACCCCAGGGTCATGATTTGAACAAACTTGGTAGAGGTCTACAAGGCCATGTTACATAGAAAATATCTAAACTCTAGGCCTTGTGGTTTCTTACAAGAAGATTTTTCTAGTTTTTCCAATGTAAGTTTATGTAAAATTAAGTGACCCCTGGGGCAGGTCTGATTTTGTTCCCAGGGTCATGATTTGAACAAATTTGGTAAAGGTTCATAAGACAATGCCATATACCAAATATCTAAGCTCTCAGCCTTGCAGTTTCGGAGAAGAAGATTTTTAAAGATTTTACTTTCAAAAATCTATTTTTAGCTCCTGTGACCCAGATATGCAACAGACTGGAACCATTCAAACAACTTTGGTAGAGCTTCATGCAAGGAACATCACAGGCAATTTTCATCAAATTTGGCCCAGTTGTTTAGGAGATTATGTGGTTTAAAGAAAATTGATGACGCTGGACCGAGGACGGACAATGTGCTCAGGTGAGCTATAAAAGCTAAAATTCTAAAGAATGTCGAACATGTAGCTTTACATTGGCAAAATAATCAGTGCATTGCATGTACTACCATATCACGAACAAGTTCACCCTGACTTGCTAGATCTGCCACTGTTGCACTGATACCTCCACTCTGTGTACTGGTCTGACCTGTACAGACCTACTTTCCTGATGTATCCCACTTTAAACTGAGCTCAATATGCACTGAGTGTAGCAGGACAGCTCTGGTGCAGGAAGGTGAGGGCAGGTAATTACAATTGCAACACACTTTGTCATGAGACATTGCCCAATTAATTTTTCTAATATTTTGAATAAAAAAAAAACATAAGATATATCTTTTCGGCCTTTACAGATCTTTGGTATCATGTGTTAGTAAAAAGTAATATAGTTTAGACTATCAATATATTCTAATTAATTTTAATATCTAATCAAATTCATGTGGGAAAGTTGTCAGAAAAAATATAGAAGTGTAATTAAGAGAATCAGTTTGGAGTGGAAAAAGGTAAAGAAGTCTTGGAGAAGGTTTAAATTCATAATGAACACAAAGGAATACCTGAAAATGAAATATGGCATGAAAGGGCCTCTTTGTCATTCACAGGATTATTCAAAACTGAATTCAAATCCAATAGCAGTTTCATTAATATTTGTTTAATGCATAGTTTACTTGCTGACTGATATGTTTGTTTGTTAGGTTTAACGTCCCACTGACAGTATTTCAGTCATTTGGAGACAATGTCTACCTAAGGCAGATAAAGTGTGCCCCACTGCAGTATCACGCCATTAGACTTATGTGGCATGATACCACACCCAGTCACATTATCCTGACACTGGGCCAACCAGTCATGCAACTACCTTTCTATGCTGAGTGCCAAGCAAGGGAGCTATAACAGTACCATTTTTTATTACTTTGGTATGTTGCAACCAGGGGATCAAACCCACAACCTCCCCCTCAAGAGGCGGATGCTCTAACCACTTGGCCATGGTGGATGGTGACTGATACGTAAATATTGGTTTGATGTACACTGGGGTGAGTTGCTTACACAAGTAGTTTCAATGTGTTTTGTTGTCTGGTTCCCATTCATCCTCAAGATTAAATTAACCCCTTTCCCTCATATAGACTCATTTTGACGCACTCAATAGGTACCACATAAAGCCTGATCTGCAGAAAACCACAGTTAAACCATACCAAATTTAATCACAAGATCCTTATTTCCAGACCACTGAGGAGCAGCGAACAGCATAAAACCTGATCAGCCTGCGAGTTACTCGCAGGCTGATCTGGTTTTATGCTGTTCGCATAGGTCTTTTCATGGTGTCCTCTATGAGGGAAAGGGTTAACGAAGTGTAAGGAGTAGGCACCACAGCCAAGTACCAAACAATGAAACTAATATGGAAAATATTGTGTGAACAACTCGCCCCAGTATTACTCACATAATACATGTTCTAAATCTAGTAACTGGGACAGAAAAAATCAGTAAGTTGTTACCATTTTGCAATGATAGGGTTTTCAAATCAGGCTTGTGGCTAATAATAAACATGGGTAAACATTGCATGTATTGTTTAATTTGTTTAACTATACATGAGCGTTATTGTTTGCAAACTATGGGATGATAAAAAGTTCCCTTGCAGATTACTGGATGAATTAAACTATTGCTGGAAGCGAGTTATTGCTGCTACACCCACTGATACATAATTGAACACACCAGGGCCAAGGTTACAGTTCTGTGAATTAATATGATGGTACAGTATCAGCCTAAGAGACTGAAAGATTAAGTCTGAAGTGTTATTTTGCCATGTAGATGAAAAAGGCAATTTTTTTTTTTAAATTGCTTTCTTATCTATGGTTTATCATAGATCTGAAATGGGAAACCATTTTCTTATTCATTAACCTAGAACCCGTATGAGGTGAAATACTTACCAGAGGCTTGAGGGAACTTAGGTGTGTCTGCCACATGGGGTCATCAAAATGTAGACCATGTGATGTCTGAAAACAAAGCAATAAGCATGTACAGGTCTGCAAATAAATAGAATATATTATTAGTAATGTCTCCATAAAAAAAAAAAAATACGATGGCAACAAGGGAAGTAATCTTGCTTGTTGCCAGAGACAGTGCCGACTGCAGTCTTCAAAGTAGGAGGAAGATAGGGTACTCAGAAGATCAACAGTGACCAAGCAGGTGACCAGGAGTCCTCTCACATTCAATGTCAGCCTGACTGAGAATTGGAAAAAAATTGCCTTCTAAATCACTTTTTTAGGTACAAGTTTGTCTCTACATTCATAACATTTTGATGTGAAATGAACACAAGAGCTTTCCCAGATTCCCAAGAGTGACAGCAGTCTCTAAGACAATGGCAGATTCAAGATCCAAGGTCGTAGAATTTGGAAACATTCAGGTTCCCAAAGTTTCATTCAAAATACAAGAGCAGGTATATCTGACCACATCAAACTGCCTTTAATCCAATAATGGTTAATTTTAACTGTACTAAAGACAACCTTTTATAAAGACCAGCTAATTGGGTCCAAATAATGGTCTTATTATAAAGGTATTAAAGAAAGAACACCTCATATAAAGACCAGCTAACTTGGTTTCAATAATGGTTTAATTGTAAAGGATTGTAAAGGTTTTTTTTTCTGTACTGAGAACACCTCATATACTCAACAACTTTTCTAATTGGTCACCTGATAATTTCATCAAAATATCACAAGGAAAATAAGTGTATGAAAATCTAATGTATTTAAATTAAAGAACTGTTTATTACAAAATAGAAATCATAGGTTTAATTCATTGACTTTTTGTTGGCAAAATCCATGTATACCTCAAGGTTATGTTCATGGTAACTCAATTGTGATGGTTTACCATCAATATATTCACCAGTATTGAAAAATATCAAAATCAAAGGGTGACCAATTAGAAAAGTTGTTGAGTTTATTAAGACCAGCTGACTTGGTTCTAATAATGGTCTTAACGGCGTATTTTACAATCACGGTATCTTACTATATGGACAAAGAAGGAAATTTCAAAACTCGCAAACAGAATTTTCTCACTTTCAGAGGCAGATAACTCCAAATTTAGCGTGGAGACCCCCATTTTTTATCTCATAAATTTGTTTCTAGTGTGATTCTCTATAATCATTCCAAGTTTAAAAAAATTCTGTTTGCCAGTTTTGATTTTCCTTCTTCGTCTATATAGTAAAAAACTGCTATTGTGAAGTACACCCTTAATACAAAGGAGTTTGTTCTTCTGTACTGAGAACACCTCATATTAAGACCAGCTGACTTGTTCCAATAATGGTTTTTATATTGTAGAGGTTTTACTTTACATTACTGAGACCACCTCATATAAGAACAGCAGGCTAGGTTCCAATAGAAGTCTTATAACAGATGGTTTACTGTGCTAAAAGACCATCTGATTTGGTCCAAATAATGGTTTTGATATACATATGCTGCTCTTTAGCCACACTGTGTTCCGGCAGGCTGTTTGTCATCTGTGTATGTCAGATGGCACACAGACCAAATAGATGTACGAAAAGCATGTAAAACAAAGCAACAAAGACCTCTTATTGCTAGATGAATGTCACTGATAAACATATATATAAAATAAGTGGTGAGAGCGAAACAAGGCTATGTGCCTTTATATATATTATACTTAGCCTAGTTTGCTCTCACTCCTCGAATTATTAATAACTTTAACTATCAATAACTACTGTTCTTTACTGACAGTGTGACTGATATCTGCTGGGAAATGCTAGCATAGAGCATACCAAATATACTATAATACAGACCTTTATACATATCAATGGCATTTCAAAGTGTACTCTACAAATTGCCTAGAACTACATGACCTAAACATATAAACCACCAGAGTACTCCTAAATCTTGGAGCAGTAGGATTACTAACACTAATTATGCCATGAAGCTGATAAATATTCGCGGCTGTCACAAGTTACTTTTTATGATAATCGTGAAATTTAAATAATTCATAGTCCATCGACTGAATATGTCTATTTCACATGCCTCTCAAATATGAAGTACTAACATATATCTTATATTTTTATGTTACATTTTTTTTTTACTGTAAAACCAAGATCAGGGCAAAAAACTCACAGCTACAACAAATGAACTCCCTTGATACAATTCACTGACATAGCCTCCTCTGGCATGCTGTTTAAAGAGGGAAATCTTAAGACCACCCAAGCTCTGTGTGATTATTTGAAGAGTGAAAGGGCATGCCTTGAATACTAATATTTGCCTAACCCTGACATGAGGGCAGATAACATGTCAATTACCCTGCAATATTTAAATCTGGAAATGGTTTTCCTCGATGTTTTTTTATTTCTCTCAAGTTTTAAAACAGACATCCAGCAGTCCTTATGTAAAGACAGATCACTCCAAGGAAGTTGGGCTTATTTAAGAATGCACTCAAAATTCACGCTCCTTTCAAATTTAAACAAGACACTTGGAAGGTTAATAGATGAGTAAACATTCTAATGCAGTCAGCAATCATGGAATTAAACAACACTAAAACAGTCTAATGCTACTCCTGACAAATTAATTTGTCTTCTTAAATAATCAAACTAAAGAGGGAAAAAAACAATTTAAAATAATAAAAAAAAATACACAATTTGTTTGGTGTTTAATTGTCTGCAGGTTCTTACAAAAAATATTCCAACACAGCTAGAGTTATCACTGAGCGTGATAGATCTAAGACTCACTAATTGATAATAAAGGTGCCAATTATATTTTAGTTAATTTAATTAACAAGAGCTATAATTAAGGTGCATAGTATTCTCACAAATTTAACCACAAAATAAAAAGTTACTAAACTTTTAGTACTTAATGGAATTGGACATAACAAGATGAATCAGAATCGGACTTGATTGGACTAGTCAACGTTAAGTCCCCACTACACTTCACTTTGTCAATCAGGGGTCTAATAAATAGCTCATATTGTATATAACCAATTTGGATTATGGCCTGATGATATGTTTTCTAACTTTCTTTGATATAATGATAATCAAAAATATTTCAACATGAGGAAATCCACCTTTAAGTAAGAAATCAACATTGTTCTCCTTTCTTTTCAGTCTAGATCCAATTTAGAAACCACTGTTCAGTAAAGTTCTATTTCAAGAGCCACATCTATATGCAACATGGCTTAGAATAGATATATATTGGATGACGTATCCCTCTGTTAAAATAATACCATTTGGACTGGTCCATTTTACTGTTTCTCCAGAGCAGACTGGTTCATTTCAAACCTGCTGATTTCTATTATGATTGATAATGAAACAAAAATATGAATGAACTAATTGAAACTTATGAAAAGATACCAAGCTTTTTTTATCTCTAGAGCAAACAAGTAGGTGAAAGATATCAATTAATATGTCCTTCAAAAACCTGTTTTCCTGCCAGACACAGCAAAAATCAATAGGCCTGTTTGAGGATAGAGCGCCCATCCTACTGTTCTAGTTTGTGTCACTGCTTCCTGCAGCAAGCCATTGTGGAGTGATAACCTTCAGCTACTCGTATCACAAGTCTAGCCAAGACAGGTTAATATACTGGCGGAAAATGATGTCACAAGGTCACCTGGGGTCAAATCTGTGTCATTCGAGGTCATTCACAGAGTGGAAGTCAATAGACTTTCTGCCTGCAGAAGACCGGTATTGGCAGCAGACTGTTTTCCAATAAAGCGGTCGATTCTGCTAGGATCTAGTTCATTTACAGACTGGTTATCGTAATGGAAGGATGAAAGTTCACTTGGTGACAACATTTCTATGCCATGATCTCATTCTTTATGGAATACTGTCATGCAGAAAACCACTGATGAATTATTCAAATGGTGTAGGTTTAGACTTATCTTGGAGAAATTCTGCATTGCACTTTGTCAATCTACTGTACAAACCCTAATCAGCTTGAACATGACTAACTCAGTCTGATTTGGCTTTACATTACCCTTATATATAGTGGTATATGGAGCACTTTCAACCTCAGAGTGACCAGCAGCAATCAGTTGAAATGAAATTTTTTTCACCATTTAAGGTTAAAGGACCCTGATTTTTAATTTTATGATTTTTTATTTCTCTTTTTTTTTCTTTTATGATTGAGTCATTTCTACTCAATTTTCCTGATAAAAAAGATTAAATATTAATTGTAATTAATTATTATTTCTAAATCTTATGATCTATTTTCTCACTGACAAAATAAGAATATTTGTGTAAACCAGTAAGCATATTTGGAATGTCAAGAAGACTTATGACTGACTTCCCCCTTATCCTCAAAGTGGAATGTGTCTGGATTTCCTCTTCAAAGGGAGACTACTCTTTGAAAATCAGCAACACCATACAACACCATGCTATACTATTGAAGATCAAGGCATAGTATCAAAACATATCCTTTAATCCTTTTCTGCATAATAAATGACTTATTTTTGACACAATGGCAAACAGGAGCTGTCCTCTGTTTGCTCCAACAATATTGAAACTCTGATTCTACAATGTCTGCCTCGAACTCCAGCGCAGTGGATTGGATCCACATCAATCACTGTCACACTGTATACCATGTGACAATGGTGTGTACCAAGTGATACCAAGGCTGGCTTCAATTAAGCGATTGTTAGCTAACGGTTGCAAATTGGTACCCAGCTTACAATAAAACAGGAGTCAAGCGCTCACGTTAGCTCCCATTGGATTGACTGAATGCGAGACAGGTATTTAAAAATGACTGTCTATAGACATGGCTTTTGAAATGCCGACCAAATCCATATTCTCAAACTTGTTTTTTGTGTTTTTTGGAACAATTAAGGCATCATAATCCTGAATAGGGTCCAGTAAAATGCTTGAGAACATTTTACTTTGACTTTCAATTTCGGGTTTGTTGTTGTCATGTACAAATGCTCTGATTTAAGTAAAGCATTTATTTTTGTTATTTGGACTAATAAATTTCCATTCTTATCATAAAAATATCCAAAAATGTGGTGAAAATAAAAAAATATATTGAAATTATGTAATAGCACAGTCTGAGCTATTTCAACTTATTGTAGTGTGAGATCTCCTGCGTGGAGAAAACTGAGTATGCCTTGGCAACAAAACTTCTTTGTTTTATTTACCATTTTAAAAATTAGTAAATTGATATTTAGTAAATGTACATGAATTTCCATGAGATAAAGGTTGCGGTCAACTGGTCAGCTTCCTCACTGACATCAAACTCAGGTGGCTTGTATTCTATTCACAAAGTACTATTGGTTTGTACTCTATTCACAAAGTACTACTGGCTTGTACTCTGTTCACAAAGTACTACTGGCTTGTACTCTGTTCACAAAGCACTACTGGCTTGTACTCAATTCACAAAGTACTACTGGCTTGTACTCTATTCACAAAGTACTACTGGTTTGTACTCTATTCACAAAGTACTACAGACTTGTACTCTATTCACAAAGTACTACTGGCTTGTACTCTATTCACAAAGCACTACTGGCTTGTACTCAATTCACAAAGTACTACTGGCTTGTACTCTATTCACAAAGTACTACTGGCTTGTACTCTATTCACAAAGTACTATTGGCTTGTACTTTATTCATAAAGTACTACCTGCTCCAGTTCAACATTAGGGGCTTTTAAAATGTGTTTATTTCCCTCACAAATACAGCGATAAATTCATAAAACTGAATCCCTTCCAAAGTGCAATGACTGCAGCCTTTAAAACATGTACTTTATAAAAGTGCAGGTTATCAATATTTTACTTAACCATATACAGTTTCTGTACTTTTAGTTTTGGACTCATCCAATTAGTGAGTGAAAGGGTTTGCGGTTGTATTGATTTGCTTATAAATAGAACTGTCTGGGAGTTATTATCATGTTTACTCTTTTTGAATTTATGTATTTTGCAGCAGTTTTGATCACTAGCTCTTTTCTAAATGTAGGAATCTATAATATGTTTACAGACAGATATGCCCAATTTCCATGCTTTACAGCTTCCATAAAGGTAACTTGTATATATTATGTACTTACTTACACCAAGTATAAGATAATTCATTCTTGTTCACTCAAAAAATATCAAAATAATACTAAATTCAGCTAGTAACAGTTGCTTTATGAAAACTTGTCTGAAGATATATCACATTCAAAATTCAAGACTTTGAGATTCCAATTTAATTGGGTGCCATTTTAAAAATTTGATAAATTGAACAACATGTACTTCAGTCTTTAATTATGAAACCATCAGACAGCTCATTGATTTATCAAAAAACCTGATTCTGATTAAAAGAAGTCCTTAAGCATACATTTTTTTAAATTTTTAGTAAATATCAAATTGACCTAGACATGTCACAAGTCTTTTTCATCTAGCAAGCTACTTAAGAACCAAGCCTTCCTTTCCATTTCTAGATGCTAGCTATCACCAACGTGTGCCAAATTTGGACACAATCTCTAATTCTTAACAAACTTATTGAGTGGAAACCAAATATGTGCCACTCACATGACATACAGTGAACTAAATTTGCAATATTAAGAATCCCATGATGATGAAACATTATATGAATAATAATCATATTGTGTTGCCTTTAATTAGTGCACTGAATGCAAGACAAATACCCTATAACAGCATCTGAAAATTATAAAACAATCTGTGGTGGTTCAAAATAAATGTAAATCATTCAAACAGAAAAAAGAAGAAAGAATACAAGCAAGAGTGTTCTTTTGAACCTGCTGAAATGTAACAGACAGACAGATGGACGGACAGACAGAAAACAACAGAAAAGTGATCCCTATGTGTCACATATTCTTAAAGCAGGTGACACTTAAAGAGGCCATGATCACTAAACACTCAGGTGAGATAGCAATTAAAACACTTTATTTAAGTAACATGAACAGATTTTGAATTATGAAGGAATAACTGGCAAATATATCTGCAAATCATAATGATGCTGTGGTTGAGTTCCATACAATCCCTATTAATATATGAAGTATCTGGTTGTCATAGCAACAGTAGTATCAGAATTCAATATTTGTATTTACGTGGTAAACAACACATGTAACTTAGAAGTCCTTAAATCAGAGCAGGGAAAACATGTTCACTATATCCTGAATGTGGGCTTATTGACAATCCTTTGGATGTTCTCGCTGAAACCATATGTCAACATGTGGTTGCTCTGTTGTCCAATATTGAGGCCAGATAGCGGCAGTGTTGACAGAAAAACATGGGTCAATGAGTGATTGGGAAACGTGATATGGACACAGTCCCTGTTAGCCCATTCCCAGCAGTACACATGCAGATTTAAGTGAAATAATTATGGTGAACATTTTCAGAATCTTTTGATAATAAGATAATACAATAATATTTTGAAAAATGGGTGAATCCTTCTTCATCAACAGATATTGGTTGGGGTAAGGAATTTTGACTAGGATACAAATAATTGTCCTATTAAAATATAAGCTGATATGAGTACCTGGGTACCCACTGGGTCGATAGAATATTGCTGGTACTAAGATACAGAATTATTACTTGTTACCCGATGACAAAATTTGCTATTATAATTCCTCATGTTCTTCTTTTGTTTATAATATACATGTATATACATATTAATAATGATATTCTTTCACATAATTTTACACCCTGTGAAGATATTATCTGAACTTGTGTTGTAGATAGACATATTTTGGGTGCACAAAGTCTGTATTGTTAAGTGCTTAGTGAAGTGTGTTAAAATCAATCACTAAAATTATTTGTCATTACAGGTGGTAAATACCAAACAATCATTTTTTGTGCAATGACTACATTTGCATGGGTATCCATGGGTAATAGTTTGATGGGTACCTGGGTAAAACAATGGACTAATTTCAGCCTCAATCAAAATATGTGTCTAAAGATGGGTATCGATAAAGGTAATACACACAGCTTCAAATCAAAGTCTTAGTCAAAGACCATCTGAGTATAGGCTGCTTCGGCCTTAAGTCATATGGAATCAAAACATAATGAATGCTTTCATATGTAGCATTGTCTTGTAAGGAATAAATAAGCATACACAATAAATTATATTTTTTCTTGTGTATGCTTGTTTGTTTATGGTACATTAGAACATTAGCTTATCTAAAATGATTCAAGTCATTTGATTTAACCTGGTTTCTCCAGCAACAACCAGATTCAAGATTCATATACAAAGAATTCTGAAGTTAGTCAATCATAGGGAGACCTCAGGGATCAAAAAAGCTTTATGGTATGGGACCATGAGGTTATCATTATTGCAAAACAAGAATTAATTCTGAACATTATTCCAGAAGAGAAGAATTAGGACAATTTCTAAAATAGAGTATATAAATTTCAAGGGATCAACTTTATTTTATCAATTATGTTACACAGCCATGAGGTGGCCTATCTGCCAAAAGAAATTGAATTATCGCCAGTAGTTTCATAGAAGAATAAAACTGAAATTATCAGTATAGAGTATGGAATGAAATTCTAACCATTAGTTTCATAGAAGATTTTATTTAAATTTTCTATATAGAAAATATAAGAAAAATAGCCAACCTAATTAGGGCCTCATTTTTTTAAGGGATCAACTGTTAAAGGGGCCTCAATTTTTTAAGGGTTCAACTTTATATTAGAAATTATGGTAGACAGCTGTGAGGTGACCGTTTGTACCAAATGAAATTGAATTCTGACCATTTTCAGGAGAAGATTTTAAAAGATTTTCAAATAATATTCTGTAAAAGTTGCCATGGCAACCAGAGGTCAGCATAGGTCAAGATTATATATGCAAATTTTGTAAAGGGCCTCATAAGGATCATTCATGCCAAGTTTCATCAATTTCTACCAAGTGGTTTCAAAGATGTTTTAAAAGAAAATTGTTGATGCCGCTCGATGGATGACGATGGACGAAAGGTGATCACAATAGCTCACCCTAAATTGTGCTCTGGTGAGCTAAAAACAAAACAAAAACCTGAAAGGTTTGGGTCAAGGGGAAGTTAAGGGAACATCAATCTCTGAAATGACCCCTGGCCATGTAAATATGGCAGAAATCAGCTGTTCAGTGGAAATTCTCATCCCCATTAATTAAGTAACATGAGGTATTTTTATGTTTGTTTTTGTTTTTCAAACACAAGCATATTAAGTAAAAATGGATTGTTATAATTTTGTGTATAACAACATCAATGCGACTTTACAGAGTATTTTGCCACAATTCCTTAAAATCCATATTTAGATATGCCGTGAAATGATTCTCTTCTGGAGGAGTTTCCCATGGTCTATCAGAGACACTCATGGCCAGGAGTATGTATCAGGTCAGAACAATGTTGTGTGGTTAAAGAATATATGAAAAATAGGAAAGTAAATATAAAAAGAAAAAAAGTAGAAAAAAAAAATAAACAACAAAAATCGCTGTGATCGCTTGAAATCAAACACTTAAGAGACACAGATTATATCCGTGCTAATTATTATTTCAACACTAGGAGATGGTACAGGTACATTATAAATAGTAACAACACCTGCATCACCTTTAAGGATGGAAATGACTGATCTTTTGAGTCTCTCATTTCATCTATTGATAATGATCAAAGGTGTCCATTAATATATAGAAAACATAACACGACCAAAAGATGTGACTTAGACTTTAACATGTGACAAAATTACATAAGTCATCAACACCTCCAGAGAACACCTCCAGAGAAATACTGGAGAAAAACATGTGTAAAAGGTAAATAAAAATTATTTGAAAATGATTTGATCATGCATGTACATGTTCATACATGGTGAGTCAATCTTGCATGAAGCTCTAGACTTCTAATTCACAACATTGTTTGTACTCACTGGAGATTCTGACCATGAAGTTTGAAGAAATGAAGCTCATTGATAAGTCATCAAATATGCACAGTTTAGTCATAACAAATGTTCACAAAATGACAAAGTACTTCATGGAAAAATGTATTTAGAGGTTTATGCTGAAGATTGTTAGAAACTGCTTCAGGAAAACACACAAATAAACAACTCTTTCCAAATATTATAGTTTGTTTGTTGGGTTTAACATCCTAACGACAGTAATTTAGATATTTGGAAACTTTTTTGTCCATTTGAGACAGAGATAGGGCTGCCAAAGTGCAGTATCACAGCATGACATGATACCACACTCAGTCACATTATCCTGACACCGGACCATCCAGTACTGGAACTACCCTTATATGCTGAGCGCCAAGCAAGGGAGCTACACCAGTACCATATTTTATGACTTTGGTTTTGTTGTGGCCAGGTATCAAACCTACAACTTTCCGCTCCCGAGGCAGACGCTCTATTCACTTGGCCTACGGGTGGTTTCTAAACATTTTGCCCGATGGGCTTTATCAAAAATCATGAATAACACAATGATTGTTTTTAGTAATAATATAGTGCATGTGTTTTACAGTATTCATGATTTTTGACGAAGCCGATTGGGCGTAAATTCCGAAAGAGTTGTTGATGTATGTGGTTGACACTGCTTCCTATATAAGGCATTAGCAGATGGTTATATTTATGCTTATCAGAATAGTTAATGAGATCATGTCATCATGATAACAATCCTTAAATCTGAACTGTGACAGTTAAGAGTAAAAAAGTATCAAATACAAAATGGTAATTACCAAATCACAAAAATACTAATTCATTCAACAATTAACCAATCTTTATCCTTTCAACGGAATAAAAACCTTTACAGGAGAATTTGTGGGCTGACTGCCAAGCAATTTAAAGTGCATATTAAAATTGGAGGAGAAAGAAGCCCACAAATTTGTGATATCCCTTTCCAAAATCAGGCAAATTAGATTCAAAGTTATTAAACTTATTCAAAGACATTAAAGTCAACTTGTTGTAAAATATCCCAATCCAAGCCTGAGATTTGGTTCAAGGAAGATGGAATTGTGTAAAATGTAATAAAATGTATACACATGTATCATTCCACTGTCCATATATACATTCATTCTGTTTCAACACTAGAAATGCCTCAAAATATCACAGATGTCCCCACTTTTTTGTAACAAAAGAAAGGATCATATTATATGAAAAAGGAAGTAAAGAACATAGATCCACAATTAAAAGTACCCACGAAATTCCCTTAGGTACATAATCAACGAAATTTAATGCCAACGAAATTGAGTGACTTTACAGAACATGCACTGAACATCAGTAATATTAAATTTTATTTATCCCTTTCCCTCATATAGACTCATTTTGACGCACTCAATAGGTACCACATAAATCCTGATCTGCAGAAAACCACAGTTAAATCTTACCAAATTTAATTACAAAATCCTCATTACCAGACCACTGAGGAGCAGCGAACAGCATAAAACCTGATCAGCCTGTGAGTTACTCACAGGCTGATCTGGTTTTACGCTGTTTGCATAGGTCATTTCATGGTATCCTCTATGAGGGAAAGGGTTAATGCTTTTCGATAGATTACCTAGAAATAACAGTATATTATATCCTGATAATTTCACTGTTTTGAACAGTGAAATTATCAGGAAAACAAGAGAATTATCAGGAACTTGAACCTAACTTTAAGTTTTAAACTGATTGGGGCATCAATTGTGCTGGGTTTTACACAAGAAATGATGTCATAAATAATGTCACGCACGTGGGGAAATCCTACCAATTTTGACGTCTTTTGTGAGCAACACAGCTAATTTCTGGCCTTTAAAGCATTAAATAAAAAGAAAAATTGTTTGTTTTGGTGAAAGATCAATGTATTATTCCATTCGTGAACATAAAAAGATATCAATTTTATGTTCACTCAGTGAAATTATAAATCAATCATACACCAAAAGAAACAATTATCCTCTATATGTTGAATCAAAAACTATAATGTGTTGAATTCTGGTCTAAAACATCAATATCCTAACAAAAGGTTCACATATGGATAATTTTGCAGCACAGCATGCTTCTAGACACCAGGCTTCCTGTTCTCAAAAATACTTAACCCTTTCCCTCATAGAAGAAACCATGAAAAGACCTATGCGAACAGCATAAAACCAGATCAGCCTGCAAGTAACTCACAGGCTGATCAGGTTTTATGCTGTTTGCTGCTCCTCAGTGGTCTGGAAATGAAGATTTTGTAATTAAATTTGGTGAGGTTTAACTGTGGTTTTCTGCAGATCAGGCTTTATGTGGTACCTATTGAGTGCGTCAAAATGAGTCTATATGAGGGAAAGGGTTAAGTACGATCTCAGGCTCAAATTTGTGTGTCATCCTCAAATCCCTATTGAACCTTTTGGGCAGAGTTTGAGTTTTAGTATGAAGATCATACATAAGTACCATTTTTCTTTTCAAGAACACTGGCCATTATCATTGTGAATTAGGGTGTATCACATAAGGTATATGACAATTAATATTTTCAGATTTTGTCTTTCTTTGTAAGTTTTACATTTCATCCATAAATTTTAGTCATTTACAGACTTTGCCTACACAAGACAGATATAATGCTTTCACACAGCAGTATAACAACATATGCAGGATATCATACACAGTCACAGTTACATTAAATCCACCAGACTGGCAGGACTCTTTATTATGTTAAGCACCAAGCAGGAAGCTATTTTAACATATTTTACAACTATACTCTGTCCAAGTCAGGGGGTTGAACCCATGACCTCCATCTCCATTTCATATTTAGTTAGAATTATGTCGCACTCAAGCAACTGGAGGGGTGTTCAAATATGAATGCAACTAGGTCAATTTTCTGAAGTGTTTAACAATGGCACATAATTATCTCAATCCTTCAAAATACTCAGCACCATGTGATATACAATTTCAGTCTATTATTCCAATTTTTAAAGGCGTTTTCATAGTATTTCCAAGGTATACTGTTCAGACAGTGGAAAATAGTCGAACTGAGATTTTTGCACATTTGATATTTTCCTCCAACAAGGTGTATTTTGAGCCTCGGAAATAGGAAAAAGTCACAAGGGGCAAGATCTGGCGAATTAGGAGGACAACCTTTTCCTGTTTCAGATATTCGCCTACAATGGCTGCTCTGTGTGATGAAGCATTGTCATGCAACAACCTGACACCATGGAGACCAGTTGCTAGTTGACGGTTTGCGAAATATTTCTTTCGTTTATGAAGGACCCTGCCTTTGTAAAGCTTGGCATTTACAGATTTACTCTTTGGTATGGCAATTCGAATAGCAGGACCTTGATTTGTAAAGAAAATTACATACATTACCTTTTTGACGCTCATGGTGAGTTTTGCTGTGCAATGTCTTTGGCTTCCTTTGGATGCCCATATTTTGTTCTGTATCTTTTGCTTGGGCTCATAAAAGTGAACCCATGTCTCATTGCCAGTGATGATATTTGTGAAAGATCGACTGTTTTATTTGGGGTAATGTTTCAAAAATTGTTTGGCGATTCTTACCCAAGCAAGTTTTTGCTCTTCTGTAAAGAGATGGGGTATCCATCTTGCACTTATCCTTCTAAGTTCTAATCATCTTAGAATTGTATGAGCAGCACCTACTGAGATGCCAACACACTGAGCTATATGCCTAGTGGTAAATCTTGCATCAGTAGCAATCAAATCCTTTACTTTTTCAACTATTTTTGACAAATTGTAGTTTTTGGACAGCGTGCATGAGGCGCATCTTTTACTGAATCTACACCACTTTTAAATTTCTTACACCACCATATGACAGATGAAAAAGAAAGTTCATTGTTCAAATGAACACGACATATATCATTAAATATGTCTTTTGCCTGTATACCAAGAATACAGTGGTTCTTGATATAGGACCGAATTTGTTCAGTGAAAATATACATTTTCCCAACCATTTGAGCTTTAGTGTACACGAGTATACAGTGTTAATCTAGCTATTGTTAACACTAGACTGAATGGATTTAAATATGTATGGTATCAATGGAGAGCTTACACAACCCTCTATGTGTCTATTTTGTGCAAATCATGGTTTAAAGCAAGATATTGGCCTAGCTGCATTCATATTTAAACACCCCTAGTACATTTCACAGATATATTAGGATACCATATTGATTTGTCAGACTCTAATGTATTCTTACCTTGGCATTAGATGAAACATCCAGGACTTCAACATGTGATGACTGATTTACACCTGCATCATGAAAAAAAAATAAATTACCTGTGTAGTGTAAAAAAAAAAAGTCCTCAATATTGATGTCTTTAATTCCAGAATAAAATCAAGCAATTTATCAATCAGGAAATAAATCAAAAGCATAAAAAGGCTAATATCTATAACACTTGAAACCCTGACAATATTTGGGCACATAGCAGAAATTTAACTATATTTCTTAACTTTATAAGCTTACTCTTACAGAAGGGAGGTAATCTAAATTAAATTTCTAGACAGCTGTCTTACTGCAGGTAAGCATTAAATAGGTCATTCAGGGATTACCGTAGTGTTTCAGCCTATTCTCCTTCAGTGATAAATCAGAAATAGCATATCCTCTGTATAAATGGAGATAATTTAGGCCAGAAATGTGAAATAAAAAAATTCTTCATTGCACAAAAGCCAAAAATAAAAATACAATTATAACAAGCCAAAGACCCATTTATTCATACTAAAGATTTTGTTTTGTTAATTAACATTTATCAAGTCGTAATTTGTTCATGAATACTCATGAGGTAAAGGGTTAAAGAAAGTTCCTGATAGTGTCAAAATTTGTCTATCGCAGAAACAAGAAATATCTTTAAAAACATATTTGTCGATATTCATCGTAAGAAATAAAAATACCAAAGATATGAATGTTAAAGAGAGTAAAAGTGTTACAATATATTATGATAATGCTGGCAATTTTTAAATGGTCTTTGATTTGAAATAATACTAGAAAACATATTTGTCGCATAATAAAAGAAAGAAAGGGACAAAAAATGTAAAATAAGCAAAACATAACAAAAAATCTGTCTGTAGATTTTCGATCTCAGGGCCCTTAGCTAAGCAGACAAACACTTAACCAACTGTGCCATTGAGGCTGTTACTAAAAATAGCTTATGTTGGCTAATTTAAGGGATGTTTTCTAAAGTCTCTGACAACTGTTTACTTTTTACAACTGGGTGGTTTTTATGTTTAAATAGGTTATCTCCAAAATGACAATCATGCAGAAAGATATGCACCCTGAAAATCCCATTTTATGATGGAATATCCTGAAATAATTTATGCAAACCAATGAAACGGCTGTTTTTCCAAAATCTTCAGTTGTTAACCAAGATTAGATTGGTCAAGAAAGAGGCAAAATCCATTTTATACACAGCCTTAGGAGTAAAACTGTTTCAGAACTGAGAACGAAAATCATCTACAGGAGGCAACTCAATTACATTAAACTGTAAAAGCTATATAGAGTTAACGCTCATAATCTGTCATATTTGGCATGTGATATAAAATGGCGTCCATCTGTTGATTTTTATATGAAGAAAGACTGTTTTCAAACAATTTTTCCCCGGTATATAGCGTGCATTTATTTACGGCAGTGAAGGGTTTAAGATTTGATATTTAAGTAACGACTCAACATAAATCTGCATACCGGTTTCATTGTATCGTGGGGACTTCTTTGATGTTTCTGGGTCAGACTTCACAGTTCCTGGCTCTGGCGTTGTTTTGTCTTTCTGTCCACGCCGCAAGAAAAATATCTTCTCTGGGGAGGGGTTGGGATATGACAGAATGCCTTTCTTGTCAACACAGCACAGTGTCTAAAAAAAAATGTCTCTGTTGGTTACATGATTCTCACATAAACATAATTATCAATTTTATACATTCCTCATGCAAACAATTATATATGACACTGAACAGTGGACCTATATGAAAACAACAAGACATTCTAATATTATATGGAAAATCCCATTGACATTGTAAATTTTTTATCACATGAGATTTGTGTGCAGCCTATAAAAGTGCTGCTATTCATCAATACCAGAGAGCATACTGTAAAAGGATTAAATATTGTTGTTGTTTTTTTCATTCTTTTGGTTTTTGATTTCCACCATAAAAAAAGTTGAATTTGGCTTGTTTCTAATGACTGCCATACTAAAGTTTTCCACTGATTTTGAAACTAGACGTACCCCTATACTCTCTAGCATAGACAAAATTGTTTCAATTTTCAGAACAAATGATAAATTCTTCGATTAAATGGAAATGTGTCAACTCACTGTGACAGAACCAAGGATGTGAAGTATGTTAATTTTCCGTGTAACAACATTGCAGTCACCCTTGACCACAGAGCGGAACCAGTCCCCGATGTGTCCCCACTGGAGGTCAACACGAGCCTCGTCAGCTGATATAGAGCTGTCTGTGTCAAAACTGTCATCACCAAGTGACTGTATAGGAAAGACATCTTTCAGGTTAAAAATATATTTTCTTATATTCATGACCTTTACATGCATTTGTAGTAAGCGCAAATTTAATATAACAAATACAATCTTGTCACCCATAATCACATACTTGAGCTATGATTTATTTTCAAATCCCCTTCACTTTTTGAAAAAGAAAAAAATATGTATTTCTTAACTGCAACATCAAGGATAATCGTTCTATGAAACCAATGACAAAAAAGTCCCCTACATCAAAGATAACTATACTTTAACACTGCTAATGAAAAACTATATCTTCCATGTACAGGCAAGCCTTTGATAAATTCAATTAAAATTAATAAAAAAAATATCTCTACATGTTTCAGTAAATATTTGACAAAAAAAAAATGTTGTGCTCAAATATATTAAGTTCATACCTTTGAACCCTTGCCAGCCTCAAATGCAGAAAAGACTCTGGCCTGTCCATAACAGTTCATGAAGAACCACATAGAGGGAATGATCAGGGGGATAAGGGAGACAACTGACTGCACCTGAAAATAATTATCAGGGGGATAAGGGAGATAACTGACTGCACCTGAAAATAATGATCAGGGGGATAAGGGAGATAACTGACTGAACCTGAATATAATACAGGGATAGGAGACAACTAGACTCACCCGAAATATGTAGGGGGATAAGGGATATAACTGACTGAACCTGAAAAATAATGATCAGAGGGATAAGGGAGATAACTGACTGCACCTGAAAATAATGATCAGGGGGATAAGGGAGATAAATAACTGCACCTGAAAATACAGCTCAGTTACAATACAGAATGGATGCATCTATATCTGAAATATACAGCCAGATCAGGGTACAACATTAGGTGATGTCTAAATATAGAAAATACAAAATGACAAATATGGTTCTTTACCTATTTCTCATAAATCAAACTTTATACTATGCCTGCTCCCTATAAGAATGGATCTAAATTCATAAATTCTTAATTCTATTCAACTTTGATAAGTTTTTACATATATTTCAGCGTTGACAGGTAATGTCTGCATGTTAAAGATATCACATGAAAAATGACTAATTTATATTCATCACCTGCAATTTCTTACCTGCAATGTGATAATAACCTCTGTCCAGTGTCCAATGGAATGATTCAGGCACACATACCTCACAATGTTAGTCACTATCATGACCACCTGTAACATACATTTTTGGCTTTAATGTCGACAAAATTAGGTGCAGCCTGATAAATAAGTAGGTTAAACTTTAGATAAGTGTTTTATATTATTTTTGAGATTTCCTCTGCATTTAAGGGCCATAACTCTAAGAGTCTAAGCAATCTAACAGGCTACTGAAGGTAAAATATACCTATACAGTATACACACTGTAATACATTACAATCTTGACAACAACTCATTGGTAAGGACTCTAGAAAGTCTAGCTGCTTAGATAATACATTAACACAACATAAAATGCCCATAAGCATAAGCCTGGTGCTGAATTAATAAAGATCTTAATTGCAATGCCAGACAAAGGAAAAAAATTGACAAGGGTTACAGTAAAATGACCCTCCTCAAGTTAAATTAAAAAAATGGAAAATGATAACAATCAATATATACTCTTTTACACGCCACTGTTTAGTCATGATTGATTCAACAAGATTGAATAAAACGTTGGTGTACAATGAAATATATCACCAAAGTCCTGGATACAATACACCTTCAAGTAGCTGTCAGATCTTGGTCTGCTCTGTTAGCCATGATGTCAAAACACGTGCATACAATGTAAAGGCTTGAGATTAATGATAATAAATGCCCGTCAGATGCTGAATATATATCTATATATATTAAAAAAATCATTTGTGACTTTCCATCATACCAGAACAGTGGGGATGATGCGTCTCTCTATCCAGTGGGTCAGAGTGATGAACTTCTCATGTTGTACGATATTACACGGCCTAGGGCTGTCCTCAAGGATCTTTCTGAATATCAAGACCATAATTATGTACAAGACTGGAGTCAACATTTAATGAATGCATCAATGCGGTCAATGTTAGTTTTTGTTTAACTTATTTCTATTATCTTAACCCTTTCCCTCACATAGACTCATTTTGACGCACTAAATAGGTACCACATAAAGCCTGATCTGCAGAAAACCACAGTAAAACCTTACCAAATTTAGTTATAAAGTCCTCATTTCCAGACCACTGAGGAGCAGCGAACAGCATAAAACCTGATCAGCCTGTGAGTTACTCGCAGGCTGATCTGGTTTTATGTTGTTCGCATAGGTCTTTTCATGGTTTCCTCTATGAGGGAAAGGGTTAATAGGTAAAACCAATTTTATATATTTCCATGGTTCATGGATTTGGTCAAAAAGGTCTGCTTGAGGACATAAAAACTCTTGCCCAATGTGGATCTCTTACTCCCCTTTCAAATCCTGTATAACAGATCCAATATACCTATTATCGAAGATTAACTATCGCGGTTTATGTAACACATGGCTCACACTGGGATGCCAAAACATACCGGTATGCCAAAAGGTACAAAAATGGAGCTTCTTCTTTATGGCCAAATGAGACAGGGATTTATCAGGAATGCAATCTAATCATCCTAAATACAATATATAGCAATTACCAGTATGGGTCATAAAATGAGGTTTGTGTCTTATCATTTGTGTGTTTTTACATGGTTTCTGTTGTTGTTTTCTATAATTTGTGTTTGAAAAAAAAACAACGTATGATACTCATTATTATATGAGCAGGAATTTTATAAATGACAAGACAGTTGTTATATCTATTTTTCAGACCCCCATTTATTTATAAATTTAATCTTATTTTTTAATTATATTTTTCTCTTTGACTCTTTTTATTAAAGGAATTGCTTTTAACACTTCTGGAGATATTTAAAGACTAGCAATTTATAAATTCAGCTGTAGGAATAAGCAATATCAACTTTACAATATGTCTTCAATAACTCTGTGCAACAACAATGTATTATTATTTTAGCTAAAAAATAACGATGAAGTATGCATGCTCATAAACCAAAAGGAATTTCAATAGGAAGTCTTACCTTATCAACAAAGGGTCCATAATTATTTTCATATCAATATGTCTCATAAGCAATATACTTGGTCTTGTCATAAGAGAAAATTCATCCTGAACAATGATGAAGAAATAACAAGATATTTAGCCAGGCTAATTGAACTTCACGAATAAATTAAGCGCATTCCTTTAAAGTGTGATAATCATACTGTTTTTTGTGAACTTATGAATTAACAAGAGTGTCAGTGATGCCACAATATACGCCGCCACAAAATATAAAGACCAAGAGGGGTCTTTTAATTATTGCTTTTAACATTTCTGTAAGCATAAGCTCATAATGAAGTCTGTAAGACCAATTAATTTAGCTGAACAGAGATAGAACCCTAAAAATGCTTCCAATATGACAGTAGGTCAAATAGCAGTATCAATTTGAATCCTTTTTTCTTTCTCCCCATAACTCTTGCAAAAATCACTGTACCAGAAAATCCTTGCCTTATGCACTTTTACCTGTTTAGAAACTTGAGTTGTGTTTAAAAGGCATAACTATTGCAAATATTGATGAACATCAAAGCCCCTGCTTTGTGCATATCTAACCAGTATAGTAATGACATTGCCCAAGTTTTGAAAAGATTAGGTCAGAAACATACAAGAAATTGCATTCACAAAGCTGAAATATCAATCAGCTAAAAAGACTAAGTTTCAGGGGACACAAATCTTGCAAAAATTAATGTACCGGAAAATCACCACTTCATGCACATCTACCCATTATAGTAATGATATTGACCAAGTTTTGAAAAGATTCATTCAGAAATGTAGGAGGAGTTGCGTTCACAAGGCTGCAATATCAATCAGCTACAGAGACTAAGTTTCAAGGAACACAAATCTTGTAAAAATCAATGAACCATAAAATCGCCACTTCATGCACATTTACCCATTAAAGTAATGACATTGACCAAGTTATAAAAAGATTCATTCAGAAATGTAGGAGGAGTTGCGTTCACACGGCTGCAATATCATTCAGCTACAGAGACTAAGTTTCAAGGGACACAAATCATGTAAAAATCAATGAACCAGAAAATCGCCACTTCATGCACATCTACCCATTATAGTAATGACACTGACCAAGTTTTGAAAAGATTCATTCAGAAATGTAGGAGGAGTTGCGTTCACAAGGCTGCAATATCATTCAGCTACAGAGACTAAGTTTCAAAGGGACACAAATCTTGTAAAAATCAATGAACCATAAAATCGCCACTTCATGCACATTACCCATTATAGAAATGACATTGACCAAGTTTAAAAAATTCATTCAGAAATGATAGAGGAGTTGCGTTCACAAGGCTGCAATATCATTCAGCTACAGAGAC
>CM037778.1:59385022-59435022 GCA_021229015.1 Solen grandis
TTAAAATTCCTTTTAATTCTTGGTGATTTTGATTCAAGAAATATAAAAGAAAAACACAGTATTATATCATAATATGTTTAGTCTACATTTTCCTCCATACTGTGTGCCAAAACAATATTTTCACTGGCTTTTACTGAAATATCTTTGTTTAATATGTCTTCGAATTAATCGTGTACCGGTATATAGATCTAGTTAGCATAAGAAAAGACGAACAATGACTAGGCATATGATTTACTGCAAATAAAGAGATAGATATGTAAAAAACATTCGAACACCTTCTGTTTCTATTTTCAGAATGATGTGATAGAATGGGCAAGGGACCATCGTGTACATCATAAGTTTTCCGAGACAGATGCTGATCCACACAACGCAAAACGCGGGTTTTTCTTTGCCCACATCGGCTGGCTCCTAGTGCGCAAACACCCGGATGTTAAAGAAAAGGGGAAACAAATCCCAATAGACGATCTGTTGGCAGATCCAGTTCTTAGAATACAGCGAAAGTAAGATTTATTTGTGATATCAAACGTAGCATTCATTTTGAATGACTCAATTCACACAATGTTTGATAAGTTTGAATGAAAAAAATATATTGTAGGTTATCATGACAAGTGTTATATTTGAAGAATAGTGCAATTGTGATGATTTAATGTAAACAGGGTCTCTTAATACTGTAGTCTATAAAGAGACCCTGATTAAGCTAAAACATCAATCATGTAACTGAATAATAATGATAATGTATATCTGTTTTTTTTCTTATCCTTCTTTAAAGAAAAAAAATTACCAAGATATCTGCTAGAAATAAAAGTGTTTTGATAAAATAGTAGTCTCAGATGTGTTTTTCACACAGTCGTAAGAAACCGGAGAAACAGGATTACGACCAGCTTCTGCAATGTTGCGGTCATACTTATCGTTACTTTGTGTCTGTTTATCATTACACAATTCGATATTATGCCTGCGAAGTCTAATTTATTTACTTAGTAAGAATCATAGCATTTAAATCCAGGACGTTTTAAGCAGAAATACATTTATCACCATCAATGGGTCAGACAAAATATAATAGCTGCAGTCTTTTTGGTCATTCGATATTTTTTCTTGTGGGGAAGCCTAGATTCCAGCTAGTATAGTGGTTATACACTGATGTCTCTGCCTCCTTCATACGTAATTAGCTGGACGTCTCTATATGTACGCTATACAACGTGAATGCGGCTGCAGAGGCAGTAAACCAAAAATATGAAAAGCAATAACAGTACTGCATTGTTATTTTGTACTTTAAATGAATAAATATATTTTTTTTCTTTCTTTCCAGATACTACTTACCGTCCGTGATTCTATTCTGCTTCGTCATGCCTACAATGGTGCCAGTCTTTGTGTTCGGTGAATCACTGTTTTTAGCCTACTTTATATCAGCTCTGTTAAGGTATTGCGTGACGCTTAATGCCACCTGGCTGGTAAACAGCGCTGCCCATATGTGGGGTTGGCACCCATATGATATAAATATCAAGCCAGCTGAAAACCCAGCCGTTGCCATATTTGCTGCCGGGGAAGGTTTCCATAACTACCACCATACTTTTCCCCAAGACTATTCCACAGCCGAATTCGGCTGGGTCCTTAACTTTTCTACACTATTTATAGACATTTGCGCTTATCTAGGACTCGCTTACGACCGGAAGTTGATGCCAAAACAGTATGTAGAGAATCGGAGGAGAAGAACTGGTAACTTGCAGAAGATGGATTAGAACATATGGACTTGATCTAGTCACAATTTGTGCAGCTTCCCTTTGCTTATACACAAGTAGTTCCATGAATAGAGAAAGGGCTTCTGAACATAGCGGATCCACACAAATGCATCTGAATGAAAAAAAGTGTGGATTCCCAGATACTTGGAATTACTCTGCATGTGTACAAAGGCAATAAATTATGCTCCTACCTTTCTGCAAAACATTTTTATAATAAAAGATTTAAAAATATGGAAACCGCGAGAACTGATTTGATGACTCTACATGATAGTATTGTTGTTTAACAACTGCCCATATAATGTTTTGTTATTTATTTTGTCTTTATACCCTTGATTGACAAACAATTGAAGATTCATGTGAGACATGATTTATTGATTTGATGTTAAGATGTGTGTAAAAGAATATATTTCCAAGATTATGACGTAGTTTTTTTTATATAATATTGCTATTTTCAGTGAACGAAGAGGGGGCTCCTTTTTGTTTCTTATAATGCAGCTCGAATGTAAAGTTAATTGTAAAGGGAAAAAGAGCTATTACTATTTGAACGGTTTACACACTTTGAGATTTCAAGCCATTTATTCCTGATGGTTCAATTATTGTTGTGAAATTATGAATGGGAGACAGGGTAATTCCCTCAAATTCACAAGCTTCACAAAATGCTTCCATGATGTTCCTATAGTTTGATAAAGAGTTTGTTATTTTCCATACTGAACCAGATTCAGGCTAGATGTATTTTCGTAACTTAATAGATTTATTGTTCTTTTATTATATTTTGATTGGTGCGGACTATTTGACGCTAACACGATTAAATGTGGGATGTTTATGTCAGACATGACTAGGGCAAGTCATATTGAGCAGACGACATTGTATATAAATAGACAATACGTCAAGTTCTGGTATTGTGGATGCTCGTGGCATGTGTGTGTGTGTGTGTTTTAGTAACTTTAAATGATTGTGTGGTGGTATTTTTTGTTTAGATGGACAGCAAATTGACAGGTAGTCTTTGAGGAGGATGAAAATATGGCATTCCCTTAGCTGACACTATTTCAACAAAATGTACCACATAGTAGAATTATAACAATACTGTTACTTCATACAAAGGTTTACAGTACAAGTGCTATTGTTTACTTGTGATGTTAACAGATCTGTTCTAAAATATGATGACATTGTTTGATAATCAGTAAGCTCAGCGACTTAACCCTTTCCCTCATAGAGGACACCATGAAAAGACCTATGCGAACAGCATAAAACCAGATCAGCCTGCGAGTAACTTGCAGGCTGATCAGGTTTTATGCTGTTCGCTGCTCCTCAGTGGTCTGGTAATGAGGATTTTACAATTAAATTTGGTAAGGTTTGAGTTTGGCTTTCTGCAGATCAGGCTTTATGTGGTACCTATTGAGTGCGTCAAAATGAGTCTATATGAGGGAAAGGGTTAAGTAGCATAATATAGTGAAATTGAAATTAATGTGTGTCTCAATCACAGTTTAACATAACTACTTTGAACCATTGGATTTCAACATATTATAAAAAAGTGTTGAGAAAATAAAAGAAATTATTGAATCTTAGTTACTTACGAATATTGTATATTGTTTAATAAAAAGTTATTTTGTTTCAGTTTGTCTATTTAGCTTTTTACACCTAACCCAAGTGTTTCAAAATGATAATAATTTGAAATTCTCTATCGTTCAAGTCCGCCTGTCTCCGGAATCGTCCGTGTGATAAGGCCTGCCTGTGGTGTGATGGTGTTTTACAGCGTATCCTTGAGTGCAATTATTTCAACAAACACTTTGATAGTGACGGAAATGTTTGAAAATGATTTCAATTTCAAGTGCATGTTAGAAAATAAAATTCAAATATATCGTCTGATCTTCGGAGAGACTCGCGGATAAGGTCAGAGCAAAGACCTATACTAACTTAAATGCTTAATAGGTCTTTGGTCAGAGTGAAAGACTCGCGTGTGTGCACGCGCAAAAATCACGTTTAAAAATGACGTTTACAATAAATAAAAAGGCATCTAATTTTAAGGCCACATTTTAATATGAACAGTGTACATTCATTCAACATACCAACAGTTGTAAACTGAAAGTCGTCTTAAGCTAAACTGCCTGTGATTAAAAGATGGAAAACCTCATTTAGTCTTTCTGCCCTGAGCCGCCATGTCTCCGATGGCCTCGCCGTGGAGAAAGTCAATGCCATAATGAGAAAAAATACAAAGTGTGACTCGGTGTCAAGTCAAAAGACTAGCGTAATAAGCGTAAATCCAAAATATTGATTGAACTTTTTGGAACAGAAATTGTAATTGACAGCAACCAAGCCTCCTATTTATCCTATCATTGTTTATTCTCCGTCCGCCATGCCGTCTCATTTGCTTTCAATATCCGCGTAATAAGCTTGGCCATTGATTTATCGTGGTTGTATCTAGATTTCTTCTGTCTAAAGAAGTCGGGCAAAACAGAGTCCGATCAAAACCAGTGTTTCCCACTGCGATGAGATCAGAGGTGTTCCATTACAGTGGTCTGTGGCGCATGCCTTGTAACAAAGATCCAAGTTCGTATGGTGATTGATGCAGCCCTCCCCAACTCGAGCCATGGTACAGCCACGGATGAATGAAACAACTGTGCCTGGAGAAACAGAAAAGGAAATAACTCTACACGTACAACATACTTGCACACATGTACCTATTTTCGCACATCCTCAAACAATATTAAGTAAGTGAAATCACAAAGTCATTATTTTTCGTCGATATCAATGTCATAGATTAAGTATGTAAGGAAATTCCGTTGGTTCATCTATTTGTGTCCAACAAAACGCAATGTTTTTCGAAGATGAAACTGTTTTACGTAATCATCGAACTTAAGGTCCCATGAAAATTCAGGATTTTACAGTATACATTGCAAAAAGCATAGTACATATAGAAAAACAAAAAAACAACAAAAAAAAAAACAACACTAAAATATGTGTATATGAAATAATGCACAAGGTAGAATTTACTATCATGGAATCAGTAACAACCTTACTCATTTCCATAGATTATTTAAACTTTCAAGACAGCTTTACATATCATTTCTATGATGTATACTCGGGGCCATTAATCTCGCGGTATCACTAAACTCGCGGTATTTAGAAAAGCGCCCCTAGCCTATGTAAACATAAACAATCGTGACCCAATTTCTTCACGTTTACAAAAGAAATATTTTCCAACAATATGCCACCAATTTGGGTAATTAAATACTGAAATAATATAATTTTAACATTTTATCTAAAAACAGCATTAATTTCACTCACATATTCCTAAAATAACCTAAATCCTTCACATTGACATCCGTCGTCTGTCAAAATTTTGAACTGTCAAACTGAGATTTGAAGTACTATATTTTAAGCAAATTGATTAGACTGTGAAACCACTAATTTTTCCATCATTACTATCTAATCTAGTTATTTTCAATTAAAATTGGTCTTGTATACCAGTCTACCGCGAGTTTAATAGCCTCCCCTGATTACAAATGGCTGTCACAGTATGACATTTGGTGACCTAATTAAACTGTTATTGAGTGATGTCTTTGTTGTACAAATGTGTCATTTTGAAGAAATGAGATGAAAGTCACAGTTTTTGAAGACAATTAGATTTGATAAGTTGTTTTTCATAATTTGTTCGTCGTTAAAGTGTTATTACCGCGAGATTCGTGGCCCTCGGTATATACATTACAATAATATGAAAACGTAAATATTTTGTTAAGGACTTATTCCAGTATCGGATGGTAAACAAAAAAGATAATGTACATATGTCTAGATTAGATCTCGCAATAGTATATCTCATTTTAACTGGGGGAAAACATCTTTGTATTAAAAGATAATTTCCCATAAAACATTCAGACCATTTCACCAGGGGATCGGCAATACCCGATATTATTTGCTGATTAAAACTGACCAATCAGTGACTGGGGGAAAATCTCAAATGTATGTTTATTTCTCAATGAAGAAGGCGTGAAATTGTACACCAGCATTTAGATTAGGTGTTCATGAAGTGCTCGTTGATTTAGGCAGGTTTATGTTTCATATCGGAGTGAAATGGTCTATAATTCTGATGTAAATAACTAAGAATACAATAATATTTACAACTTGACGAAATAGTTCATCATCATACGTATCTTTGTAATCGAACGGGAAAATACTTCATTTGTTGTACATGACAATTTCATACACATTAATAAAGATCTACAATAATATGCCCTTATTCAGTATACATAAAACGGAAAGCAAAGTAAAAATGCGATCGTCAGAATTCACTTGATCGAGAAAATTTTTTTATCTAAAGTAAAAGGCTCAATGAACATCGATTCCAGGTCACAGTTGATTACTTCTAGTTCGATATAGAAACAGGGCGAAGCTGGATAAACTTAGTTTTTCCCACTGCAAATAGATCAGAGGGTAAGAATAGTGTATAATTAAAACATAATTATAATTTAATTATAATTTAAATCTATTAATTAATACGCTTATATATATATATATGAGTGAGTAAAAAATGTGTAAAGAAGATGAGTAGATATGTCATTAATACCGTTTTTAAAGATGGTTTTCGCCTCCATGCAGTTGACAGGCACCGTCACATTGGCCCCACTATCACAAGGCGTCCCCGGGGGTGGCCATTTCTCACACACACCCTGGGGTTCAGACTCGCACTGGGAACACAGCAAGCTTAAACACGGGTCTGCAATCCAAAGTATTTTCAGTCAAAGCAGTTCCCTTAAAAATGCCAAAATATAATTGTTATTTCAATAAGAATTAATGATAGATTAATCGCATAGATGTTCGCGACTTGTGCATGACGCAGTTATATTCACTTTTGGACATAAAATAAAATTATATATATTTATAATAGTACACAATAATAATGCTTGTAATAATAATAATAAGAGGAAAAAAAAACACATTTAAATAGCTGAATGTGATCAGAAGAAGAAACATAGCTTAGATCCGGTAGTCTAGACAAAGGTCTGTCTGTTTGGTCTGATAAGTAGACAGAGCCGATATTTATCATATTTGCTGTTATTTAATGGAGATTGCCCACTCTGAGAATATACGTAAAGACAATGTTAAAAATATTCAACACTTTAGTCTGTTTATATAATGACGGAATAAATTGGAAGCCGTCTATTGACAGACATTATTTACACAACGTAATGTTTCAAGACTGGAATATGTTTGTGCAATAATAAAATAGATTAAAATATCGTTTTTATAACGAGAAGTGCTTTTTTATATAATGACAAATAGACAGATATATATTTTATTCCAATTGAAAGTATTTCGTCCATGAGTTAAAAAAAAAGTTAATGACTCAGGGATTCTATACAGTGGGTCTCGCGATTTCTCATTAAATACTGTATATCAATCGAGGGTATTTCAAATTTTTTTGATACATGTAGGTCTTCAAACATAAATATTCCGGGGGCTAGTTGCTCACACAATATGTTCCAGTAAGTTTCATTGCCCCCCCCCCCCCCCCCCCTCCCGGTTTGTAAAGGTGAATCCAATACCTCCTTCGTGGCTCGTTAACATTACTTTTAACTCAGAACTTCAGAGATTCTTGCTATTCTATTAAGAAATTACAGCCCCATGCGTTACATGGACATAAAGTTACGAACCGTTTCAATGTAGTTTTACGTTTATTTCTATGCAACGATGTAAAAATACAGTTGAACCTGTATTTAAGGCCACCTGTATTAAGCGATCAACCTGTATTAGCGACCAGTTTTGATATTACCAAACTAGTATTTTGCATGTTTAACTTTTGATAAGCGTCACCTTTTTTTCTTGTTTTCTAGAATTACCGCTTAAGACAGGTATGGCTGAATGTTAAATACGATGGGCGTGGTGATATATTCCGAATTGTTTATCAAATTGCTAATTTAGTATTTCTTAATTGTTGATTACATATTTGTTAACAAATCACCACGTCCAACACTTTTGTTTGTTGTTGGAATTTTGAGGTATTCATGTGTCAGATAAATAAATCTGCTAAAACTTACAGAATGATAGGTGTTGCCATTGCAGATATACCGAGGGCTGTCTATAAAACCATTATAATTGCATATAGAAATAAGAAGCAGATGAAACAGTTTCGCGATCAGCCTCTATACACAGGGGCTCGAAGTTGCATGGGGCGAATCATTTCGTACTTAATGTTTCTCGCCACTGTGTCTACATATACGTTAGATGCCATCATGAAAAAAATTGTTGCATATGTCACATCCCTGCAGCCATGAAGTGTTTTGTAGACAATTTCCTTTTAAAGTATTGTGGTCCCATCCTAGAGAGTATAGGACAATTTATAACAAACTTAAGTCCTACAAAAATAACCGGAAAAGGGTTTGAACAGCATTTTAACTTCATGACAATGCTTTTGCTCAGAGAGGTAGTTAGGCCGTTTAAAGTTCTTGATCTGAATCCGTTTTTTCGAAAATAAAAAAGGTACTTAAGTATGATGTTCACAACGAGACTCAAACTATGCCTATTAGTTATTATAGGCATTTTATTATGAAACTTATATTTGAGCCCGAGATCGTACTTCTGAATTTTCGAGAGACTGGGGCCTGGAGAAGGTGAACATATTGTACTTCAAAATCTGCTTGCAAGTTATTTAGAAAACAGGAAGCAAAGTGTTCGTCTCGGGTCCATTTTGTCAAATGAACAATTAAAACATGCTGGTGTGCCTCAAGAAGCTGTACTTGGACCTGTAGTGTTTTTAATTTATATAATTGATATTTCTGACTCTCTCCTAAGTATTACGTTTATTGTGATAGTTCCTTAGCACTCAGTTCGAATAACATCGATTAAATTGAAGCAATTTTAAATAATGATTTATATATTCTGGCTAAATGGACATCCATTTGGTTAGCAAATTTTAATCCATCCAAAACTGAAGTTATGTTCTACAATCTACAGCCTTACAAGAAATCCTAGATTGCCAAACTTATATTTTGAAAATACGACGTAAGACTTTGTCGATCATCATAAGCATTTAGGTGTTACTTTAAGCGATGACGGGTCATGGCACAACCATATTTTAAAATTAATAAAATATTATCAACAAAAATTCGTCACTCCATAAGATCACTTAGATTTAAAAAAATGAAAATCATTAAACAAATATATATATATCTTCGACCGGTATTAGAATATGCTTCATTAATATGGGACAATTGTTCTAATTCAGAGAAAGAAAAGCTTGGATGCTGCGAGAATAGTTACAGGTTTAACTAGATCGGTTTCAATTAATAATTAAATTAATGAATGAAATCGGATGGATGTCCTTCGGACACAAAATGCAAAAATTAGAATTAATGTACAGTAGAAACTCACTTAGCGGGCACCTCAATAATACGGGCAACTTCTAATTACGGGCAAATTTCGCGGTCCGGATCGCTTTGCTATATGTTTATTTGCCCGCAAAACTCAATAATGCGGGCACCTGGCTATTGCGAAATGCGGGCACCATTTTCGGTCCCGATCGGTGTTTACAGTGCAAAATGAACCTAGCTAAAGCGGGCACCTGTCCAAGAGCGATAACACTTTCGATTTTTTATCTGACTGGTTACGTGAAATACCGTCGTAAGTTATGTTAACCAGTCTCAGTATTTTGCAAACTAGTCTGTGTGTTTCACGCGCCTGACATTTTGACACTTTCTTTTGTTTTGTTAGCAGTACACAAAGAACAAACTGACAACAGGTCCAGGGGTTAGTTTGTTTCGAAAAATGGGACGTTAATGAATCCCTTTATCAAAAGCGGTGTGTATGATGTTTGTATCTTTTTGTCCAATAAATTTAGCAAAGGGCGTTTGATAACGCTATGTTTTCAATGCATCGTCATTATCAACATCGAAATCAAACTGATGGTAATTAATACTATAATTAAAGTATTACGGACATCTGAGCTACATTTAGTCAATATTCCTACTGAGATAATGGGCAAACATGTACATGTATGATATGATTTCTTTTGCAGCTTTTGTGTTGTTGCATGTTATTTTTATTGTATTTATTTTATATTTCTTTTGTTGTATTTAAATAAAGATAAAAAAAAATATTAAAATGGCTTATTTAATGAGTTATTTGAATAATCAATTGATTACACAAAACTCACGTAACACACACATAACACACAAGTGTAGGGTTGATGTGTCAAAGGGACATAATCCCTTTTGACTTTGTGAAACCTTACTATTAAGGCCAAATTTCAAATTAAGGCCACTCGTGGCCGGTCCCATTCGTGGCCTTAATAGTGAGGTTCCACTGTATACATATATTGAAGGTAAACTCCCTGAATATCTATCAGAGCTATTTTCTCAAACTGATTCAGGGGACAATCATTATCCATTGAGAAACAATTTAGACTATGCTACAGAAGTAAGACGATTGGAAATATAATCAGAGTCAGTGATACCATCTGTGATATTTTTTTAGAATAATATAGCTATTGAAATTCGAAGTTGTCAAACATGTTCATCTTTTAAATAACGGATCAAACAAGTATTTAACAATAACCGTGTTCCTGGTCATCATATTATAGGAGACAGACTTTCACAGGTTTATCATGCACGTATACGAAATGAGTGTAGTAATTTGCAGATCTTTATGAAAATCATCTTCGAGATAACCCTTACTGTCATGTGATAATGTCCCTGAAGATGCAGAACATTTCTTTTTTTCGATGTCCAAGATATACTAACGAACTAATACACATGTTAAGATCAGTTAGACAATCGAAGAAAAAATGTTATCATTTTTACAATAGTACAAATATACACAAAAGCAAGCAAACAATTCGAATAGACATTTTTACTCAGTGTATTTATGATATTATATAATTATATTTTGTTATAAAATTGTTTTTTTTTTTTTTTTTGTTTTGTCCTGTCTACTTTTTTTCAAGTGTGTGTGTGTGTGTGTGTGTGTTAGCGACTACACGCTCTTTGAAATACCTTGATTTATCAAATTATGTCTTAGATTATATCATGTTCATAAGTCAAAAGATACTATACTATTTTGTTGAGGAAAATTTGATTTTGGAGAGGGCCGAATCTAATGTTGTTATAACTTGTGGTCCAATCTTTTTGCTTATATATGTAAATATGAATTAGAACAATCATACAATTTTTGGAAAAAATATATATGTATATATGTATGTATTCATATTGTTTGTGTATTGTGTGTAATTTTATTTGAAAAGAAATAAAATAAGTTTAAACTAAAGATCCTTGTCCACAATATGATTCGATCCCACAACCTTCGGATCCGGGTATGTTACCGTGACGCCCTAGTGTTGAAATAATGTGAAGAATGATACCGGAAGTCTCGTATCATTCAAGATTAGTTAATCGAGCTTTGAAACGAAGTGCGAACATTAACTTCAAAAATTACTACCATAGTTTATTCATGTGAAATATCGCTCTCGTGGAATTTTCCTCTTGGCATTGTGAGACGTCACAGCACAATATTGCTTAGCAATCATCTGGCATAATGTCATAGCTTTAATATTGATCGAAACACATTTTTTTCTTTTTGCCTTGAATTTTCAGATTCAAATGTGAATTAGGGAAAGTGGGCCAATACGTTAGAATGGCTTCGATAGAATTTGCTGAAAACGAGAAAATATTTGGGGAAAAAACATACGCAATTAGAAATACTTCAGATTCTCAAATGCTACCCATTTACATTCATTTGAGTGAAATTCTAATTGTATTTTTTTTTAATAATTCATATAGGATCCCGTTGTTAATAAGTAAGAATAACTCCCACTGATATAATACCATTCAGAAAATAGTGTCTGCTTTTAAAAAAAGATTATCAAATTTCCGGTAAAATCATTCTCGTCAATATGGCTATTATAGGTGAGTAAACAGATTTGAACTTTTTTTTTCTTTAAAGATTTAGGTTGTAACTTACAAATGACCACACCGTAGGGAATCAAGTTAATGCCAAGTTCAATGTCTTGTATCGCTTTATATGATGGCGACGCACGCCAATTGCGGCACGACACTCGACATTATAGCGTGCAAATGTCACGTTCATCAACGACATAAGTCTTCACTTTTGATATACATGTACATCATGAGATGTACTTCTGTTCAGATTATTTAAAAAGAAATCCCTTAAATCTGTTGTTTTATTTCAGACGGTTTATAGCAGAATGATCTCGTTGCATCAGGGACTCTGTATACAGTATACATAGGTGTGCAGTACATGTATAAAAGGTCTCTAGTTTCATGTATTTATTTCCGAATTACTATAAAAAATTGAATTTAATAGTATATACATAAGCTGTTATCTTTGAAAAATAAAATGGCACAATAATGAATTACTTTGAGTATTTGAGGCAATTACTGGAATTGAAACAAAGAAAATTAATTAGCATCTAAAACGGTTAAAGTTATTACTGAATTATTGATTTTTTCATAATAATATTCTACGTAAAAAGAAAGAGAAAATGAATACCGGTACTCACTGAATAAGACAATCCCGATATGAAGTTGCATCCAAAATCCAATATCTAGGCTAAACATCTTGCTCCGCACTAATGTTGGAACAAAACTGGATGTCGAAATTTTCCCCAAGTTTGTACTTGGAGAGACAGGACTACTCCAAATACCAAATATTTCATGTTATGTTTACTGACAATTTGCTCTTTCGTCTTGATGGCTGTGCTATTTGTTCCCGGGGATTCTGCAGATTGTCTTTCACAAGATTGGCATGGTAGTCATATAGCAATTAAACAAAACACATAAATATTATGGACGGGAACTCGGTACTCACTGACAGGAAGGGAAATCAGAATTTGTTTTGATCAATGAGCAGACTAGCATTTTGGTCATGTATAATATATAGAAAATGTATCTAAATGGTGACAGTTAACATAATTTGCTCTGAGACTCCACAAGTATACGCAAGGGACGATAATTTTCAACAAATAGTTGTAATAATTGGATGCTTTTTTATATCCAAACCGATCGTAAATTTTAACCGCGGCCTTTTTTTAACTTTATTCATTTACTTATTTTTTATTAATATTTTTTAGTTCTGAGGAAAAACTAAAAAATATAAACGTTCAAAATCCTCAATTAAAATAGTAAAAAATGATAAAATTTAGCTTTAAAGAAGTAATTCAGTATTCATCTACATTAGAATAAGAGCCATTAAAATATAATGATTTGTATCTGAGTCACAAGTCATAATGCATCCTGTAATGAAAAATAAATCAAGATGCACCAAAAAAATTCGGCCTTCTGTTGATGATTGCTATGACACCAGAAACACAACTTATCATGTTATTTACTTATTTATTTTATCTTTTTCGGCCTAAGTTGATGTGCCCATGATAATACGTGTTAGTAGGTTTGTCAACAATAGTTTCTCCCCTTGCACTGTCAATAAGCAAGACTCATTTCTTGCATAATTCAGATTAATTCATGTAAAAACTTCTTCCAAAACCAAGGCCGAGAACCCCTTTTGGGTTTAACGTCCTGTCGACAGTATTTCTACTTCTACTTGAGACATATATGTACAGAGCTGTCACATTGCAATATCACGCCGTAGACATGTAGTATGATACCACACCATGTCACATTATCCTGACAACGGGCCTGAAACTACTTGCTGAGCGCCAAGCAAGGGAGCTATATTTTTACAGTACTTACTAAATTTTACAATCTCATTAAAAAAAATCTTCTTCTTTATTTCAATGCTTTTTCCTTAAAATCACCTCCAGTTTGAGTTATTTTTTCCGTTTAGACAATATCCTTGACCAAGAGTTTAATATGAGGGACGAACGGCAGTTCTGCTTGTATATTATATCAGGCGGGCAGTAATTACCTTACGTACCATCCACCAGTACTAGACTCCCATCTTCTATTAGAAACTGCCAACTTTCTCAAAGACAGCGACATGGTCGGTAGCTGGGGCTCGAACCTACGGCCCTCTTTCATTGAGAGGTATACCCAGTAACCAATATAACGATCCGTGATAACAGTTGTCTCTATGCAAAATGAATTAATTATAAAAAAATAAACAAATTAAAACCTAAAAAACAAGAAAACAAGTTGAATATGAAAATGAAAGTACCGGATAATACATTTATAGTTTTGGGTTCTATTTAAAAAAAAATAATGCATTTTCATTATTGAGCGTTTGTTTATTTGAAATATCTGGTAATCTTAAAAACTGTAATGTAAGACAGAGGGAGAGAGAGTAAGTAGTCCCTAGCTTAATGTAGGCCGTAAATTAACAACAATGTGTTAAAGTGAGATAGAAAGAAAGGGAGGGAGCGTGTATTTTAAAGTAGGTTAGCTCATCCTGATGTAAGTGAAACATGATTTTATTTTATTTTTCATATGTTAAGTGAGCAAATATGGTAGGGAAGAATATGAAGAAAAAAAAAAAAAGATGCTCCCCGACGGGGAATCGAACCCCGGTCTCCCGCGTGACAGGCGGGGATACTTACCACTATACTATCGAGGAGATATTAAATGTGGTTCTATTTTAAGACTTTATTGTCAGCTGTTTTGCTTGCGAACACACATACACACTGACTAACCCGGAAGTTCTTCATAGATGTGTTTGTAAATTTCAATGCGGAAGTCGCATAAATGAAACAGAACCATATGAAATCATGTCAGAAAGAAACCAAGCAATTCTTCAAGAGCTTATGAAAAAAGAAGGGAACGACAGTTGTGCTGACTGCATGTCAAATGGTATGTTTTTTGTTTGTTTGTTTTTTTTACCTTTTTACTTTCGCTTCAATAATTTCCATTACAAATATGACTCAATATGCATAACAAGGCATATCCCACGCCTGTAACTATTCAGCCGTATGTGTTATACCAGATTTTTGTATGTGTCTATTTATCCAGAGCGTTTATGAAACTACCTGACATATTTTTGCACAATTCTTCACTGGTATATGACAAAGGAGTGTAATGCCACAGTTTGAATTTTCTTCTATCGCTCTGATCAGTTTAGTTTCTCTATCTGTTGCCAATGTTATGTCTTTCTATCCTTGCCACATGCTGTTTCCTTCATAGAAGTCATATAATTTGTACTTTTATATGGTGGCATATTTCTGCCAGCCACTTATCCACTTAGCTATGTCGAAACTTTTCTGAAAAATTGTCACATAGTTAGTATCTGGCAAGTGGAAAACTTTCGTGTTATCCTCTTAGGTATCTTAACAGAATAAAACTGCCTGTTAGTGCCCACTACTGCCAGCCATATATTCACTTAAGATAACTGGATATCTCGCCTTTTTTCAAGTTAATCAGTTAAATTATGTGGATAACAAGCATTTATTCACATAATTATCTGGAAAAAGGCATGATATCCAGTTAAAATAAGTGAATATGTGATTGGCAGTAGTTGGCACTAATAGACAGTTTAGTCCTGTTAAGATACCTAAGTAGATAACTTGAAAATTTGCTACTTGCCAGATACTAACTGGATATGTGACAATTTTTCAGAAAAGTTTCAACATAGCTCCGTGGACGGCAGCACGACTTACCACACACTACTACAAACTACCACATACTACTACACACTGCTACACACTTCATGTGTTGTATGTTTTTATTGGTTTATTGTTGATTTCGGTATGTCTAGTTCATATAATATTTCTTTTTTTCCCTTTTTAAATGAAATTAATCGATAAATGATAAATGTATGAGGGCAAACAACCTATATATCGGGTCACACGATTAACCGAAATACTCCCGAAATACCGAAATACCGAAATACTCCCAATTATAAAAGTGTATGTAGTATGTGTTAATATTTAGTGTGGTTTAAGTGTGTGTTTTCGAGCATATTTATGATGATTATGTTCTTAGTTGAGGATTTTACCCAGTGCAAAGTGGATCGCGAAGTAACTTTGTGACTTTGTATACATTAATTGTTGATACACGTACATTTATAAGCAGTGTGCATCATAGCACGGAACTATCCTGTGTTGATTTTCTAGTTTGTGTTGTATTAGTAGTGTTTGAAATATATAATGAATGAAGTATTAAATGTATTAATTTGTATTAAGAGTGGAGTGTAAACTAGTTGCTGCGATAATGCGATATATATCATTTCCGGTATGGACATGGCTAGTTTGCGGGACTAATGAAATTATACATCAATTTAATAAACGTATAAATGCTATTTTTTTTTTTTATCTTTTATTATTTTTTTCTCAGTCGGAGACCTCCGTGGCCGAGCGAATATGGTCATAAACTTGCAATCTCTCTCTCTCTCTCTCTCTTTACTTTCGTTCGTAACATTGAACATGACATATCCGTTGAAAAGAATGAAAAAATGAAAACAAGAAATTGTTCAGTCTTCATATTTATGAGATTGCTTAAATAATAATAATTATTGATATTATTAATAATAATAATATTATCCAATACAATCTAGAAAAATACACGCATGTCAAGGTTCGAAAAAAATACAGCAAAATTATACATGACAATGCAATGTCACCAATTGGAATGAATCATCAGGAAAATAAAATTCTTAGGTTTGCAGAAAAACTCATAAAATAAGGAACAAAAATATATCCCTCTACCGAAACGAAATATAGAGGGAACAGCATGAGTACAAATGTATAGAATGCAAAAGTGGTAATGATAATATTGTTACATAAAGAAATCATGTTCCTTTGCCATACTTAAAATTGTGATATTTATTACCAACTATTTAATTATGGTTTATCATAATCTTGGTCTCTTCTGACTAGAAGATATCAAGGGGTAGAAATAATCTACTATGTCCAAATTAAATGCCAATCAAAGAACATTTCATTGTTCTGTTCTACACACAGCAGTATAAATTTGCGACTTTCAACCTTCAACTTTAATTAAAATAATTAGGTAGGCAACACCAGCAGTGCAATCAAATCATGCATATACATATAATACAAATACAATGGAAACAGCTATATATGAATATGGTTAGTATAAAATGGATATATAATATATTCACTTATACACGTTTCATGATTAGAACTATTTTTTTAGGATTTTTGACAAATAATATTCTTATGCATTTGTATTATATAGTCACATTATTATCAAATATAATTTTTCAAAAGAATGATACAACAGTTGTCATCTTAACATTCAGTATCATAAAAATACTCACAAATATCTAAATGACTATTTATCTATAGAGAGAATGTGTCAGATATGAAGAATTTACACGTATATACTAAAACACATGTTTACACACATATACAGTTGTATACATACATGAATTGCGATGAAGTAATTATATTAGACATCTCGAAAATAAATAAAAAAAATAAATAAATAAATGGAACAACGCAATAAAAAGGATTTAAGAATTTTAACTTAAAGAAAAAGAAAAAGTAAAACATAACTTGATAAACTTATATACTTTCATTGTAGTTAAGCTTTGGCGACTACCTTAAGAATATACAGTAGAGGGAGTACTTAGACATAACACGGAATATAATAGTTATGTTTATGTCTATCTCCCTCTTTTTTTTTAATTAAGTTGTCATTGAGTCCTCTCTCTTGTAAATGTATCGGCGTTCGCGCTTATTTTTAGAAGAAAAATGGCTACACTTTTAAACCCTCACAACCCATCATAGCCCGATGCTTTTCATGAGAAGATGTCCGATAACAATGACCGAATGTGTAACTTGTAAATGGGATACTGTGCAACAGTTTACATTCCCCGGCAGGTAAACACAGTTCTTTAACAATACTAAATTCTGGCACGCTGCTTGAGTGTTTTAGCACCATATTAAATACTCACATTTTGCGACTTATGTAATGCTTTGTTCTATTTTATTTTTCTAGGCGTTGTATCAACATATGTATGAATTATACTACATGTGACACAAATTTTATATATCAAACTATTAAACTAAAAAAATAAGCACATTCTTGTTAAACTCTCGCTGTTTGTTTAATAGGCTCTTGCTATTAGAAATTGCACTCTTAATACATCCAACCTCCTATGATTATTTTCGTGGAATATTTATTTGATATGCTCCTCCATACACAATTCTGCTTTATGTTACTATATATATTGTTTTATTGTATGCAATGCACGTGTAAACTATTATTTTGTATAGTATGTGATGATACGATGTACAATGTACAAGTCTGAATAAAATATATTCTGATCTGTCCTATATTTAATTATGTATGCAACATGTTGTTTATTGTTGGAGGCTTAATCGTTCGTCTGTTTTGCGTGTCTTGCCTTGTCCGTTCAGTGTCGTCGTCTTTGCTTTTCGTTTACGTTGTCCTGGTTTACGTCCGTTTGTCTTTGGTGCAATGACCGTACTCTTTCCGTCCGTTGAAGTCACCGATTTCTCATCATTTTTAACAAACTGTCTGTATCGCCTATAGTGGTTTTCCCGTTGTTTTTCCGTCATTCTTATCCATTCCGTCTTTGTTTTTTCAAATTGTCTGTGTGTGCTGGCTAGTCGGTAGTCTCCTGTCTGTACGAGTGCAGCGGTAAGTCGTTTGAATTGGCCTTTTACAAGTTCATGGATTAATTTTACAAGTTCAGGAAGAGGTTGTGATTTCCAGTCGACTGTCTGTTTCAGAACATGATTCATGGACTCGCAATTGTTGTTTGTCCAGCGTTTGATGATCTTATTTTCCCTCTGTGGATTGTTAACCTTTGTTTTAAGAATTGTAACCAGTCGTCTGTTGAAATATTGATGAAATCTGGAAGAAATGTCTGTTAGTTCCTGGTTGATGTTATTGACCATGTAATCATAACAGATGGAATCATTTGCATCTAAAAGACCCCCTTGTCCAAAGATTCGGTTTAACACATGTTGTTTTTGAGTTTTTGTCACTGCATCGTCCGTTAAGGCTTGTCTAACATTTTCCTCTAAATGTCTTGTGCAAAGAACATGGGTCGCGTCCGGAAAAACAGTTTCGATTGCTTTAACAAGAGCTTTTTCGTCGTCGGATCTGATTACCAATTTGGATTGAGGGCTGTCGTGTAACTTAAGTTTTAGTTGGTAGAAGAACTGGCTGAAAGTCTCAAAGTCACTGTTATCATGGATGAGTATAGGGCCTAAAAAAATAGGGTGTTGACCACAATAGATATAAACACATGTATACTACATGTATAGATATTCCTATAATTAGGGGTATTTCGGGAGTATTTCGGTATTTCGGTATTTCGGGAGTATTTCGGTTAGTCGTGTGACCGTATATATCCAAATGGCGTCAGGAGTCCGTCCGGTGTTGGAATGAGAACATCTATTCCGTAAGATGTTTGCATGTTTGGTATAAAATAATCATAATTTATATCAATTATTTTTTTATGCGTTTATATTATCTTTTATTGCGAACAAGTGGCTTATGTTTATTTCAGTACATATATACAGTGATAGAATTGAGAGCAAGGGAGAGAGAGAGAGATAACAGCATAATTTTTAAAAAGCATCAACAAATATATAAAAATATAAAATTCTGTATATCAAATAATAATAGAAATAAATAGATAACAAACCAATAGTAAATTAATTAATTAATAAAACATTCCAAAAATTTACGGACTAGATGTTTTCACACCAACACCGGACGGACACCTGACACCGTTTACATAGGCTGTTTGCCCCCATACATAATAAAAGATCTTAACAGTCGACCAATTTCATTTGAAAAGAGAAAAAAGGAACATTATATGAACTAGAAATACCATAATAATCAATTAATCAATTAAAAAACATACAACACATGAAGTGTGTAGTAGTGTGTAGTAGTGTGTGGTAAGTCGTGTCACCCCTAAATGGATAAGTGGATGGCAGAAATATGCCACCATACTTTTATAAATATGAATGGTGAATGAATTCTTGCAGTTTATACCCTTTGCTGCTATGAATAGAGAAGAAATGAAATTTCTTTATCAGTGGTGTTCAGCAATGTTTTTTTTTTAAACATTTAAAATTTTGATTAGAATCAAACCAATCAAATCCTCAGTATATCAGCATTTCAGCATAACCATACCAATAAGTGTCCATTATTAAGTTTATGAATTTCAAATCTCATATCACATATTACAAGGTTAGAATACAAAAATACAACAAAATAACATTTCTTTTAAATAAAAATTGAAACTTTTAGAATTCTTCTATTATGTCAAGAATATATACTGCCAGGATATTTGATAGATTAATTAAACTGTCTATCAGTTATCTAAATATTGTGTTTGTATTAACAACAGTTTATAAATAACATATCCCAGTTAGGGCAATAAAACACAAGACGAAAAAAAAAAATTGTTTGTTTCCACTAACATCTCCGAAAAAAATAGGGTCGGTAGGTCGGCTAATTTTTTTATAATTTTTTACTTTTTTCCATTTTTACCTTATTTTTTGGAGAAATTGACGAAAAACATTTTCCAACCTTAATAGCCTGAAAACTACAATAACAAAATCTAGGGTCGGTACAAAAAATAGGGTCAGTCAGGTTAGTGGAAAGTGCCTAAAGAATTGTAAGGGTTACCCCTTAACCTGCTAAATATCTCAAACAGACTTAGCTGGCATTTTTTTTATACGCCCATCTTAAGATGGGGCGTATTATGTGAACACTCACGGCGGGCAGGCGGGCGTGGAACATTTGTTGTCCGGGCTCTAACTTCAATACCGTTTGCCCAATCCTTTTCAAACTTTCCACACATGTGCATGGCCATAATATCTCGGATGAGTTCGATATCCAGCATTATCGCGTGAATGACTTAGAAGTTCTGGCCCTTGAAGTATACAAAATACTTGAAATTGTGATTGTCCGGGCTCTAACTTCAACACCGTTAGTCCAATCCTTTTCAAACTTTCCAAACGTGCATGGCCATAATATCTCGGATGAGTTCGATATCCAGCATTATCGCGTGAATTACTTAGAAGTTATGGCCCTTGACGTACACAAAATACTTGAAATTGTGATTGTCTGGGCTCTAACTTCAATACCGTTAGTCCAATCCTTTTCAAACTTTTTACACATGTGCATGGCCATAATATCACTGATGAGTTTGATATCCAGCATTATCGAGTGAATGACTTAGAAGTTATGGCCCTTGACGTACACAAAATACTTGAAATTGTGATTGTCTGGGCTCTAACTTCAATACCGTTAGTCCAATCCTTTTCAAACTTTTCACACATGTGCATGGCTGTAATATCACGGATGAGTTCAATATCCAGCATTATCGCGTGAAAGACTTAAAAGTTATGGCCCTTGACGTACACAAAATACTTGAAATTGTGATTGTCCGGGCTCTAACTTCAATACAGTTTGCCCATTTCTTTTCAAAGTTTTCACACATTTGCATGGCCATAATATCGCGGATGAGTTCAATATCCAGCATAATCGCGTAAATGACTTAGTTATGGCCCTTGATGTACACAAAATACTTGAAATTGTGATTGTCTGGGATTGATTTTAGACATCATAAAAATATTAAGGGGTATCAGACTTTCAAGGTGTTTCATTTTTGACTATTATTATGTACAGGGTATGTGAAGGGCAAGAATTGAAATAGATTTCATTTGATTTACCAACAAGCATTTTGAATAGTCGAGCGTGCTGTCCTCTGACAGCTCTTGTTTGTATTTTAGCATGCTGTAAACATTAACACCTTTGATTAAGTAGCAACATGATGAATGGTCCTCTCTCAGTTTAATTAGATAACAGATGTTTACTTGTTTACACATGAAAGTTATTGGGAAAATAATCTGCCTGATATAAAACTAGATCAGTTCAGTTTAGTTCTTTAACCCTTTATCTAATATATGAACGTTTTTTGACTTGTCCTTCATGAGACTTGTCCAGACAATTTTCAGGCAGTGTGCGGAGGTATAAAACACCTCTGTGACAGTTCTAGCTAGATTTGTTATCATCCTCACACGCTGTATTACTGCTTGTCAGCACTACATGTCAAATTATCTTCCTAAAGTAGACTTGCCTAAATGACTTATACTATTGACATGGCATACAATCAAGCAAACAAACAACAGTTTTCAACTCATCCCACTCCATACTACTTAACAATATTTATTAAGACAATGATGAAAGGACAGCAAATATTTGTCAGTAAATGAAAACAATTCAGCATATTTTATTTCCCCTAGCAAGCTTAATGGCATGCAAGAACTGAACATTTTCCTTAATTAAGTCTACATAACAAACAGATCATCAATTAAAAGCCCCACTCCCCTTCTCATTAGTCATGTAGCAGTGAAATATACCCATATCATGATTGTGTAGTTCATGTATACGGATATCTTCTAGCCATAATTGGAGGTGGCTGTGGAGATAAAAGAGAGAAAATATGGTCACATGAAAGTTGAAAAGTTGAAGGCAATGGGAAAAGAATAAATATGTTCATGTTGGTATCTGCATATATCATACACCCATGCTATACACCATTACTCATATATAGACACAGCTCAGCTAAAGCTATAAAAGGGTACCTAAGGATTAAGGAAAACCCATATCGCCTTGTTTACCCTCACCCTTGGCCCTCTGATTTTGCCCCATTAAAGCTTGCAGAACCAACCAATGATGATTCCCCCCACCTTCATCTGCTCGTTAATTAGTTTTAATACTTCAATAAATTTTAAGAATATTTTGAGCTTTTGGACATTGTTACATCCAAGGATTAAAGGTTTTTTTTTTTTTGTAAAAGTTAAATTTATTAACCTAAACGTAGTACCTGGAATGATTGTCTGATTTTGTTCTGCAAAAGCGTTATGCTGTGGGGGTGGGGGGCTTTATTACCCAAAGTGATTGGATATAACTTTCCTGAGTGAAGTTTAGCTCCCCAATATAAGATGTATACCTTGTGATGTAAGTTTATAGAAGATGGTGTCTAAAGCCAAGTCCTATGTACCTTGTACACATAGTTCATTGAGACAATGTATATAATACTGTAATAGGAAAAGTTTAGTCTGGGACCAGGAAAATCTATACGTCTGTGATATTAAACAAATTGTTTCGAGCAGTTTCCCAGAGATTTTTACCAGTATGTTATTTGACACTATGTGAGATCTATCTGTTCCATGCATGGGATGATGCATCCAGATGACAGACAGGAGAAGGACAACAAAAACCTCATAAACATTGTAGGTATCTGTCTACTCCAGTCTGAGAAAAATCTAAATTATTGACTCCTCTGGTCTGAAACTTACAGTATCATGATCACTGTCATGGTGAAACAATCATGTTAAAGTTTCATTCAAATCTTCCATGTCTGGTTGGAATATAGATTATGGATATTAACAGTTAGATGAACTAGAATGTGCTGGAACATTTCTGTTGCACAAGAGACAGTGGGCATGGTAATTAGAGAGACAGCATTCATCTGTAATAAGAGAACTATCTGTTACCATAATTAGAGAGACAGTGACCACTGTACTCAGAGACACAATGGTCACTGCATTTAGAAACACAGTGGTCACCTTAGACATTTGCTATTGTATTTAGATAATTATTATTAGAGAGACAGCAATCATTGTAATTGAAGAGACAAGGTTCAGTCTAAATACCCCGGTAGGTTTACAGTTTCACCATCACGTTTAAGAAATACTAATTTGTAGCAAGCAGTTTACTTATCACTTTCAATTTTCTTGTAAACTGATCTGGTTTTATACTGGTAGTATAGCCTCATTAATTATTTACCGAATGTTTTAACAAATGATGTAGGCCTATATTGGGAGAATTTGTTTACTAATATGTGTAAAATAGTAAACTAACCAGGAAGTAATGCTTGCTTCGTAGAATCTTTTATCTGCATCACATTACATGAAATACATATGTTCTTCAGTGTCATACACATTTATAAATGCAAACTTTCTATCTCTGACAAAGATTTAATTACTCATTCATTCAGAAGGATATATAACACTCACTTAGGATCACTTAGGGTTTGTCAATTGACCTAATTACTGGTTTATTTGTTGTAAGGATATCATCCATTATGAAAACAGTGAGATAGCATCTAACACAAACAATATGTTTACATGTGTGTATATATAAGGAAAACTGAAGAAATATGTCTATAAAACTGCATAATGTAACAAGTGAAACTGCATTATTTACACATGTCAGAAGTGTTATGTCTTGTAATTTCAAAGGAGCAGTCTGATCAGGGTCTCCTGTGTTTGCTCATGCAATATTGAAGCTCAGATTCTACACAGACAGCTTGGTAAATATAAATCCATTAGTGAATTAGGATTCATCAATTCATAAATTTGTACATATATGTCCATAAAGTAAAGGGCAAAAACCATTATTCAACTTATCCCACTGGCCAAGTGGTAAGAGTGTTTGCCATATACCTGTATTGTTATTGGTTTAATCCTTGTCCCTGGCACGAGAAATCAGCCATGGAAAATGATGCTGGTATATTTCCCATGTTCTTGGTTTTCAGCAATGTAAAAAAAAAAACCCAAAAAACAGAAACTTATATGTCTCTGTAATGTTCTCAAGCATATCATTTCAGTTTGTTATAATCATGTGTAAACTACATTTTATACAGACCATTAGCATAAGACAAACAGAAGAGCTTTGATTTATGTCTCGTCTCATGAAGGCTGATGTTCAGATGAACTGAGAATGTAAATGTAATATACACATTTGACAAGGCATGTCGAGCCTATAGAGACCAGACAAAATATAACCATTAAACATCTTTTGTTGTTAGGAATAGTTGGTTCTAAGTAATGAACTGTGCAAATTTGCGTAACTGTGCAAATTTACATCCATTTTGCTGAATACACAAAGTTCTTTTTTATTTTTAGACAAAACATTTCAACATATTATGCATCTGTCTGCATCAATTTCAAAGAAGAAAAAAAAGTTTTACTTAGGGGTCTAATGTCCTTCATTGCAGCAAGTATAATTTTAGCAAAACTTGTGAGATAATCCATGTATTTATTTGGCACATTCAAACTAACAGAAACAATAAACAAAACATTTTGTTTTTGTCCGCATTAGTGGACAACTAAGAAATTTCTATTTCACAACCAGAAACCAAGAAGACCTTCTGCAAGTTGTTTTTAAACATACCATGACATAGAAATGAATGCATTCAATGGAAACACTTTAAACAATTTAAAGTTATCATGATTTATTGTACTCAAATTACAGTACAGGGCCTTCATGATCAAGTGAGTATGGTTGTCGACTTACAATAATTCTTCCCTTCACTGCTGTAGGTTTAAATCTCACTCTGGGTACTTTGGATGCTCCTTGTAAGGAGCCTTCCAGCTGGCTTATGGTACTGTATGTTGGTGATTCTTTGCAGGTGCTCTCTGTCAGAAATGATGTACGTAGTAGGGCTAAAACTAGACCAGTTTTTAGCTCGACTTTTCGAAGAAAATGAGAGCTTATACTGTCACTCGGGTGTCGGCATTGGCGTCAGCGTTGCAACACAAGGTTAAAGTTTTTTTCAAACATCAATAACTTAAATACTATCAAAGGTATTCCACCCAAACTTAAAATACTTTTCACCATCATAACTTCTACCTTATTTCTAAGGCCCACAACCCTGGCTACCCTTTTTTTTGGAGTTATGCCCCTTTCATACTTACAAAACAGCCAAAATCAAGGTTAAAGTTTTTACAAAGTTGTATATCTTCAATACTATCTAAGGTATTCAACTGAAACTTCAAGTACATATTCACCATCATTACCTCTACCTTACTAACAAGACCCATAACTCTTGCTGTACTACTTCTTAAGTTATGCCACTTTCATACTTAGAAAACAGCCAAAATCATGGTAATTTTTTTACATAGTTGTACTATCACATGTATTTGACTGAAACTTCAAGTACTTATTCACCATCACTACCTCTGCCTTACTAGCAAGGCCCATAACCCTGGAGTTGGCGGATCAGCACACCACATTCTCAAATTGATTCTGCATGCTAATTTCACCAATTAAAAATGTTATATTTGTTTATTGGAGGTGATAGAATAATTTCTACTATAACTAGAACATATCATCATTGATATGTACCATACTATTAAAATCCACAAAACTGTGTCTTAGCAACTGAGAAAAGTCGAGCACGCTGTCTTATGGACAGCTCTTGTTTATCTGGGTACTTGTTATACGATTACCCGCCAACATTAGGCCAGCATAGGATAACAGATAAAAAAAAAATTACGTGGATTCTGGCAATTTTCTACCCAACATGCAGGTACCCAAGTACTCATTTCAGCCCTAGTATGTAGAGTATGTAGGCCCCATTAACCCATTTCATCATCTGTAATTAACGAACATCACAATATGACTGAAATGAAAAGTTTATGATACATTTGTGGCAGTTTAAGGCTTGATAGAATTTGGTGTATTTTGCTGAATACAAAATTCTCAATGTAAAATGCTATGATGTTTAAATTGTTACCTAACGTAACTTTACCTTTTAGCTCACCTGAGCACTTGTGCTCAGGGTGAGCTTTTGTGACCACTTTTTGTCCATCGTTTTGGCCCAATCGTCATGAAACTTGGTCAGGATGTTTGTCTACATGATATCTCATATGAGTTTGAAATTGGGTCATGTAGGGTCAAAAACTAGGCACCAGGTCAAATCTTAAAAAAAACCTTGTGAACACTCTAGAGACACATTTGCCAATCTTCATAATTTGTCAGGTGTTTGTCTAATGATATCTGGAGAGTTCAAAATGGGTGATGGGGTCAAAAACTAGGTGTCAAATCTTAAGAAAATCTTGTGAACACTCTAGAGGCCACAATTTTAGCCCAATCTTCATATAATTTTTTCAGGATGTTTGTCTACATGATATCTTGGATGAGTTCGAAAATGGGTGATGTGGGGTCAAAAACTAGGTCACCAGGTCAATCTTAAGAAAATCTTGTGAACACTCTAGAGGCCACAATTTTAGCCCAATCTTCATTAGATATGGTCAGGATCTTTGTCTACATGATATCTTGATGAGTTTGAAAATGGATCATTTTGGGTCAAAAACTAGGTCACCATGTCAAATCTTCGAAAAAACTTGTGAACACTCTAGAAGCCACAGCTTAAGGCACATCTTAATAAAATTTGGTCAGGATGTTTGTATACATGATATCTTGGATGAGTTTGTAATTGGGTATTTTGGGGCCAAGAACTAGGTCGCCAAGTCATATCTTAGAAAAACCTCATGAACACTCTAGAGGCCACATTTTTGGCCCATTCTTCATAAATTTTCGTCATGATGTTTGTCTACATGATATCTTGGATGAGTTCAAATATGGGTCACATGGGGACAAAATCTAGGTCACCAGGTCAAATCTTAGAAAAAACCATGTGAACACTCTAGAGGCCACAGTTTTAGGCAAATCTTCATAAAAGTTGGTCAGGATGTTTGTCTACATATCTTTGAAATTGGGTCACTTGGGGAAAAATTTAAAAATTTAATTAAAATTAAAAAGAAGATCACCAGTGCAAATTTTAGAAAAATCTTGTGAACACTCTAGAGGCCTACCTTTTTGTCCCAGTCATCATTAAACTTGATAAGAATGATGACTGCATGAATTCCCAGTCGAGTGCAAATTCAGGTAGGATCAAAATCTAGGTCACTTAGTCAAATATTAGAAAAAGACTTTAGATGCCACATTGTCATCATGCCTAACACAGCAATCTTACTCAGGTGAGCGACACAGGGCCATCTTGGCCCTCTTGTTTTCTATGAAGATGCCTTCAAATCTTGGTGAAACTAGGTACACAATTACATCATTATATGATCTATCTAATATTTATGTAAATTTATTACTGTGACCATTATTATACAGTTGGATGAACATGTTGAAATTGATTGTTCTTCCTCAGGTTTACCTTTGCGTTTAAGGTTTTATTCTATGAAGATGACTTCACATCTCGATGAAACTAAGTACACATGTATATCATGATATAATCTATTTATTATTTATGCGAGTTTGTGCTGTGACCTATACTTTACAGTTGGATGAACATGCTGATATTGATTGTTCTTCCTCAGGTTTACCTTTGCATTTAAGCTTTTTTTCTATGAAGATGACTTCACATCTTTATGAAACTAGGTACACATGTACATCATTATATAAACTTTAAAAAATACAAACAAATTTTTGGTTCTGACCATATCCTGATGGGGCATTAGTGTCTCACAGACACAAGTGTTTCTTGTTTTCTTCATGTTTTATTAAACTAATTTCTGTAAGTTGAGTGTGATTTAAGATCTAGATGTTTCTTTAGATCTTTACTTTCCCTATTAAACATGGAACCTTAGAGGGGCCTCCGTGGCTGAGAGGGTAAAGTCGCTGACTTTAACACTCACTCAGTCTCTCACCGCGTGGGTTTGAATCCCAGCAGGGTAATTCAGATTTTCATGTGAGGAAGCCTTCCAGCTGGCTTGCGGTAGGTCGGTGGTTCTACCCGGATGCCTCCGTGCATTCGGGGTCTTCCTCCACCTGTAATTAGCTGGACGTCGCTATATGACTGAAATACTGTTGAAGCGACGGTAAACCCAAATAGTCAAGTCAAGTCAAGTCTGGAACCTTAGTCAGTATAATGAAAGTGTTCCATTTTACTTCCTTTTGATTGAGACGAACTGGTCAAACTACAATCCACGATTTTTCAATCAAAGATAATAACGTGACACATGCATGCCATTTCACTCCATATATCTAGATTTATCCTCTACAACAATACACAATGTGATTTTGAAGATAAGATCAGCAAGGATGTTGAGAATTAATATATAGATATGCCATATCACACAGAGCCTCCGGACCACTGCTGATAACTTGCTTTGTCCTGAACTCATCTGATTTAACAAGGAAATTTGATGTTTGTAGAACAATGATTAGGATATGGAGGCTTAACCACTGATGATGGAACGCAAGTTTAAAAGCTTTTCTAATCCGGTCTAAAGAGCCAGGATGTATCATCAATTGTTGTACTTGTTCTGTAATTGTGTCTTTATTTATTTATTTGAGTTGTTGTTATTAGGCATACATCCGTTGTAGTATTGTTCATGTCTCCTTCACATGATGAATTGGGTTATGAATAGACTGCACTTTACAGGTGTAATATTTTATCTGAATTTATGTCATAGATTACTTTTTCAAATAATTACAGTTTTATTTAGACCATATAACTTTTTCACACAGGTCCTAGAGGCTGAATGGTTAGAACATTTACCCCTGATTCAGGAGGTTGTGGGTTTGATCCCTGGCTGTGACAAAACAAAGTCATAAAAAATGGTACTGCTATAGCTCCTTTGCTTGGTGCTTAGCATATAATGGTAGTTTGAGGACAGGTGGCCAAGTGTCATAATGATGTGACTGAGTGTGGTATCATTACACATGTCATAATGATGTGACTGAGTGTAATATCATTACACATGTTATAATGATGTGACTGAGTGTAATATCATTACGCATGTCATAATATATGTGACTGAGTGTGGTATCATTACACATGTCATAATGATGTGACTGAGTGTGGTATCATTACACATGTCTATGGCGTGGGACACAGCAGCACTATGTCTGTCTTATGTGGACAAAAATCTCCAAATGACTGAAAAATATTTTACTATGAGTGGGACAATTATCCCAATTAAACAGAGAAACAAAATTACTTATTCACATGTAAACAATGTAATAGTGTCATATTACTTTTCACAGGATTACAGCTGAATTTGGACCAAATTACTTTTCCCCATATTAATAAATTACAGTGTTGTGTAAGGTCCTTTTTTCACCCCAATTTTTGCCGAGCATCGTAATTCAAAATTAAATGTATATAATTTTTTTTGTATAAGACACATGAACATAAATATATCCAGTCAAGTAGTAAGATTGTATCAATATAGACCAGAAAATTTTTGTAAGGAAATGAAATGAAAAGGTTAAATTTGATCATATTTGTGTTAAACAGAGAAAACTTTGAAGTGAAATTTGGCGATTTCTTTTATAGTTTTTTCTAAAGAATCATTATGTGAATATTGTTGTTTTACTATTAAATACCAACATCATTTAAGCCTTAATTGACATGCTATATTTCTTGAAAGGACTTGTACTTTCTTTGTTTTGAACTAGACCATGACTGGGAGTTGTATATGGGGTTGCTTATTTGAATTTTTTTGACTGAATTGCAAACTGCGAAGACCATGATCAGACTGCACAGATAAGCATGCTGATTTTGGTCTGCACTGGTCATAAAGGCAGTCACAGGTGGCCTCAGCATTTTAAGGGTTAAATAATCAATAAAATGTTAATTGAGATCAGGTCTGAAAGGATCTTTTGATTTTAAACTGTATCCATAGTAACAATGCAGTCAGATAAGTCAACATGATTTTTTTCAATGTCTTTACCTCTTATAGATATGTTTGACACCTTGGCAAACATGGCAGACCCAGATCAGACAGAATAGAATGGTCTTCACTGTTTGCTTATACAATATTGTAGCTCAAATTCTACATGGTCTGAACAACAAAGAAACATCCATTGTTTCAAATACCATTTAAAGTCCATTAAATTGATATTCACTTGGTCAAAAGTTTGTGCATGAATATTCATGAGGTAAATGGCCATACAAATGACAGGTAGAGATGTTGCAGTATAAAAGTGAAGTGCAAAAGTCACTTCAATGTTTTAATATATCTTAAAAGGGCTGTGGATTGTTGGGCAAGTGACGATCCGATCCACGATCCGGGACTGACGATTCACAGATCGGAACACGAATCACTGGTTTAAAACTTGTGGAATCCTAAGAAAAACAGATCTAATATATTTAGAAATTTAAACAGTTTTATTGATAATAACAAAAGTAAAGTGAAACCTGTAATGAACATGTTAAGTTTAGACCGAGCAACTCTTTAAGCTCCGCAATAAAAAACTCATGGAATTCAAATGTCAAATGATAAGATTCAATTATCATTTGTCTGCTTTGATAAAAACGTGTTTATTTTCTATACACACAAAAAAATGCTTACTTTCAATTTTGGTAATGTTTACGAAGGTCTACATGAATAAATTTTAAAGTGAATTGACAGGTTAGTTGTACCGCCAGTATATGCAACATTTAAGTTGCAGTCTTTACAAATGGCCCTTTTTCATCATGGGTAGAAATACCGAAGTATTTCCACACATTTGATGTGTACTTCACGGGTGAATTCTTGTCAAGTTGTTTTCTCTGCCATGTATACAAATTACAGACGTATCATTCAGGAAAGTTAACATCAGTTTCAAATTTCAAATAGTATGGATTACTTACACTATCGCTCGATTCTTCAGCTTGATAAACATTAAACCTATTACATAGAATATTTAATTATTCATTACCGGAATAATTTTGGAAATTTTGGTAAATTGATATCGATATCTTCCCTGACTTACAACGTTGCTAAGCACTACATATATAGGACGTATTTTAGAAATTTTGAAAAATATGGTGGATACTTACGATAATGCTTGATTCTTTAGCTTTATTAACTTCAATAAATTATTTTTTGGTAACGCTAAACGTTATCATAGTATGCAAAAATCGTGCCAATGATTTAAATTCGAATCTTTTCTGACGCATATTATTGCTAGCTCCACATTTTTGTCATAATTTTACTTTCGGTTTTGTAAAAGCAAATTTGTGTTTGAAAATCGGCGTTTATATTCACTTTTGGTTCATTTCTTATGTGTTTAAGAAAAGATCGCGATCCAGCGATCTTTGCCCTGATGAATATTCGTACCCGATTTTCAGACGGAATTCGTAGATATCCGAGTACTCGGATACTCGTAGCAGCCCTATATCTTAAGAAGGCACCATTTACTTCCTGTTTTTCAAAATTACCCTAGGGTAGCCAAAATCCTTATTTCAGCACCGGTTTAAAACATCGCCATGTGCATTAAGCGTACAATTGAAATTCGCTCATATATGCCCTAAAAGGGTTAGGTAACGCATTATCATGTTAAATGTCTGTATTAAATATCTCATATGCTTGAATTTACTGTGAAAAACAAGTTTTAGTTAACTTCATAGACCAGCTTATGCTACCGCACGAGTTTATCTTCCATTGTTTGATTAACCAATTCATATTGCTAACAAAAAAGTCATGTAAAACCACAATGATTACTAATATGAAATACATTTATGTTGAGTAAAGTAGATGTTTGTTTTCCATAAACACAAAAAAGCGCTTATGTCTGATTTGGCCTGTAACTTTGTGACCTTAATATTAATGTCACAAGTCTGACCAGGTGTTCAGGAGATGCAGAGCAGGAATAAAATGCCACTGTTGTGAACTTGACCTTGCAGTCACATGACCATAATCTTCGATAATTTCATTGTGGTTGACCTTTTGCACAGTTTTATCAAAATTTGACAAGATGTTTGACATGCAGATGGATGAGTAGAGAGGAACAGATGAACAAAATATCAACTTCATTGGTTTCACCATAGATATAGGAGGATTTTTTTAAAAATAATTCTGATAGTCATGGTCATAGTAAATCAGTACAAGATACATGGTTTGATTTAACCCTTTCCCTCATATAGACTCATTTTGACGCACTCAATAGGTACCACATAAAGCCTGATCTGTAGAAAACCACAGTTAAACCTTACCAAATTTAATTATGAAATCCTCATTACCAGACCACTGAGGAGCAGCAAACAGCATAAAACCCGATCAGCCTGCGAGTTACTCGCAGGCTGATCTGGTTTTATGTTGTTCGCATAGGTCTTTTCATGGTTTCCTCTATGAGGGAAAAGGTATATCTAAAACAAAAATCTATGAATAATGTCATTTTGACATACTAAATGAATGTCATAATAATTAACATTTGATGTGGAAAGTCTGTCATGCAGTTTTGACAAGATCACAAGTACTAAAATGAAACCTGAAAGCAAGAGGGAAACACATTTCTGCCATTCCGCAGTAACCTTAGAGCAGAAACATGTTGACATGTGTTGTTGAGATGTCATGAAACTAAACTGGTCTTGATAACCTTGTAACTACCGTATGTTAAGTTTTGTAAGGCAGCTACCATGTGTTCAGCCCATTGTTTCCTACATGCCCATCCTAATCATTAGAATTATATATTAGTTACTCACTTATGACCAACTTCATTTTAAATGAATAATAGCCCTTTGTTATATGTTTTGAATATATATTTTTTCCGCACTATTTCTCAGCTATCATCTGGCATATTTTCATTGAATTTCACAAGTATAAATATACCAACCCTGCATGCTCATATTGCAGGCATGTCTTTCTTGCTTAATTTTTCATTGAGTTATGCCCCCTTATATCATATTCATGGCATGTACTTGCTTCAATTTTCACTGAGTTATGCCCTCTTGTTACATTTCTTGAATATATTTTATCTGTGCAATTTCTCAGCTACTCATGTCTGCTCAGCTACTATTTGTAAGATTTTTGTTTAACTTTAAGGCATTTATAAGTACCAATGATAGTTGCACACACCCTTGGCATCTCATGGTCAGCTTAATTCTAATTGAGTTAATGCCCTTTGTTATATTTATTTGCAATAAATGTATAAGTGTATCAGAAATCTACCTGTTTTTAGCTCACCTGAGCACAACGTGCTCAAGGTGAGCTTTTCTGATCGCCTTTTGTCCGTCGTCCGTGCGTCCGGCGTCAACAATTGCTTCAAACAACATCTCCTCCTAAACGGCTTGGCCAATTTGAAAAATATTTTGCAGGAATGTTCCTTGGATGAAGCTCTACTAAAATTGTATAAATGGTTCTGGTCCATTGCATAATTAGGTCACAGGAGCTAAAAATAGATTTTAAAAATGCAAACATTGAAAATCTTCTTCTGCAAATCTGCAAGGCCTAGAGATTAGATATTTGGTATGTAGCATCATCTTATGGGCCACTACCAAGATTGTACAAATCATAGCCCTATGATGATAAATGACCCCGCACCAGGGGTCACTTGTTTTACATAGAGTAATATAGGAAAATCTTAAAAGTCTTCTTCTATGAATCCATAAAGCCTAGAGCTAAGATATTTGGTATGTAGCATCATCTTATGGGCCACTACCAAGATTGTACAAATCATAGCCCTATGGTGATAAATGACCCCACACCAGGGGTCACTTGTTTTACATAGAGTTATTAGGAAAATCTTAAAAAGTCTTCTTCATGAATCCATAAGGCCTAGAGGTTAGATATTTGATATGTAGCATCATCTTATGGGCTACTACCAAGATTGTACAAATCATAGCCCACACCAGGGGTCACTTGTTTTACATAGAGTTAAATAGGAAAATCTTAAAAAATCTTCTTCTATGAATCAATAAGGCCTAGAGCTAAGATTTTTGGTATGTAGTAGCATCTAATGGTTCATTACAAAGATTTTCAAAGTCTTGGTCCTACGGTGATAAATGACCCTGCGCCCAAGTCTTCTCTGAAACCATATGGCCCATTGCTTAGATATTTGGTGTGTAGTATTGTCAGGGGTAAAGTGTTTTAGATAAAGTTATATCAGCATCCTTGTCTGTTTAAAAACCTTGACATCAGTTGAAGCAATGGTACTCAGGTGAGCGATTCAGGGCCATCATGGCCCTCTTGTTTGTGTTTTTATTTTCATCCTTAAACTGTGTCAAGACTTTCTCTGACATGATTACAGTAACTGTGACAAGCATTTTGTGGGGACATCAGCTTCAGTGATAGTAGCGCTCACATGAGCTTTTAGGATCAATGGTTGTACGGTGTCAAACAACTTTCAAATGACATCTCCTACGAAATCACTGGGCCAAATTTGATGAAAATTACCTGTGATTTTCCTTGCATGAAGCTCCACCAAAGTTGTTCAAATGGTTCCGGTCCATTGCATTTCTGGGTCACAGGAGCAAAAAATAGATTTTAAAAGTGAAATCTTTAAAAATCTTCTCCGAAACTACAAGGCCTAGAGCTTAGATATTTGGTGTGTGGCATTGTCTTATGGACCGTTATCAAGTTTGTTCAAATCATGACCCTGGGGTCGAAATTGGCCCCGCCCCAGGGGTCACTTGATTTTACAATGACTTGTATAAGAAAAACTAGAAAAATCTTCTTGTCAGAAACCACAAGGCTTGAGATAAGACATTTGGTGTGTAACATGGCCTAGTAGACCTCAATCAAGTTTGTTCAAGCCATGGCCCTGAGGTCAAATTTGCTATGCCCCAGGGGTCTCACTTGATTTTACATAGACTTATTTAGGTAAAAAAAATGAAAAAATTTTCTTATCAGAATCCACAAGGCCTAGAGTTTAGATATTTGGTGAGTAACATGGCCTAGTTAACCAATTACCAATTTGTTCAATCATGGCCCTGGTCAAATTTGGCTATCCATCCAGGGGTCACTTGATTTTTAAGACTATTAGGCACAATACTTCAAGGTTAAATGATGTAATATTAATTTAGAATCTGCGGTTCTTAGTGATAGATTTATGTAGTCAACATGACTAGTTAAAACAATATTTGCAATAGGGCATGTTTAGGTGACAAAATAGGCCATCATGGCCCTTTGTTTTACTGTTAAGATCTTCATTGTTGTCAATACACTTTTCATCAGCTTCAGTATGAATTATATTGAATGTTAAGATATTCTTCTGTTTTCTGCATAATTATCCTTTCATCCTTGATTAAGAGAACATTTGGATGAGGCATGTCAGTAGCCTCGGGAATCTTCTGTTGCCGGACTGTAAAGGCATACTCGCAGTCTAGGTTGTGACTAAGCAGGTCAAGTCCATCCGCTCGTAAATGGATGATGAAAGGTCAAGGTGATCATGAGGTCAAGTCATAAGAATCTTTCTTCTATGTAAAGAGAACTGTTGAAAAGCATATGTTATCTGAAATCTATTGGCAAATCTGCATGGTATTACCTACAGGTCAGTCATCTTCCTCATATGATGATAACAGTCAAGGTATAATTTAAACAATAATGTTCATTAACTTATGTTGATCTTTTTGTTTGCATGTATTTAGTCTTTTAAAGATTATTTATCTAACTGCATAATATAACATTTTTCATCATTTATTTTATGAATAATATTTAGTCTTTTAGATATTCCTAATATATTATTCATATTTCATAAATATGCTAGAATATGATTAAATTATGTAGATTATGTAACATTTTTCAAATATAGGTTAATGAAACTATTAAATGTATCAACATTGAATGAAATGTTTTGATTGTTAAGTACAACTTTTGTTTTCTGTCCCTGATAGACAAATGGTTAAAGTGTCTGCAATGGGAGTGGGAGGTCATAACTTCAATTCAAGGCCAAGACATACCAAGGTCATTAAAATTGGACTGGTATAGCTCCCTGCTTGACACTCAGCATTTATACAGGGCATTTCCAGGACTGATTGGTCCATTATCAGTATAATGTGACTGGGTGTGGTATCATGCCACATGTCAGCAGCGTGATACTGCAGTGTAGCCTCAATAGTCTCCAAATGACTGGAATATTGTCAATGGCCCCATAACCCAACAAATAAACAAACAACAGCTGTTGTTTGCTGCATGTAAGAGAATGTATGGTCATAACACCATTTACGGGTACTTTGAGGTATTAATCTTTGTTTCGAAGTAAATGCCAGTGTATTAAAAGCAAATAGATTTCACTTGTTGTTTTTTTCCTTTATTCTAATTATCTTAGACATTTCTGCGGAGAATATGAGATATATAGAAAAGGACACCACTGCATTTTCATGTAAGGTTCTGCATTTATAATTTTCTCAACCTCATATGAAAACTTTATATCAGGGCACAACAGCATATTTTTCTCTATGTTCTGATTACAAAAAGCCAGAATGTACATCACCTTTACAGCCCTTTAGTCTTGAATAGCAAACAATCTGATTTTTCTGTCGACTACTGAATAACATGTTTGTTGTGCTATAAACAGTTAAACCTACTCAGTAAAGCTGTTGTTACATACTGAGTGGCTACTGTATTGTTCTGCAAAGTGATCATATCTGTTTTTAGCTCACATGAGCACAACGTGCTCAAGGTGAGCTTTTCTGATTGCCTTTTGTCCGGCGTCCGTCGTCCGTGCGTCCGTCCGTGCGTGCGTCCGGCGTCAACAATTGCTTCAAACAACATCTCCTCCTAAACGGCTTGGCCAATTTGAAAAATATTTTGCAGGAATGTTCCTTGGATGAAGCTCTACTAAAGTTGTATAAATGGTTCTGGTCCATTGCATAATTAGGTCACAGGAGCTAAAAATAGATTTTAAAAATGCAAACTTTGAAAATCTTCTTCTGCAAAACTGCAAGGCCTAGAGCTTAGATATTTGGTATGTAGCATCATCTTATGGGCCACTACCAAGATTGTACAAATCATAGCCCTATGGTGATAAATGACCCCGCACCAGGGGTCACTTGTTTTACATAGAGTTATATAGGAAAATCTTAAAAAATCTTCTTCCATGAATGCATAAGGCCTAGAGCTTAGATATTTGGTATGAAGCATCATCTTATGGGCCACTACCAAGATTGTAAAAATCATAGCCCAATGGTGATAAATGACCCCACACCAGGGGTCACGTGTTTTACAAAGAGTTAAATAGGAAAATCTTAAAAAATCTTCTTCTATGAATCCATAAAGCCTAGAGCTTAGATATTTGGTATGAAGCATCATCTTATGGGCCACTACCAAGATTGTACAAATCATAGCCCTATGGTGATAAATGACCCCGCACCAGGGGTCACTTGTTTTACATAGAGTTATATAGGAAAATCTTAAAAAATCTTCTTCTATGAATCCATAAGGCCTAGAGCTTAGATATTTGGTATGTAGCATCATCTTATGGGCCACTACCAAGATTGTACAAATCATAGCCCAATGGTGATAAATGACCCCACACCAGGGGTCACTTGTTTTACATAGAGTTAAATAGGAAAATCTTAAAAAATCTTCTTCTATGAATCAATAAGGCCTAGAGCTAAGAATTTTAGCTCACCTGAGCACGTGTGCTCAGGATGAGCTTTTAGGATCGATGAATGTCCGTCGTCCGTCCGTCCGTCCGTCCGTCCGTCCGTCCGTCGTCCACAATTTGTTCGTTTGCACTCTAGCATCTTCATTTTATGAGCAATTATCTTCAAACTTTAAAACAATGTTTATAACCATAAAATCTCGGCCAAGTTCGATTATGGCTGATATCGGAACATTAGGTCAGGAGTTATGCCCCTTTTAAAATTCAAAAAAGCCAGATTTCACATTGTTTGCACTCTAGCATCTTCATTTCATGAGCAATTATCTTCAAACTTTATATCAATGTTTATAACCATACAATCACGGCCAAGTTCGATTATGGCTGATATCGTACCATTAGGTCAGGAGTTATGCCCCTTTTAATATTCAAAAAAGCCAATTTCATTGTTTCACTCTAGCATCTTCATTTTGAGCAATTCTTCAAACTTTATATCAATGTTTATAACCAAAAGTTCGATTATGGCTGATTCGTACCATTAGGTCAGGAGTTATGCCCCTTTTAATATTCAAAAATGCCATATTTCAAGTTGTTTACACTCTAGCATCTTCATCTTTTGAGCAATCCTCTTCAAACTTTATGGCAATGCTTATGACCATAAGGTCTCGATTGAGTTCGATTATGGCTGAGATTCATCAATTAGGTCAGGAGTTATGCCCTTTTAAATTAAAAAAAGCCATATTTCACTTGTTTACACTCTAGCATCTTCTTTTTAGCAATCATCTTCAAACTTTATGACATGTTATGACCTAAGTCTCGATTGAGTTCAATTGTGGCTGAGATGGGTCATTTAGGTCAGGAGTTATGCCCCTTTTAACATAAAAAAAGCCATATTTCACGTTGTTTACACTCTAGCATCTTCCTTTTTTTAGCAATCATCTTCAAACTTTATGACATTGTTAATGACCATAATGTCTCAATTGAGTTCAATTGTGGCTGAGATTGACTTGTAAATTTAGGAGTTATGCCCATTTCACCATAAAAAAAAGCCAGATTTCACTTTTACACTCAAGCATCTTTATTTCTTAAGCAATCATCTTTCTCAGGTGAGCGACCAAGGGCCATCTTGGCCCTCTTGTTTGTATGTAGTAGCATCTAATGGTTCATTACAAAGATTTTCAAAGTCTTGGCCCTACGGTGATAAATGACCCTGCGCCCAAGTCTTCTCTGAAACCATATGGCCCATTGCTTAGATATTTGGTATGTAGTATTGTCAGGGGTAAAATGTTTTAGATTAAGTTATATCAGAATCCTTGTCTGTTTAAAAACCTTGACATCAGTTGAAGCAATGGTACTCAGGTGAGCGATTCAGGGCCATCATGGCCCTCTTGTTTTAGCTCACCTGAGCACAACGTGCTCAAGGTGAGCTATTGTGACTGATGAATGTCCAGCGTCCGGTGTCCGTTGTCAGCATTTAACTTAAAATGACATCTCCTCCTAAACCACTGGGTCAATTTTAAAGAGGCTTCACAGGAATGTTTCTTGGGTGAAGCCCTTTCATAGTTGTTCAAAGAAAAAACATATGAAAATTTTGAAAATCTTCTTCTCCAAAACTACTGGCAATATTTCAAAGTTATTTGGCACAGATTTTCCTTGGGTTACTCTCTATCAAGATTATTCAAATTATTTTGAAAAACATGGCCGTCAGGGCGCGGAGCCCATTTTCCATATTATGTATATAGTAAAAACTTCAAATATTATCTCCTCCAAAAGTACTGGCTGGATTTCAAAGTTATTTGACACAGATGTTCCTTAGGTCACTCTCTACCATGATTGTTCACATTATTTTGATCCGTTGAAAAACATGGCCGCCAGGGGGCAGAGCCCATTTTCCTAATATGTATATAGTGCAAATTTGAAAATTCTTCTTGTTCTAAAGTACTCACTAGATTTATGGCTGGCAGAGCCCATTTTCCACAATTACCATAAGATATTTGCCGTTTCTTTTCCTCCCACTAATACCTGGTTCTCAGATGAGTGACCCAGGGTCATCATGGCCCTCTTGTTTGAAAAAGTGATTTACTTCCTGAATAATTGTCGCAGTTTGTATTGTAAGTGTAGCTTACATTCTGTTTGAATAAAGCCATATAAAGCTTTTTGTTGAAATTTAGAAGGTAAACAGTGTTGGACACTTTTCCAATCTTAAGTATTAAATAACACAGAAGGTGTTGCAGTAGAGTAAATATGGAAACTGTGAATAACAAGTTTAACAGGTGTATAAATTTGTTGCCCAGTAAGGGTTGTGGTTGCATGTTTTCGTCTTACCAATTTGACCCAGGTTTGACTTTTTGTTGTGTATGTCAGGTAGACAGTAGGAATCCAAACACTTGCATTTCTTCTAGTACCAGTACTCCTGTTTTCCTTACAATCATGACCCAGAAATGTTCATATGCTCCCATCAGCATTATTGAGAATGGTATACATGTGATTATAAAAGTTAGGTACAGTATTTTTCACACTTTCTGGTCTCAGCTGGTATATTTTCAAACTCCGCGCACCAGTTACATCACACTACGCTACTTTAACCACTGCCACCACACGAGTTCCATGATGAGAGTTGAAACCATGTGACTAACACTCATAATTTTATAAATTAATGTTATTTTATTTTCTTTTTTACTTTTCTCATAATCATGAATGTTATTTTCGTGGAATATAACTTAACTGATACATGTATGATATAATCAAAACTAAAGGTTATTTTAGTGGAATATAACTTAACTAATATGATATAATCAAAACTAAAGTCAAAAGTGAAAAAAGTCAATCCGGCTTATATCAGCCGAATCTACTTGTGGTGGCAGTGGTTATCGACAACTGTAAGGGAAGGTAACTATGGTGAGCTATTGTGATCGTCTGTTGTCTGTCGTCCATGCGTGCGTGCGTGCATCTGGCGTCAACAATTTCCTTTAAGCAACATCTCCTCCATAACCGCTGCAAGAATTTTGACCAAACTTCACAGGAATCATCCTTATGATACCCTTTATCAAAGTTGTTCAAATTATTTTGATTGGTTGAAAAATAGGTCACAGGAGCTAAAAATAAATTTTAAAAATGCAAACTTTGAAAATCTTCTTCTGCAAAACTGCAAGGCCTAGAGCTTAGATATTTGTTGTGTAGCATTGTCTTATGAACCTCTACCAAAATTGTTCAAATCATGACCCTGGGGTCAAAATTGGCCCCGCCCCAGGGGTCACTTGATTTAATTCAGACTTATATAGAAAAAAAACTAGGAAAAAAATCTTCTCAGAAAAAACCACAAGGCCTGGAGTTAAGATATATAGTATGTAACATGGCCTTATGAACATCTATCAGGTTTGTTCAAATCATGGCCCTTGAGTCAAAACTGGCCCCGCCCCAGGGGTCACTTGATTTTACATAGGCTTAAATAGGAAAATCTAAATTTGCCAGTATGTTCAAATCATGGTCCTGGAGTCAAAATTGGCCCCGCCCCAGGGGTAACTTGTTTTTAAAAAGACTTACATAGGAAAGATTTTTAAAAGATATCCTTGTCAGAAACCACATCATCATAGGTTAAGACATTTGATATGTACAGTGGTGCTATCGTATCAGTTGTCAAAAAATACGATTGAAATATGAACGACATGTGATATACGATAGCAAATTTGATTTACCTGTACGATTCAATACGATACGATGCGATGCATTTATAATCTGATACCATACAATATACGATCCACGATCTGCGATTTATGTTATACGATATATGGTAAGCACGGTTTACATTTATTATACCTGCAAGCTTGAATTGACTACAAGTTCAGGAATATGCAAAAACTTTGTGTTGTTAACAATATTTATCGTCATCTATATCCGTTTGTCCATCTGAAATAAACATAGCGAGCAACAGGAAATGGGGACAAACTGAATTGCGGTCCCCCTGAAAAGCGACAGACTATGTGATCTCCATTGAGACCAGCATAAAGGATATGTAATGAGAGAACAATTTTTTAAATAAAGATTATCTATAAATACATTCTTTATGATTACGTGTAATGATAACAATCACAATAAAAACAAATGATAACAAAAAATTACTGATAGTTTATCTAGTACTCTGCCACATGTGTTAATCAACACAATATCTTTTCGAGCATTTTTTTTTCAAGTTATACATTAACCCACCGAACTTAATAAAATGTACACATACTACAAATTATATTTAGGTATTAAGAAAGTATTAACAAGAGAGAGAGAGAAATATTGTATCTATTTTTCTCATTAACAAAAATTTGTAAGCTTTAATTTTTTTTTATTGTATTTCCAATCTATATTCAGTCACTGTCAAAGTTATTTATTGAATATATGAATTAATTTATAATCTTTAACGAGGAACTCGGATAATCAGCCGCTATTTTTTTTTTTTTTTTAAGTATTTTCTTCGCCTGTAAATGATTTTTTTCTGATTTGCATGCATGTCAAACAATCCAAACAGCTGTGATAAATTATTAGTATTTAGACAGACTAAATCTTATCCATATTGGACAATATTTATTGTTTATGGTTTAAATTTCGTGCACGTGATTTTGTCCTGTCCCCTTTATTGGACAGGTCCTTAAAAAAATCTGAATATAATATATTTGGTCCATGCCCTTTCATATAAGATCGTGACCGCTCATTGAGCGCTCGTGAACCAACTCATAGAAGTATAGCACTTGCTAGAGAACTTCTGCTACTGTCAAATAGCCGAAAAGAATGTAATGATGCATGAACAATTGCATGCAACATGCACCTTATATATAGAGAGAAAGAGATACCCGTATTGCTGCTTCTTTAAACAATTAATTAATTTAAAAAAGCAGACCGGAAGGCCATCTTGTTCGAAGAGAAGTAATTAGTGAAGAGGTCGCTGATTCTGTTGCAGCCTATACATGATGATAGCAGAAAATCTAATTAATCTGCAAACAACTTCTAAATTGGTCCCATGCTTTCAACCATAAGTGCAAATCATTTGTTCCTATAAAAGAACTGTTGCTTTATTTTACTCACTGTTTTAACTATAAAAAAAATAAAAAAAATATCAATCATAAGCATACTCTAAGACTTTCTCTTATGTGATTACTATTTTTTTTAAAAGTCCATTAGTCTTTTTAGTCTTTTAGTTGTAAAGAATAAAAAAAATTTAAAAAAAGAGAGAGAGAGACCTTTTACTATTAAATATCATTATCAACAAAATATGCTATGGAAATATACTGATATATAGAATATAATACTTCTATGATGAATTTTTAATTTTAAAATAATAATGTAATAATGATATAATGTGCATAAAAAGGAATAAATAGATATGAATAAAATTAATTAATGGAAAAAATTTGTAGTCATGTTGTTGTAGTCTGGTAGATTCCTCTGTTATCTTCAGGGCACTCCTTGGTAGGATGAAGAATTTCGAGTTTTCTGTATTAACCCTTTCCCTCATAGAGGAAACCATGAAAAGACCTATGCAAACAACATAAAACCAGATCAGCCTGCGAATAACTCCCAGGCTGATCAGGTTTTATGCTGTTTGCTGCTCCTCAGTGGTCTGGAAATGAGGATTTTGTAATTAAATTTGGTAAGGTTTAACTGTGGTTTTCTGCAGATCAGGCTTTATGTGGTACCTACTGAGTGCGTCAAAATGAGTCTATATGAGGGAAAGGGTTAAGGGTCGCACTTCACTATGAACACTCGCAATGTTGTGAATATATTCTCTAAAACGCATAGGCAGCAGAGCTTATAGTCAGACGGTATTAATTTAGTCTGTACAGTTTATATTATGTAAGTGCTATATAGTGTATGTATGTATATACACATAGTTATTCTTAGTTACTTGTAAATTATTGTATAATATTTATTATAATAGAGGACCAGTTTTTGACTAAGCTACCCAGTGACACTACATAACACCCTGGTTTTTTCTGTGATAATGTTCTTACAATTGGCCTGCGACCATCTTTCATGTTTTCTGTCAGGTTAATTAGTACCGGTAATAACATACATGTTGTGTAAACATTGATTGTTCCTTGATTGATTGGGGGTGGGGGTTGAGTGATGGTATACCGGTACCGGCGATACATAAAGGTGACATATCCGGTCAAAATAAACACATGCTGTGCCCGCTGATAAGAAGGTTTAGCAAGCGTCTGGTGAAATACTATTACGTAGGTTAAATATACACATTCATGCATAAATGTACAGAGACATGAGAACAAAAATCAAAGATATATTTTAAGAAAACTATACATGTAATAATATGGAATTTATAGATTTTCTCCCATTTAACTTTTATCATGGTACTTTGCATTTTCATGGACAAGGAGAGATTGGTAATTTTTAAAACCGTATGCTTCTATTCTCAAAGGCAGTATGTTAATCTTCTGTTGTAGGGCTCCTGTTTTTTTATGGTTTTTTTTATAGCTGAAATAAAAAGCATCGGAAAAGACAGTGGTTGGATACAAGAAAGTCCGAGTGCGATACCCTGGCTCATTTCGCGAAAAGACGCATTGGTTCTTTTACGTGTCAGGGGAATAGCACCGACTGATACATGGGAGACAAGTTCCTGCATAGAACCAGTACTAAGTTCTCCAAGTTCCCATAGCAACCCCAATTTGCCGAGTGCAAGACAAGGGCGAATCTAGTACAATTTTGTACGTCTTTGGTTTGACGATATCACTGGAGAAATGTGCCCTGGTTGGGATTCGAATCCAAGACCTCCTGATATTATATTGTTTATTCAAACTGAAAGAGAGGGAGAGAAAAAAAAAAGAAAATATGTTCTGTGTGAATTATGACTTTTTAGCTCACCTGAGCACTTGTGCTCGGGTGAGCTTTTGTGATCGCCTTTTGTCCGTCGTGCGTCGTGCGTCGTCCGTCGTCCGTCGTCAACAATTGCTTGTGAACACTCTAGAGGCCACAGTTTTGGCCCAATCTTCATGAAACTTGGTCAGGATGTTTGTCTACATGATATCTCGGATGAGTTCGAAATTGGGTCATGTGGGGTCAAAAATTAGGTCACTAGGTCAAATCTTAGAAAAACCTTGTGAACACTCTAGAGGCCACAAATTTGGCCCAATCTTCATGAAACTTAATCAGGATGTTTGTCTACATGATATCTCGGATGAGTTCGAAATTGGGTCATGTGGGGTCAAAAACTAGGTCACCAGGTCAAATCTTAGAAAAAGCTTGTGAACACTCTACAGGCCATAGTTTTGGCCCAATCTTCATGAAACTTGGTCAGGATGTTTGTCTACATGATATCTCAGATGAGTTCGAAATTGGGTCATGTGGGGTCAAAAACTAGGTCACCAGGTCAAATCTTAGAAAAAGCTTGTGAACACTCTACAGGCCATAGTTTTGGCCCAATCTTCATAAAATTTGGTCAGGATGTTTGTCTACATGATATCTCAGATGAGTTCGAAATTGGGTCACATGGGGTCAAAAACTAGGTCACCAGGGAAAATCTTAGAAAAACCTTGTGAACACTCTAGAGGCCACAGTTTTGGCCCAATCTTCATGAAACTTGGTCAGGATATTTGTCTACATGATATCTCGGATAAGTTCGAAATTGGGTCATGTGGGTCAAAAACTAGGTCACTAGGTCAAATCCTTGAAAAACCTTGTGAACACTCTAAGGCCACAAATTTTGCCCAATCTTCATAAATTGGTCAGGATTTTGTCTACATGATATCTCGATGAGTTCGAAATTGGGTCATGTGGGGTCAAAACTAGGTCACCAGGTCAAATCTTAGAAAAACCTTGTGAACACTCTAGAGGCCACAGTTTTGGCCCAATCTTCATGAAACTTGGTCAGGATGTTTGTCTACATGATATCTCAGATGAGTTCGAAATTGGGTCATGTGGGGTCAAAAACTAGGTCACCAGGTCAAATCTTAGAAAAAGCTTGTGAACACTCTAGAGGCCACAGTTTTGGCCCAATCTTCATGAAACTTGGTCAGGATGTTTGTCTACATGATATCTCGGATGAGTTTGAAATTGGGTCATGTGGGGTCAAAAACTGGTCACAAAGAAACTTGGTCAGGATGTTTGTCTACATGATATCTCAGATGAGTTCGAAATTGGGTCATGTGGGGTCAAAAACTAGGTCACCAGGTCAAATCTTAGAAAAAGCTTGTGAACACTCTACAGGCCTACATTTTTGTCCCAGTCTTCATTAAACTTAATATGAATGATGACTGCATGAATTCCCAGTTGAGTGCAAATTCAGGTAGGATCAATATGTAGGTCACTTAGTCAAATGTTAGAAAAACACTTTTAGATGCCAGATTTTTTGTCATTATGCCTAACACTGCCATCTTACTCAGGTGAGCGACACAGGGCCATCTTGGCCCTCTTGTTTATTTTAATGATTGCATGTGTGGAGAGAGAGAGGGGGGGATAAATGAAGTAGGAAATAATAAAAATACACATTAAAACTATAATGTAGTAATGTAGGTCTATAATTAAGTTACGATCATCTCTTTCAATGTTTTAATAAGAGCGCGCAAGCAAACATTGCAGAAGAAAAAGGTCCCGGAAATTAAGTTATTCCAAGGAAGCAACATCTTGGACAAAATTGGAGTTTGTTTATGCATAATTAGGTCTGGCCTGCGTTCAGTATGGCAAACGTATGCACCGGTTGCTTACATTAAGCTATGGAGTTGTCTTAGAACCATATAGCATGCTGTTCACGTGCTCCCTTATGCTGTACATGTCAACATAGTGGTTTATGACACTGAGGTAGTTTCATAGCTAACTGTAAGCGTACGGTTGCATACGGTTTGTCATACTGAACGCACGCCAGATTTAAATCATTAATTTTCAGACATGCTAGTCATGAAAATTTTGATCAAACACATCAAGTAAACTTATAGAAATGAATGTAGCCCAGCGTTTACTTAAATATCGATTGAATGCTTTCGAATACATATTTTTCACACATGCATTAAATTGCTTAATGATGCACGGCGTCTGTTGCAGAAAGTTACGTAGGCCACTACACATGTATATACGGTACATGTACCGGTACACAAAAAGTAAAGAATGTTATTATAACTAATCAAATAATAAGATTATACTACATAATATAATTTATGATAAAAAATTAATTCACATACGCAAAATGTTGAATTTAGAGACACAAAGAATTATTTTCTAAAAAAAAATAAATAAAGTGTCCCAAAACTTAGACTGCCAAAATCTTATAGTGATACGAACAATATACATTTTGTGATTTACTAAATACAATTGAATGTGATAGGATTCGATACGTTTATACTATACGATACGATACAGTGCGATACGAATGATATACGCTATTTTTGACAACTGATATGATAGCACCACTGTAACATGCCCTTATGGACCAGAACCAAGTTTTCAAATTATGGCCCTGGGGTCAAAAATGATCCCACGCTAGGGTTAACTTGGTTTCTTTGGTCTCCACATGTAAACTTTTTGTGTGGAATTAAGATTATATTGCTGTTCTTCAGCATGGATTTTGTATTCATGTTGACAATGTTGTAAAAGGCAATGAAAGCAATATTTCTCAGGTGAGCGATTCAGGGCCATCTTGGCCCTCTTGTTTTTTTTTCATGCCCCTGGATCGATAGATCGGGACATATTGTTTTTGGTTTGTCTGTTTATTTGTCACAAAACTTTAACCTTAAGCATAACATGGAAGTCCTTCCACTTACAGCTTGCAAACTTCACAGGTACATGCACCTTGATAAGCTCTACCCACCAGGTGACCTTGACCTTCAAATGACTATGACCCCAACGTCTAAGGCCCCCTCGGAGCATGGAGTTTATTCAGTATTTTGACTGTTGCTTCAGTGGATATACCTATATATATGCAGTTAACCTTGTGACCTTGACCATGACCTTTGACCTACTTTTGATAAAAAAGCTAGGAAAAAAAACAACAATGTCCGTATTACCATCAGGTCTTATTGTAAATCAAAATGATTGTACAATAGAAAATCAGTTGTCCCAGAAAAAAAATGTCCCCAAGCTTGTTTGATGGGTCATTGTTTGACTGTAAATGCTTTTAAAAGTCGTAAACAGTGTCAAACTTGTTCAGTCAGCAAATTATGCAAGGGTTGTTCTGGTTTTGTACTGGTCTCAAAAGTTTTATTTAAAATTTTTATGAATAAAGATGTGAACCAGTATTTCATCATGGTAAAAAGAAACCAAATGGAAAACTGAGTCTGTTCATAATTGTGGCATAATTTTATGGGAAAACTTTTAAGAATAGAAGAATAGAAAAAACTGCTACATTCAGAATATAGAACTGCTTATTTCTTTAAGTTAGTAATGGCAAATTTTATTATACCTCTATCAATTCCATTATACTGTCTGTCTGCTGACTTTGTCAGATCAATTACTCATGAACGGGCCGGTAGATAATGATATATATACATTTTTGGTATACATGTACATGTTTATCTCAATAAAAAGTAAGCTAAGTTGGATAAAATAAAAAAAAAGTTTTTGACACCATTATGGCCCCATTTCAGCCTTAATTTCATAAAAAAACTTGTCTGACCAACAAAGCTTGATAGTCTGTGTCAGAGTGCCATGTATGAGCATCAATATGACCTTATGTGATTTAGTGTTACCTTGTCCCTAAATTGGATGTCTTTCGCTTTTGAAAATAACTGGCTTACAGTGTTAATGCAGTTTGGCTTAAAACCTTCATTGTTATTCATTTCTATGTCTATAATTGTAGATAACAACGTCTCCATTATCCTGTAACTTAAGACATTCTGATTGGCCAGGAAAAAAGAGGAAGTCTTATATCTGACAATACAGCTGTAAATAGTCGTAAAATTGCATGCTGCTAGAGATACACAAGATGTCATGTGAATACTGGCACATTCTGTAAAATCTGCTGTTTGAAATTGGTGGTTATTACACAGTGTGATCACAGTGCAGCATATCTTGTTAAAGTCTTTTCATAGGATAAACATGGTGCATTATCTTTCATGTATCAGCCAGCTATACTTGATATTTTCCTTTCATGGAAAAGTGTCATATTTAGATATCACAAAGTACTGGTCCAATCCAGGAACTATGCAAGGGATTCATATAAGTTTTAAATAAATTTTAAGTAAGTTTTAAGTACATACTTAAGTTTTAAGTAAGTTTTAAGTACATATACTCTAGTCAGTAAAAGGATAATTTTAAGCTGAAAATAGTATTAAAAAGAATGACAAAGTATTATTTCAATATCTTATTTGTCTACTTGCTGCTGTTTATTAAACATGCAAATCTTATGGAGTAGTATTAATAGCTCAATTATAAAGCACTGGGTGGCCATGGTTTTCTATCTGTCTCTTGCTTGTTATTATTTGTTTATCTACACAAGAATCCACTGAGGCCATTCTTAAAAATTACTTGTTTGTGATTACCCTAAATATAAACTGAAAATGCTTTTTCTCTAATTTTCTTTCACAGGTAGTATTTTTTTTCTTGCTGGAATAGATTTTTCTAAATACTTTTTCAATTTTCCGACATTTTGTGACAAAAACTTTAAAAGTTACAGGTCAAAATCTGTTAATGATCTTAGCCCTCCCATCCCGTAGTTCTTTCTTGGGCCTATTGGGCTGTACTTAGTGAGAGCTTTTGCTAAGTGAATCATGCTGCTCTCTTTTGTTCAAAAATAAAATGAACAAATGTCTTAGCCTTATGACATCAAAGACAATGTCATATTGAAGGACAGAGTTGACACAAGTGCTTTTTAGCTTGACAATTCAAAATGACTATGCAGTCACCCATTTATGGGACTTGAAGCTTGGTTAAAGTTACTAATGCAAGTTTCTATGACACTAATATCTCAATAATCATTCATGGTATTGACTTAAAAGGTCATGAATACGTTCAAGGGCATCAGACAATCAAGGTAGATAACTCTTTATTAAATTGATTTCAAGTTTTTAACCCTTTTCCTCATAGAAGAAACCATGAAAAGACCTATGAGAACAGCATAAAACCAGATCAGCCTGCGAGTCATACAGATCAGCCTGCGAGTAACTCGCAGGCTGATCAGGTTTTATGCTGTTCGCTGCTCCTCAGTGGTCTGGAAATGAGGATTTTGTAATTAAATTTGGTAAGGTTTAACTGTGGTTTTCTGCAGATCAGGCTTTATGTGGTACCTTTTGAGGGCATCAAAATGAGTCTATATGAGGGAAAAGGTTAAGTTTTGGATGCAAGATACTACATGTTAATATCTGAGGCATTA
>CM037778.1:59435122-59485122 GCA_021229015.1 Solen grandis
CCCTTGTCCCATTTTTAGCTCACCTGAGCAAAAAGTCCGTCGTCATCATGGATGATCATTTGGTGAAGCTTCACAAAAGTTGCTAAAATTATTCTGATCCGTAAAATAAACATGGCCACCAGGAGCGAGGCTAATTTACCTTATATGTATATAGTGAAATCTTTAAACAACATCTATTCCGAAAACCGCTTGACAGAATTTGATTTAATTTGGCAGGGCTGATCCTTGGGTGAAGTTTCACTAAAGTTGCTAAAATTATACCAATCCGTAAGAAAAACATGGCTGCCAGGGGCAGGGCTAATTTGCCTTATATGTATATAGTGAAATCTTAAAACGACATCTCTGAAATCACTGGACAGAATTTGATTAAATTTGGCAGGGATGATCATTTGGTGAAGCTTCACAAAAGTTGCTAGAATTATTCTGATCTGTAAAATACACATGGCCACCAGGAGCGGGGCTAATTTGCCTTATATGTGTATAGTGAAATCTTTAAACGACATCTCCTTTGAAACTGCTGGACAGAATTTAATTATATTTGGCAGGGATGATGCTTGGATGAAGTTTCACTAAAGTTCCTAAAATTATTCCAGTCCGTAAGAAAAACATGGCTGCCAGGGGCAGGGCTAATTTGCCTTATATGTATATAGTGAAATCTTAAAATGACATCTCTGAAATCACTGGACAGAATTTGATTAAATTTGGCAGGAATGATCATTTGGTGAAGCTTCACAAAAGTTGCTAAAATTATTCTGATCCGTAAAAAAACATGGCCGCCATGGGCGGGCTAATTTGACTTAAATGTATATATTGAAAATTTAAAATGACCTCTCCTGAAACTGCTGGACAGAATTTGATAAAACTTTGCAGGGATCATTTACTTCAAAACTTCTGGCTAGATTTCAAAATGTTTTAATACAGACTGATGTTCCTTGGGTAACCCTATACTCATGTGAGTGATCCAGGGCTATCATGGCCCTCTTGTTGAATGATCTCCCTTCGGATAATTCTGTTTTTCTTGCCCGGAACATTGCTTGAATATTACACAAGGTATTGTCTTGAAAATTAAAATATAGGCAGAAGGCGACTAGAAGAAGTGCATTGCCCAACTGTAACTCTACCTGGTCCCATTTTTGAATTATCTCCCTTTGTTTAATTCTTTTTTTTTTCTTGTCCAGAACAACTCGAAAATTATACAAGGTATTGACTTGAAACTTAAAAGGTAAACAGATGGCGACTAGGAAAAGTGAAGTGTCAAGAGCTGTAATTCTTCCTGGTCCCATCTTTTAATTATCTGCCTTTGTTAAATTGCTTTTTATCTTGTCCCAAACATAACTCAAATATTATACATGGTATTTACTTGAAACTTAAAATGCAAACAGAAGGTGACAAGGAGAAATGCAATTTCCAAGAGCTGTAACTCTACACTTTTAAACTTCTGTGCCAAACAACCATTTATATAACTGATTCTCTATCCTTTTTAAAAAATGACTTTACTTACTTATTACTATCATAACTAATAATGTATCCACTTTAAATAAAGACTTTACTTACTTATTCCTATCATAACTAATAATCTATGTATACAGGTTCTTATCTATACTCTGTCTTAAGTCTGGTTTCTCGAGTTACTCGCAGGCTGATCTGGTTTTATGTTGTTCGCATAGGTCTTTTCATGGTGTTCTCTATGAGGGAAAGGGTTAAGTATGGGATTCTTAAAAACTCCATATGTCTCTCTAACAATCAAACTGGCCAGTAAAGTCATTATCCCAAAATATCTAAAAGAATTTATTAAGTCTCATTATACTGTTATGTTTTATGTGCTGATAACTGTCACATGCTTAAGATTCATGCTTCAATTATCCGGCACCCAATAATATGAAAATGGAAACAAGTGCAATAATTTGGTGGTCTGGTACATTTAGCACATTCAAAGCTCAGCGCTTTGACTAGAAGCAAATAAATTTTACCTAAGTCAGTATTACAAAAACACAGTTTTCATGGACACCATATTTTAAATGATGACATGAACCATTAACCCTTTCCCTCATACAGACTCATTTTGACGCCCTCAATAGGTATCACATAAAGTCTGATCTGCAGAAAACCACAGTTAAACCTTACCAAATTTATTTACAAAATCCTCATTTCCAGACCACTGAGGAGCAGCGAACAGCATAAAACCTGATCAGCCTGCGAGTTACTCGCAGGCTGATCTGGTTTTATGCTGTTCGCATAGGTCTTTTCATGGTGTCCTCTATGAGGGAAAGGGTTAAAATAGCAACAAATGAAATGTAGAGGATGCAATCTAACCTTCTTTTATGCTGGTGATTATGAAGAGAAAAAGACCTGTAAGTCACATAGCGAATTTTTCTGTGATTGTGTGTCACAAACACAGGATATTATGCATTTCATCGCAAATGACCAGTGAAAATATAAAAACATGCTGATAACTGTAACCTGCCGATAATTGTAGCACTTGCTCTACTTTCAAATCTTACAATCTTAATAGTGACATTTTGTTTATTGAAAAACAATTTTATATGTGATACCACTTGATTTAGAAAAGCGCTTGAGTTATTATGGGTATATTTTTCATTATTCAACAAAGGTGGCAAACATGTTCTGTTAAGAGCATGGACAGGAGGAATCCAGTATGTACGCCCTACAGGACACTCAGGATGTTCTGTCATGGAAGCCAGGTGCCAAGCCTTTTGGTGTGGCCAGTCTCCCAAAGAGGGAAAGGAAAGAAAGCAACAACCCAAAACTATTGGTTTGTCATGACATGAAGGGTGGATACTTGGAAGATAGGTATTATTCGACAATAAGTTTATTAATATGGAGTCAAGAAGGACTCTTTCAATTTCATTGTCAAGTAATCCAGCTGAAAATTAATGGACACAAATTATGATATAAATGACTGTTCTAATTGGTTTCTCATGTGCCATCATTTTTCACAACATTTGATATAAGGGAATCTGACAGAGTACTTTGACTTATAATCAGGTACTCCTGTCAAAACTTATCAGTCTTCCTATTTTGTGGAATATCAATCAGTATACACAAAGTTTGATTAAGGTTTTAACCAGAATGGCCATAGAATGATAGTTTGTTGGTTTGGTGTTAATTAACAATTGAACACATTATCATTAAGTAATGTATATTTAGGCTTTGAGTTAATTTAGGAAATTTTGGATTTCGTAAATATTTACATTTTTTTTTCGACTTCCTGTAACATGCTCTATCATAATGTAAATGCCATGAAAAGCTTTCAGCAATGAATTGCACATTGAGTCAATGTTTATTTTCTTATTTGCTGAACTGACTTAAAGCATCTTGTTCACAGATGGTCATTAGCTAAGAATTTGATTTTAACTATAATATATATAATTATGTAAGTTACACATTTACACACACATGATCACCCAATGCAATCATCCATGATTGAAAAAATTGGGTGGTTTCCCCATCACAGGCAATACTGTCACGGACAGTATGGAAACTATATCTAGAATTATAAAACCTATACTTAGATTTTCTACTTTCATTTGCCATCACTTAGCTGATCATATTCACTCTTTGCGCATGTGCTAACTTCATGGGCTGAACTTTAAGAAATCGCTACTGTGAACTGGTGAAGACTCAGGTTGTGAGTGTGTCACATGGTACCGCAAGCATCTGCTTCAGGCTTACCGTATTATGTATTAAAACAAATTCACAGAAGTTGCGTTTATGAAAATAATCGGTGGTTACATGTAATGGGACAAGTTTATTTGTTAGGAAACACTTCACTTATATTAACAAGGGAGAGTAGAATATTATTTTTTTAATTTCTATTGATCATCTGTCAATGAGCTGCTTTAAAGTGCATTTTCACATAGTTTTAACACAGTCTGGTTTATTGTGGTATCTAGACTTGGACTCTTAATATGTATGTTATAATGGAGTGCAGTGTACTTATATTGTTAAATGAATATGTTGAATATACCAATACCTGTTACATTCCCAGGTTGATCCAAGGTTGTGGAAAGCCAAGCAGCTACAGATTCTACCACTGGCAATATGTGGATACATTTGTATACTTCAGTCATCATTTTGTCACTATCCCTCCCCCAGCCTGGACCAATGCAGGCCACAGACATGGTGTCATTGTGTTAGGTACTCTTATACATTTGTCTTAATTTACTTACCATCATAAAGAGCAGAAGTAATCATATTTTCTGAGTCTCCGGATGTACAGTAAATAACATATTTGTGAGCAGAAAACTAGAGAGCATTGAGAAAACTGCTGTATATATGGGCAGATTAGGCGCAGCAAGGTTTGCCGGTAAGTTGCGCCTTTATTTTCAGGGTAACTTATTTAAAAGAACAACAACACTTATTGCATCATATAAGATGAAATACTGTTTTGAAATTTGTGCTGTTAGGCATTTTACAGACTGAAAGCTCACACAGTTATCCATTTTTATGCCCCCACCAAATATGGGGGAAGATTATAGATTTGCCATTGTCCATATGTATTTATGTCTGGAATCTTAACGTTGGCCATAACTTCTCTACTTTTCAATATACAACTTTCATTTTTGGTATGCATATTCATCTTGACAAGGCCTATCCAGGCATATGTGTATATTTCACCTATTGACCTTGACCTTTGACCTATTTTTGCTGTAACTTTTGAAAACTTTAAAATGCTTGTCATTTGAATGTCTTCAAATTTTACATCTTTGTGTTGTATACATTCTATTCCATGCTTAGGTCAAGGTCATCCCTCAAGGTCAAAGGTCAAATTTAAAGGGTATGATACTTCATCTTTGCATGTAAAGGCGTACAGTTTTAGTAGTGATTTTCAAGGTCAACTTTTTTACATGTTTAACAAAAATATTTAACATTGGCAAAAACAGACAAGTGTTGGCACCCTGCATGCGGTGCTCTTGTTAATAACAGACAGGGAACCAATGTCACCTGTCATAATTATTCAACCTAACAGTCATTTTGTTCTCCTGTAAAAAAAACTTATTTGGATCAAAAATGGCTTCCGTCAAGTTTTTTTACTTTCTGGTAATCATTGTATCATAAGATTTATCAGTAGGATAATTAATAAGTACAAAAGCAATAACCCGGTATTGTTTATTATTGTTCTGTATCGTCTTTACAGTATATTATCATATTAATTGGCTTTCAGTATATCTGGAGATTTTATAGCATAAATTTTACCTCTTGGTGATGGAAAAGAACAATCAGAAAACCTGATATCATCGTGTAAGGCAGCCCCCTACCCCACCCCCACCCCCTTCCCCTCTATTAACCTGAATTATCTGGAAAAATAGTGCGCCTAATTTGCCAGTGTATACGGTAACAAGAGCAAATAGGTACAGTTAGGTACTAGGAGCATTTTAAGTAATATAGACTTACATACTTTCTCTATTTGAATGCTTAAATCTGAAAGAGGAAATAAGTAGAAATTTGAAAAATAATAGAAAGAACTTCAGCACTTATGTCTAGCCTCGAAAGTCAGCTAGCTATGTAAACTTATTTCCGTTACATTGTCTAAAATCAAGTCTAGGTTGCAGTAGTTAAAGCAGCTGTGAGTTCAGTAAAGGGGACTGTTAGCTCATGTTACCCTGCTTACATTCTATACACCTCGATATTACAGGAGTGCAACAGCACACGTTAGCTATTTTGAAGTTTCCCTGATATACATGAAGAAAATCTGTGCAAAATCTTAGCAGTATATGTTAATGAATCCAGCAGATGTTCAAATATTTATAAATGGTTTCAGTTGAAGTTAATATTAATACATTGTATTTTTATTGTGCTGATGAAAAGATAAAATTTATTGTGTTTTCAATTCTCACGTCTTACATATTTTACTACTCTAAAGCTTCAAGTATTGATTTTGTCTCTTCTGCTTTACCTTGTTTATGTCACTGCTGCCTCCTTTATACAGGGACAGTAATTACAGAGTGGGATGATGGCAAAGCAAGATGTGAGAAGTTCCTGCAAAATGAAGAATCTTACAAGCAGTTTGCTGACCAATTAGTTGCAATGGCACAGTATTATGGTTTTGATGGCTGGCTTATCAACATCGAAAATGTCATTGAAGTGAGTGTGATTGTGACTGTCTGTTACCAGCTGTTATACTGATTTATTACTTTTAAATCAGTGATGTATAAAACTTTATTATACTCCAAGATATGAAGTATATGGGGGCTATATTGAAGTCACATGCATTGGTCATTTGGCTTGTTGGTCTGTCTGTAGATTAGTCCACCCAAATTTCGACTACCTTTGGTCAGATTCTGATCAAACTTTTCATGACTTGTAAGTATATGTACCGAGCTTAGTTGCACATATCATTGGCATGTCATGATTCCTTTGATTTCAAATGGATTATGGCCCTTTGTTATATGTCCCCACTATTTCTACCTATGGTCAGATTTTCATTTAACTTCACAACAGTTATAAATACCAAACCTATTTGCTCATATTGTAGTCATATCATGCTTGCTTCCATTTTCAATGAGTTATGTCCCCATTGTCATATTTATTGAATACATTATTATACCCCCACAAATGAAATTTGGGGGGGTATATAGGAGTCACCCTGTCGGTCGGTCGGTCGGTCCGTCGGTTGGTCTACAAATATTTGTCCGGAGCATTTCTCCAAAACTACTGTACCTATGTTGATGAAACTTCATATGTAGATTGATCTTGATGAGAGGAAGTGCAGTGCACAAGAACCATAACTCTGCATGTATTTGGAAGGAGTTATATGCCCTTTGTCATTTTTAATCTTTTGATTTTGTCCGGAGCATAACTCCAATACTAAAGTAGCTAGGTTGATGAAACTTCATATGTAGATTGATCTTGATGAGAGGAAGTGCAGTGCATAAGAACCATAACTCTTCATGTTTTTAAAGGAGTTATTGCCCTTTGTCATTTTTAATCTTTTGATTTTGTCCGGAGCATTTCTCCAAAACTACTGTACCTATGTTGATGAAACTTCATAGGTAGATAGACCTTCATGAGAGAAAGTGCAGTGCCTAAGAACCATAACTTTGCATGTATTTTGAAAGGAGTTATTGCCCTTTGTCATTTTTAATCTTTTGATTTTGTCCGGAGCATAACTCCAATACTAAAGTAGCTAGGTTGATGAAACTTCATATGTAGATTGATCTTGATGAGAGGAAGTGCAGTGCATAAGAACCATAATCATGTTTTTTAAAGGAGTTATTCCCCTTTGTTAATTTTTGTCTTTTGATTTTGTCCGGAGCATTTCTCCAAAACTACTGTACCTATGTTGATGAAACTTCATAGGTAGATAGACCTTCATGAGAGAAAGTGCAGTGCCTAAGAACCATAACTCTGCATGTATTTTGAAAGGAGTTATTGCCCTTTGTCATTTTTAATCTTTTGATTTTGTCCGGACCATAACTCCAATACTAAAGTAGCTAGGTTGATGAAACTTCATATGTAGATTGATCTTGATGAGAGGAAGTGCAGTGCACAAGAACCATAACTCTCTATGTATTTTGAAAGGAGTTATTGCCCTTTGTCATTTTTAATCTTTTGATTTTGTCCGGAGCATAACTCCAATACTAAAGTAGCTAGGTTGATGAAACTTCATATGTAGATTGATCTTGATGAGAGAAAGTGCAGTGCATAAGAAAACCACAATGTAAATTCTTAAAGACAGGTTTTTGCAAACAATAAATATGGATGTGAACCATAATTAGACTGCATTTTTATTCTCCTCAGCTACAGATCTTGGGGGCAAATTGTTTTCTTCTGTGTGTCTGTATGTGTGTCTCTCTGTCTATCTGTCTGTCTGTCAAAACTTTTTAGCATTGTCCAAAACTTTTGAACCATTGCTCACACTAACTTTAAACCTTACATACATGTAGTCTTTCACTCACGCAAACTTTTGAAACTGTATTCCCACACATGACAGACTTCCGGTGTGGGTATTGATCACCTTTAGTGATAATATTTTTTTTTGGTATGCTTATAAGCCCAAATCCTATGTGTGAACATTCGTTTTATGTGTCATGTGAATACATCCTGTGTCAAAGATGGGGGTGGGGGTATGAATCACCTTCAGTGATAGTTCTAGTTTTTATCTGCACCTTTTCTCAACTACATTTGGTCAGATTTTGATATAACTTCACAGCATTTATCAGTACCAACACTAGTTAGCATCCTTGGCATGTCAAGGCAGCTCATTTTTAGCTCACCTGAGCACAATGTGCTCATGGTGAGCTATTATGATTGCCTTTTGTCCAGCATCCGGTGTCCGTGCGTGCGTCCAGCACCAACAATTTCCTTTAAACAACATCTCCTAAATCTCTAAATGGATTTTGACCAAACTTCACAGGAATCATTCTTATCATGCCCTCTATCAAAGTTGTTCAAATTATTTGATTGATTGAAAAAGGTCACAGGAGCTAAAAATAGATTTTAAAAATGCAAACTTTGAAAATATTCTTCTGCAATACTGCAAGGCCTAGAGCTTAGATATTTGGTGTGTAGCATTTTCTTATGAACCTCTACCAGGATCGTTCAAATCATGACCCTGGGGTCAAAATTGGCCCCGCCCCAGGGGTCACTTGTTTTTATATAGGCTTATATAGGAAAAAACTAGAAAAATCTTCTTCTCAGAAACCACAAGGCCTGGAGCTTAGATATTTGGTATGTGGCATTGTTCAAATCATGACCCTGGGGTCAAAATTGGCCCCACCCCAGGGGTCACTTGCATTTGCATAGGCTTATATAGGAAAGAATAGAAAAATCTTCTCAAAAACCACAAGGCCTTTAGATATTTGGTGTGTAACATGGCCTTATGAACATCTACCAAGTTTGTTCAAATCATGTCCCTGGGGTCAACATTGGCCCTGCCCCAGGGGTCACTTGATTTTACATAGGCTTAAATAGGAAAATCTAGAAAAATCTTCTTCTCTGAAACCACAAGGCCTGAAGTTTATACATTGCCTGATGGACATCCATCAAGTACATTCAAATCATGGTCCTGGTGTCAAAAATGGACCCGCCTCAGGGGTCACTTGATTTTACATAATTTTACATAGGAAAGATTTTTAAAAGATATCCTTGTCAGAAAACTCAAGACCATGGGTTTAGATATTTGGTATGTAACATGCCTGTTGTGGACCTGAACCAAGTTTTCAAATCATGGCCCTGGGGTCAAAAATGATCTCACGTTAGGGTTAACTTTGGTTTTTTGAGTACATGTAAACTTTTTGTGTGGAATTAAGATTATATTGCTGTTCTTCTGCAAGGACTTTTTATTCAGTATGACTATGTTGTAAAAGGCAATGAAAGCAATATTTCTCAGGTGAGCGATTCAGGGCCATCTTGGTTTTGTTTTATTTTTATCCTCCAACTTTGTCAAGACTGTCTGTGACATAGTAAAAGAAACCATAACAAAGTGATATCTGAGGGTATACATCATCTTCAATGATAGTAAAGTCTCCCAAACGATGTTTGGAGACTTATTGTTTTTACTCTGTTTCTTCTTCTTCTTCAATTAATATTCCTTTTTTCTTCTGCCGGCTACATTGTACGGGCCATATCTTGGAGGCTGTTTGATCCATCTTTAGAAAACTTCACACTCTCATAGTCCTCCATGAGTTGTGGTGCCCCCCTGATTTTTGTAAATGTGGGGTCTCTGGGGGTCAGGCCCTACCCCATCAAAGATGGGTTTTTGCATAAAAAAATGTATTTTGGTTAAATATTTCCAACTCTGAATCAAATATGAGAAGAATTGAATGGTACTACTTTGGTGTCCCCCAAGCCCACCCAGGGGTCAGGCCCCACCCCTTCAATTTTACTTATCACCTTATGTCTTAAAAACTGTTCAGATCCCAACCCCTAAACCATATATATTGGATGAGATTGATTGAATGGTACATGTACTTCTTTTATGTCCACATGGGACACCAAGGGGTTAGGCCCCATCCCCTGGATTCTACTTATGATCTTATATCTCAAAAAATGTTCAGATCCCCACCCCTTAATCATATATATTCTTGTTCTTCATGATGAGACAGATTGAATGGTACTCCTTTGATGTCCCTCGAAGTCACCCTGGGGTCAGGCCCCACCTCATCAATTCTACTTATGACTTTATATCTCAAAAACTGTTCTTGATCCCCACCCATAAACAATATATATTCTTGTTCCTCATAATGAGACAGATTGAATGGTACTTCTTTAGTGTCCCCGAAGGAGGGTGGGGGGTCACAAACGGGTTTTGCCCCACCCTCTCAGTTTTACTTCTCTTCTTCTTCTTCTTACCTCATTTACTTCTTTTTTTTCAAAAACCCTTGAGATCCTCACCCATAAACAATATATTTTTCCTCATATGGATTGAATGGTATTTCTTTGATGTTTACATTCGTCACCAAGGGGTCAGGCCCCGTTTCGTTTGGGAGACCTTGTAACAGTTCACTGTTACAATAATTACTTGTTCTTGTTTGCTTATATTAGTGATTTAGTAATATCTCAAATATTTACCGAAATTATCTGATTATTTTGTTTTTCATTTTGTCCATTTTTTTATTGTGTTGAATTGATTCAAAATTTTAAACACATGTAATTTGCAATTCAATTGCTGGATATTAATGTTGTTATGTTGCTTTTTCCAGACTGAAGAGCTTGTTCAGAACCTGTGCAGATTTGTCCAGTATTTGACCTCAGAACAGCACAAGCACCTGCCAGGTTCAAAGGTCATCTGGTATGACAGTGTAATTAACACAGGGAAGTTAGACTGGCAGAATGCTGTCAATGTGAAGAACAAGTGAGTACTACCACAAAACACCATGTGAGATGGCTTGTTTTGAAAGTTGTGTTTTTGTTCTAACATGCAAGAAATGGGCCTTAAGTGCAGTTATCTTATGGTCAAGAAATTGTGAAAAGGGGATTCTAAGTCCAATAATACTGAGGCCAGAGTTATGGGACGTGCACATAACTCATTCTCTTATCAATTAGTTTAGCATGAGTAGAACACAAGTTGTTATAAGGAAAAGGGGAGTAACTCCAATAAGAGATTATTGGAAAGTTATTATGCTTCCCAAACTATGCCATCTCACAGGATTATTATGGAATTGATCAAAGGGCAATAACTTCAAAAGATGATGCACAGAATTAAGGTTCTTGTGTTCTTCTGTTCTCCTTCAAGAGGTTTACCCACCTATGAAGTTTCAAGGTTCTATGTCTCATAGTGCATGAGTAATGCTCATGACAAATATTAAGTATGAAATTTAACAAAGGGCAATAACTCCAAAAATATGATGTGCAGAGTTACTGTTCTTGTGCACTGCATAAATACTGATGACATAATTCAAGACTCAATAAATATTATATTAAACAACATGAATTTAAACAATGGGATTTTTGCTATGAAGTTGAATGAGCCAAGAACTGAAATACTGCAAACATCTGCAAATACCCTAGCCACACAGTACTTAACTGTTCCTGTCATCCTAATTATTTTTTTACATTAAAAATAACAATGTATTCCTATTTCAATTCACTGTTTTCAAAAGTGAGCTAATGTTTTGGTAACTGAAATCATGGCAGGTCTATTGTCTGGCAATATTAACCTGAGATATGTAAATATTCAGTGACCTTTCTTTGGTAATTGTCGGTTTCCGAGGTAAAACATGGACTTTAAGGTATGGTACAACCGTATATGTATTACTTAGAAGCTTAAATGTATCACAAACTTGGTCAGTGTCATTACTATAATTGGTAGATGTGCATGCAGTGGCATATTTCCGTTTCATTAATTTTTGCAAGATTTTTTGTCCCTTGAAACTTAGTCTCTTTAGCTGATTGATATTTTAGCTTTGTGAATGCAATTTCTTGTATGTTTCTGACCTAATCTTTTCAAAACTTGGGCAATGTCATTACTATACTGGGTAGATATGCACTAAGCAGGGATTTTGATGTTCATCAATATTTGCAATAGTTATGCCTTTCTAAACATGGTCTCTTGAAAACACAACTCAAGTTTCTACACAGGTAAAAGTGCATAAAGCAGGGATTTTCTGGTACAGTGATTTTTGCAAGAGTTATGCGGAGAAAGAAAAAAGGATTCATATTGATACTGCTATTTGACCTATTGTCATATTGGAAGCATTTTTAGGGTTCTATCTCTGTTCAGCTAAATTAATTGGTCTTACAGACTTCATTATGAGCTTATGCTTACAGAAATGTTAAAAGCAATAATTAAAAGACCCCTCTTGGTCTTTATATTTTGTGGCGGCGTATATTGTGGCATCACTGTCACTCTTGTTTACTTTTGGTAAAGATGACCGGAAAAAGCAACCTTACAATAATAATATAAGTGATCAAATGTTCTTGAAACAAATTCCATTTTTTAAACTCTGCAAAAAATATTTCCAAGCAACTTATCAAATCTGCACATATGCAAAGGGACCTTTTTTCTCTTATGTATGCTTTCCTTTTCTATTAGTTTTATCAATTCTTTAGGTAACATTCAATAATTCATTTTATTATCCTTTGTTTCTAAAAAAGAGCTGACTTATTTACATGCTAAGATATGCATTTTCTTTTTGTTCATAAAAAATCTTACATGTATGATGCTGAGAGGTTTTAATATACATATATGTGAACTCTTTGTAAGGTAGTCAGTGGGATGCTTCCCCAACCCACTTCTATCTAAGAACAAGGATAATAAAATGAAAATCTTGATACCAAAAAAAAAAAAATGGAATAAGACAAAAATTCCAACCAGGAAATCTCCCAGAGGCCTTATTTAAAGTCTTAATTTGAAAAAATTTCCAGGGGTAGAATCCCCCAACTCCCCCTTCTCATCGCTTTGCGAATCAGATGCCCCTTTGGGCAACTAGCACCCTGCCCTTTTCAAATCCTGGCTGGAGCACTGTTCATGGATATATTTTTCAGGACATGAACTGTGCTCCTGGGTATTTTTACACACACACACACACACCCCCCCCAAAAAAATGGCCATTAGCTTTGTCTTTGTCCGTCGGTCCATCCCAAAACTATGACACTGGTAACTGAAGGTATTTATGCTACAGACTAAACTTTATGGATATATTACTCAGGACATGTCTTGCGCTTCTGGGTGTTGACCTTTGTTTTGGAAAATGCGACAGGTGCTGACATCTGGGTCCTATCGACACATTTCTAGTTGTTTTTTGTTAACCCTTTCCCTCATATAGACTCATTTTGACGCACTCAATAGGTACCACATAAAGCCTGATCTGCAGAAAACCACAGTTAAACTTTACCAAATTAAATTAAAAAATCCTCATTTCCAGACCACTGAGGAGCAGCGAACAGCATAAAACCTGATCAGCCTGCGAGTTACTCGCAGGCTGATCTGGTTTTATGCTGTTCGCATAGGTCTTTTCATGGTTTCTTCTATGAGGGAAAGGGTTAAATGAATTTTGACCGCTGTGTTTAATAATGTATCACATGCAAATCACACATACTATGATTTTATCAAACTAACTGTTTATTACTCCAGCTATTCTTTCAATGCTCGACCATATAGAGGATTAAACATGGTGTATAAGAAATCTTCAAAACAATAAAAATCCAAAGAAAATTCAACACATAATTCATCCATCTACTCGCACTGCAAATAATTAGAAAAATGTGAGAATAAGAATGAATTTTCAAATTGTCAGCACTGAGGATTCAAACCAGCCACTTTGAGATTACAAGACCACTGAACTAACCGCTATGCCACCCGGACTTAAATTGATGTATAAATCATTGCAAACCATACTGCCATTAAAAACAAATGTTCGGATTGTAATAATTTACTGAAACTTATAAAGAACATCACAGAGATTAATCAGTCTCAGGTCAGTATTGCCAGACAATACTACTTTTTCAAAGCAAATAAAGCAGACCTTGATGACAGGACTCATGTGCACATATGTCACTGTGTACATTAGTGTGTGTGTGTGTGTAAAAGGAGTTGGAAGTGGGGGGGGGGGGGGGAGAGACATCAATTTTCTACAAGAATAAATCTATAGTTTCTAGATGTTTTTGCAATCTGACACTCATCAGTAGTATTACAGAATAATTTTGGACCCAAAATACAATGCCTTAAAAGATCTGCACCATACTTTGTCACACTGTAGAACATATATCTGCAACTTGTGAGCAGGAACGCAATTTCAACACATGGATATATATGTAATTTTATCTTCATAACATACCGGTAACTTACATCATTAACAATAAAGACCAGTTTTTAATCATATAAATGTTTGTCTTTGTTGTAGAATGTTCTTTGATGTTTGTGATGGGATATTCCTGAACTATTGTTGGGAAGAAGATCATCTTGTTACCTCAAAGAAAGTGGCCTTAGAGTCTGAGCGTCCATTTGATGTTTATGTCGGGATTGATGTCTATGGTCGTGGTTGCCTAGGTGATGGAGGATTTAACACGTGTGAGGTACAAAGTAACCCATTATATTAACTGAACAGTTATTTTTGTTTAATAATGTTTTAATGCTTGATTATTTTGTATTTTTGTCAATACACTTTTTTTAAAGATGTGTATACGATTGATTTAAATATTTTGTTCAGTTGAAAAATAATATTTACTTGTTCTAAGTATAAACTAATTTATCTAAATGGTACTAATGCCAGGGAATGTTTTGAGTAATTCTAGGATCATTTAGATGAAATAATCTTTGTTCACAATATAAAATGCATTATATTGTATTTCAAAAGAGAAGTTCAAATTGATGTATAAGACATAATTTTTACAAGATATACATTGTATTATATAAGTTACCGACTTAACCCTTTCCCTCATAGAGGACACCATGAAAAGACCTATGCGAACAGCATAAAACCAGATCAGCCTGCGAGTAACTCGCAGGCTGATCAGGTTTTATGCTGTTCGCTGCTCCTCAGTGGTCTGGAAATGAGGATTTTGTAAATGAATTTGGTAAGGTTTAACTGTGGTTTTCTGCAGATCAGGCTTTATGTGATACCTATTGAGGGCGTCAAAATGAGTATATATGAGGGAAAGGGTTAATAACTTATTAGGGCCTTTCATGGCTAATTTAACTGCAAAGCACAGGGGCTTGAATTGTGGTGAATTTTGAATTTGGTTTGTTTTCTTTCAGGCATTACAAGCAGTGAGAAAGCATAACTTGTCTGCAGCCATATTTGCCCAAGGTTGGGTGCATGAAAAGCTAGGGGAAACAAATTTTACAGAAAATGAAAACAAGTATGTGCTTTGTATCCTCTTGACCCAGTTTTTGCAGTTTTGAAAACAACAATTATAGCCGTATAGTGGAAGAGCCATTTTCTCTTTATTACTTATTACAACATATCATTTTCTGTTCTTTTTATAAATATTGTTCTGTCAGGGCCTAATTAAGAAAAAATAGTGATATTTATTCCTTTAAAGATTACTTATTTTATATATCTGTTTAATTTGGTAAATTAATATATTTAATCCTATGTGGCATATGTCAGACTCTCTATAAAAGGCTGTTATTATAGAGCTTATGAAGTAAATGTCAGGAAATTGCAAGCTGAGAATGCAAAGTCTCCTGGGTTTAAGTCAACTTCAGATCTTCTATTTATTTGATCTGTCTGCGTCTAGGTTATTTACAGATAAAGTAACTGCTTCTCTTTCTTTTCTTTTTATTCTTGAAGATATTAAAAAGGAGTGCCACAGTAGCTTTGTCTGAATAAACCTTGATAAATGATAGACTTTATTCAGAGGAAGAAAGAATTTATTGTGCTTACAGAAGCTTAATGATTTCAACCTTATGTTCAATATTCATTAGGAAATTAATGATCGTGAAATATCTTGCTTCTTAAGTTAGGTGGCAATATTGTTTAAATAATTATCAAAGTCATTATTACATAAGATCAAAGTCATTATTACATAAGAAATCTATAAGTTTGAATCGTAATTAGAAATACATGCTGTTTCTTAATACAAATCAGTAATTGAAAATGTGTATTTCAATAATTTGGCAAGTAAATAAGTTATTACTTATTTAAGTATGCGTCACTATGGATATTATGTCAAGAGATTACAGTCTTCTAGGCTGGCGCCGTGGCCGAGCGGTTACAGTCCTGGATTACAAATCTCTCAGCCCCTCACCACTGTGGGTTCGAATCCCAGTTGGGACTTAGGATTTTTCCTGTGAGGAAGCCTTCCAGCTGGCTTGCGGTAGGTCGATGGTTCTACCCGGGTACCTCTGTGTACTCGGGGTCTTCCTCCACCTGTAATTAGCTGGACGTCGCTATATGATTGAAATACTATCGCAGCGATGGTAAACCCCAATACATCAACATCAACATCTACAGTCTCCTACTTCAGAAAGTGTTGTTAAAAGCCTACTCTGTTCCCCATGTAGTGAATAGTTCTGAACAAGAATTGATATCAGATTGATTGATAGATATCAAAATTCAGCCAATATTATTTAAAATAGTGAAATCTGTATCTGCCTTTGTCTTAAATGCACTTTAATGGACATTTGAAACAGACAAGAGAAGCTAATTACACTATGTTTGTGCATACTAGCCTAGTATGCCTCAACCAAATTTGTTCAGACCATGGCCCTGGGGTCAAAATTGGCCCCGCCCAGGGGTCACTTGATGTAACCCTTTCCCTCATATAGACTCATTTTGACGCACTCAGTAGATACCACATAAAGCCTGATCTGCAGAAAACCACAGTTAAACCTTTTCAAATTTTTTACAAAATCCTCATTTCCAGACCACTGAGGAGCAGCGAACAGCATAAAACCTGGTTCTATGCTGTTCGCATAGGTCTTTTCATGGTGTCCTCTATGAGGGAAAGGGTTAACAGACTTGCATAAATTATGAAATTATGATTTTTAAAAGATACCCTTGTCAGAAACCACAAGATCATGGGTTTAGATATTTGGTATGTAAACTGGCCTTGTGGACCTGAACCAAGTTTTCAAATCATGGCCCTGGGGTCAAAATTGGTCCCACGCTAGGGTTAACATGGTTTTTTGGACCACATGTAAACTTTTTGCGTGGAATTAAAATTATATTGCTGTTCTTCTGTATGGATTTCATTTTCAGTATGACTATGGTGTAAAAGGCAATGAAAGCAAAATTTCTCAGGTGAGCAATTCAGGGCCATCTTGGCCCTCTTGTTTTTGTCCAGAGCCTAATCTCAGAGCTTTGTTGTTTCAATATATGCAGTTATAGCCCTTGAATTACTGTGTCTCACAAATCTCTAAGATTATATGAGCAGGAGCGACAAAATCCTCTAGAAATAATTTCACCTGTTAAATTTTGCATAGGAAGATAAAACACCCTTATTGTCTTTTCTTCAATCCAGACAAAATCCCCCTCATATGCTAATCAAAATGGACTTCAAAAGTTCAATGAGGACGTCATAGTCATTTTTTGGGGGAATTTAAAGATAGTGAGAATACATGTATGAAATTAATGCCAAATACAAAATTGTGGTGCCCCTATTGATTTTGGGGTCACTTGGTCAAAGGTCAAGGTCACAGTGACCTCGAATGTGAAAATCGTTTCCGGTCAATAGCTGGAGGATGCTTGGGCCCACATTCCTCAAACTTCATAGGGTGATTGGTCATGACAAGTAGATGACCCCTTTTGATTTTGGGGTCACTTGGTCAAAGGTCAAGGTCACAGTGACCTGGAATGTGAAAAGCGTTTCCGATCAATAACTGGAGGATGCTTGGGCCCACATTCCTCAAACTTCATAGGGTGATTGGTCAAGACTAGTAGATGACCCCTTTTGATTTTGGGGTCACATGGTCAATGGTCAAGGTCATAGTGACCTGGAATGTGAAAAGCGTTTCCGATCAATAACTGGAGGATGCTTGGGCCCACATTCCTCAAACTTCATAGGGTGATTGGTCAAGACTAGTAGATGACCCCTTTTGATTTTGGGGTCACTTGGTCAAAGGTCAAGGTCACAGTGACATCAATGGGAGTGGGGAGAGCATAGGGGGAGCATATGTGTCATGCTGACAACTCTTGTTTTATTTTGGCTATATCAAATTTCATTGGTAGGAATTTTGTCTTGGGAAAATTGTCTTGCACTTGTAATTCATAATTTAATATACTGTCCACATGACAGACTTGGGCCTGAATAATTGCAGGTTTTTATATATTACCTTTAAGGTAGGGGAAAGTGAGCCTATTGATCAGTAGCTTTAATGGATGGTCACAGTTATTGGAACATATGCCATTGTGTGAAATATCTTCAGTGTAGTTTGTCTTCAGTTTAGGAAATGCAAGTTAGTTGTTTGTTTGGGATCAGAGTTCTCAACAGCTAATTAACAAGACTGCCATTACCATGGTGAATGGACAAGCTGATAATATTTGGCCAGTTAATAAAATTTGCATAGTAATTGATCAGTTCAAGATTCTAATTGACAGATCAATAAGGCTGTCCTTATCTTGTTTATTGGTACAGTGTTTCATTAGGAAAATGTTGAAATTATTGTAGTAAATCATTGTGTAAAAGTGAATTCAAACATACCTTAAAGCTTACATGCTTGTGAAGTTACTAGGGATGAAAATGAAGAGTCAAGACACTGAATATTTGAATATTTACCTGCAAAGCATATCGGCACCAAGTATTTGGAAATAAAATTTGGTATTTTTGTTGTTATCTATGCTTTAAGATCATAATTACTGGCTCATGAGTGAACTTGTAGGTTGATCATTCTTCATTTGATGATTTATTTTGCACATAAGAGAAGACTCCCAGTGTTTTATCTTTGATTGTGAAACTTTGAGCCATTGACCGCTGACTCATGATTTATTGAATCATTCAAGAAGAAAGTCAGAAAATCCTCTATTTTCAATGTTCACCAAATTTTGAGCATAAATAACACATGGCTCACAGGTAACTGAATGACTAATGGACAAATTTTACATGTGTATGGATGGTGCAGGTGCTGTTATAGGTTACCCTTGAGAAAAAAAAATGACATGTTGATGATATTGAGGTATCTTTTATATCTTGGGAAAGAAAATTAACAGTGACCATTTTGTTATCCTTCAACCAAGTGTTTTTACTCCTGTCTTTAGATTTTTGTTCTCTGACAGCAATCATCACTACAAAGAAGCTGTACAGGGTCTTCCTCATGGAAATTTCATGCTTCAAGTATCAGAAAATATGTGTTAACCCTTTCCCTCATATAGACTCATTTTGACGCACTCAATAGGTACCACATAAAGCCTGATCTGCAGAAAACCACAGTTAACCTTACCAAATTTAATTACACAATCCTCATTTCCAGACCACTGAGGAGCAGCGAACAGCATAAAACCTGATCAGCCTGCGAGTTACTCGCAGGCTGATCTGGTTTTATGCTGTTCGCATAGGTCTTTTCATGGTATCCTCTATGAGGGAAAGGGTTATAGGTAGTAAGATACATAAGTAGAATGTGGGCTTGATCCAAGGTCCAATTTACATTACATGTGTAAGAGTATTAGTTTGCCCATTCAGACACATGGTCACCATCAGTTCCAGCAAGTCTGTTCAGTCATAAAGAAGAGTAAAGTTTAAAAATAAGGTATATAGAATGCATTTTTATAAACTAAATGCTGGATTGCTTCTTTCAGGTTCTGGCGCTTGTTACATCACTTGTGCTACCCATGTGTCTACACCTCTCTACCCATCAGTACCACCTTCTGTCAGGGATTTGGGGAGAGGTTTTTTGATCATGGCATTGTAAGTTATCATCTGTTTGATTTGGATCCCCTTGAAAAGCAGTTTATCGTGTCACCAGCTGTAAGCATCAGTGACACATAGGGATCACTTTTCCATCGTCTGTCTGTCCGTCACACTTTTTTCCGTAGTGCTCCAGCAGGTGACACATGTGTTCCAGAGAACACAATTGTTCCAGAAAACACAATTGTTTGGAAATGTATTATATATATCTATATATAATTTGTTTGAATCAAGCATTCACTTTTGTTATAAAATAGTTATACATGTAATCATAAATTAAGAAAAAAACAAATGAATTTGGATTTTTACCATTGCAATGACTTGCTATATCTGTGGTAGAGATAATGAATAATATATGGTGGCATGAAAAATGAAATTGAAAAGGAAAATCTGACACAACTGAATGGTAAAACCAAATAACATGACATATAATGGTGTAATTGAGTGATAGAATTAAGTGAACTTGGCTCCTATACCTCAGTGTGTCTGTGCGTATTACAGCCGGTGGGGAACCCATGGTGGAACATGAACATTCAGCAGCTGCAGCCCAACTGTACCCAGATCCAGTTTGAGGACAAGCCCAGTTTCCCCACAACTCCACTGGCCTCCCCTCACCCCACCCAGCCCTTTTCGCCCCAGTCTCCTGCTGTCCTGTCTCCGTCCAGCTTAGTGCCTTCTGCCCCGGCCATGGAGTGGTCGCCCATTGTGTACAAGAAGGAGCCCGAGCCGGAAATGTGTGTGTATTCAGCAGACGCATATATTGGAGGGTCGTGTATGAAACTGCAAGGGGAGGTGGGGCACAGCAAGTTTGTGAAATATAGGTAGGTACAGGGCACTGGTACTCTTTAAAGTTAGCATTTATATCCCTACTTTATACAAGTGGGGTTATATAGGAATCACGCTCATTGAGTCCCATTGTGTCATCTCTCTCATTACATGAAGACAAGGTGGGATGCTGGGGTATTCATTACCTTTTGTGATAGTTCTAGTTTACTTTAGATTGGAGGAAAAGGTTTTAACTTATAAAATATTCTTATTTTGTTTATTTGTAGAAACAAATCTTAATCTCTGAAAAGATTGCAGAATAATTTTGTTCCAAGTCAAGCTTTACTTTGCATGACTAAGAGATATTGGTTGAAAATGACAATTTAAACAGGAAATTGCAATGTGTCCTTTATCAGTATATTTCATAGTAAAATAACCAACCTAAATGTTTTGTATGCAGCCTGTTCTCTGTGGATGTGGACCTGAAGCAGTACAGTGCTGTATATGTGTCTGTCACATACAAGATCCTGCAGGACCCAGACTGTGATATCTTCCTTGAGTTACATCTTAAACATGATGACCAGTCTATTGTGCTGGTTCTTGTTCCGTTTCCTGATGGAGATAAGCCAGTCCCCTCATTTGGCAGGGATACAGCTTCATTATATGTGCATGCCATGAAACAGACAGACCTACCCAAGTTCTTACAGCATACTTGTCCTCAGGTGTCCAACAATAGATGGAAGACAAGGTATTATACACAACCCTTCTCTGTTACTGTCTTTCTCTCTTTAAAAACATAAAATGAAATAATAACAGAGTGCCATGGTCAGGTGGTAACATCTGAAGGTTTAAAGAAGAAGGGAGGGGAAAAGATTTTTCAAGACGTTCCAAGGCACCAAGTAATAATCCAATCCAGGCACTGTAGAGAGGTATTATATGAGTGTAAGAACTTGTCTCCTGATTGAGGTAAAACAAATAAGTGAAACACAAGGAGAAAAGAAAATCAAAACAAATGTATTTGCACAAAAACTCGCTCTCATTTTTATGCCCCCCTTCGAAGAAGAGGGGGTATATTGCTTTGCTCATGTCGGTCGGTCCGTCTGTACGTCGGTCTGTCGGTAGACCAGACCTTGTCCGAGTGATAACTTAAGTTCTATTTGACCTTTAAGTCTCAAACTTCATGTGGTTGTTGCTCATGATTAGTAGATGACCCCTATTGATTTTGGTGTCATTACCTCAAAGGTCAAGGTCACAAGGTCACATGTTGTGTATGTATAATACCAGACCTTGTCCGAGTGATAACTTAAGTTCTATTTGACCTTTAAGTCTCAAACTTCTTGTGGTTGTTGCTCACGATTAGTAGATGACCCCTATCGATTTTGGTGTCATTACCTCAAATGTCAAGGTCACAAGGTCACATGTTGTGTATGTATAATACCAGACCTTGTCCGAGTGATAACTTGAAGTTCTATTTGACCTTTAAGTCTCAAACTTCATGTGGTTGTTGCTTATGATTAGTAGATGACCCCTATCAATTTTGGTGTCAATACCTCAAAGGTCAAGGTCACAAGGTTGCATTTGTATATGTTTGATGACTTGGCCTTGTCCAAATAAAATTTTAGTCCTATTTCAGACTATATGTGGTTGTTCCTTATAATGAGTAGATGACCTCTATTGATTTGGGTGTCAACATCCAAAGGTCAAGTTCACAATGTCACATGTTGATATATTTTCATTATATAAATGTCTTGCCCAAGTGATAACTTCTATTTTATTTTTACTCTTAATGTCCTAACCTCATGTAGTTGTTGCTTATAAATGTAGAAAACCCTGTTTTCAAATTAATAAGTTGGATTCTTATAAATATTTTGTACGATTTAAGCACTGTCTGACTAATAACTCAAAATCTCCTTGTGTCTGGTTTTATTTCAGTAAATGTTTAGTTCCACATTTTAGCACTTTATATTTTCACTCAAATTTTTGAAGTTTGAGAATTTTTTGTGACAAGCCAACATTATGAAGGCAAACTCCTTGCATGTAATATAGCTATATACATATTATGGCATATGAGGGGGGCATATATGTTTCACAAACATTTCTTGTTTCTGTTATGAGTTAACCCTTTCCCTCATATAGACTCATTTTGACTCACTCAATAGGTACCACATAAAGCCTGATCTGCAGAAAACCACACTTAAACCTTACCAGATTTAATTACAAAATCCTCATTTCCAGACCACTGAGGAGCAGTGAACAGCATAAAACCTGATCAGCCTGCGAGTTACTCGCAGGCTGATCTGGTTTTATGCTGTTCGCATAGGTCTTTTCATGGTGTCCTCTATGAGGGAAAGGGTTAACTTATGAATTTACACAAAGGCACTGATTTTCTGATACTGTGCAGTTCATATTTGGTAATGATGTTGGAATGTTATCTCTGACTGATAAAGCAATAAAGTCTACATAAGCTATATTAGGTGTGTTTACGTCATCAAGGTAGGTCAAATAAATATTTGTGAGATTGTTATCTTTTCAATGACGTATGACTGAAATGTTTTGTAGATAACCAGTTGAAGGTGTGTAAAGTGTAATTCTGCTGAACTGCTTTGCAGTTACACCAGTTCTTTTGAATTTTCATTCTGAAATTTTAATTTCATTTCATAATCTAAAATGCCAGTTTGGTATTTTATTGAAGTATTTTTCATTTGATTTTATTTGTGAGCTGTGCTTTTTAGCTCATCTGAGCACAACATGCTTATGGTGAGCTTTTGTGATTGCCTTTTGTCCGGCATCCGTGTGTCTGCGTCAGCAATTTCCTTTAAACATCTCCTCCTAAACTGCTGAATGGATTTTGACCAAACTTCACAGAAATCATCCATATGATGCCCTCTATCAAGATTATTTAAATTATTTTGATTGGTTGAAAAAGTAGGTCATAGGAGCTAAAAACAGATTTTAAAAATGCAAACTTTGAAAATCTTCATCTGCAAAACTGCAAGGCCTAGAGCTTAGATATTTTGTGTGTAGCATTGTCTAGTTCACCTCTACCAAGTTTGTTCAAGTCATGACCCTAGGGTCAAAATTGGCCCTACCCCAGGGGTCACTTGATTTTACATAGACCTATATAGGGGAAAAAAAAACACTAGAAAAATCTTCTTCTCAGAAACCACAAGGCCTGGAGTTATTTGGTGTCAAAATTGGCCCTACCCCAGGGGTAACTTGATTTTACAAAGGCATATAAATAGGAAAATCTAGAAAAATCTTCTTGTCAGAAACTACAAGGTCAGGAGTTTAGATACTTGGTGTGTAACAATGCCTTATGGACATCTACCAAGTTTGTTCAAACCATGGCCCTGGGGTCAAAATTGGCTCCACCCCAGGGGTCACTTGATTTAACATAGACTTACATAGGAACATTTTTTAAAAGATATCCTTGTCAGAAACCACAAAATCATGGGTTTAGATATTTGGTATGTAACATGGCCTTGTGGACCTGAACCAAGTTTTCAAATCATGGCCCTGGGGTCAAAATTGGTCCCATGCTGAATTATATTGCTGTTCTTCTGCATGGATTGTATTCAGTATAACTATGTTGTAAAAGGCAATGAAAGCAAAATTTCTCACATGAGCGATTCAGGGCCATCTTGGCTCTCTTGTTTTCTCCTTTATAATGGGCCATTCGTTTTGGTTCACGCAGTTTTCCCTAAATTTGCACTTTATTCCAGGATTTTTTTTCTACATTGAAAAGAAAATGGTGATACTTTCCCCAAAACATGATATTAAGGCCCCTTCCCCTAACATCTGATTAAAAGGCCTGGTGAGCTTGACATTTATTGAAAATCTAATGAACATTGTACTGGTAACTCCTCATGACTTATTATCAATGTCCCTGTAACATTGACAAACATGTAGAAAAAATATGGCCATATGGGTTTAAATCCCAGTTGTGGTTGGGGGTCTTTAACCTATTAAGGGGAAATATATTATCACTGCAAGTCAGTTAAAAAAGAAGTCACGTCTCTATTTATACATTTAAATTGAAATTGTTCAATTATGGCAATGTGAATATCAAGAAATATGAATCAGCATGGACCAAGAATAACAGCTTTAGAGTTTCATGTTTTCAGTTTTAGAGTTTTAATTTTCTGAAAGATCAGGTATCATTTAGCTTTGTTTTATTAAAGTTGAACTCAACCCAGCTTCATTCTGTTAACAGCTGGTTCCCAGTCCACAACTTGTACCTGAAGTTCTGCAAGCTGAAGCTGGTAACCGTGGGCCTCACTACCACAGACCCACAGCCTAAAACATGTATAGCTCTACTGGGAGACTTGAAGGTAATAGTTGTGTCCTATAATTTTTAGCTCACCTGAGCACAATGTGCTCAAGGTGAGCTTTTGTGATCACCCTGTGTCTATTGTCCGTGGTCGTGTGTCATCAACAATTTGCTTTAAATGACATCTCCTCTGAAACAGCTAAAATTATTCTGATATGCAAAAAACATGGCCGCCAGGGGCTGGGCTAATTTCCCTTCAATGTATATAGTGAAAACTTTAAACGACACCTCCCCTGAAATTACTTGACTGTTGACAGAATTTGATTAAACTAGGCAGGGATGATCCTTGGGTAAACCTTCACAAAAGTTGCTATAATGAACTTGATACATGTAGAACTTTGGTTGCCATGGTAACAGAAAGAAAAAAATATGAAAATTTTAAAAAATCATCTCCTTCAAAACTACTGGCCAGATTTCAAAATGTTTTAGAACAGATGTTCCTTAGGTAACCCTATACTCAGGTGAGCAATCTAGGGTCTTATGGCCATCTTTTTTTTTTTTTAAATATTTACATTAGCAAAACTGATTTCTTAATTTATGCAGAAAATATTAAATACCTGTTTCCAAATTGAGTTTAGCACAATGTTACTTTCATGTGTTAAGTTGACCTCTGTGGTTTTGGTTGAGTTTTGATAAATGTACACAGAAACAAGATAATGTCTGAAGGACAAAATGTGATAGTAGTTCTTTTCTTTGAATTTGCATATAAACATTTGTTTTTTTTTTTTTACCTGTAGCATAATTGTAATTTTGATATGATTTATGTGCTTTATTCAAAATATGACTTATTATCATTTGAATTATTTCATTCAAAACACATCACATGTTCTCATGTGTCAGGATAATGTGACTGGGTGTGGTATCATCACATGTCTGTGGCGTGATACTGCAGTTTTGCAGCAAAATATCGGTCTCAGGTAGACAATCTCTAAATGACTGAAATACACTCATTAGGATGTTAAACCAAATATACAAACAACATGTTCAAAAATGGGTATATTCAACCTTTTGTAATATTTAGTATGTGGGTACATAGTACTTATTATGATGATGATGATGATGTTGATGATGATGATGTTTATTATGTGGCTACATAGTACTATTTATAATGATGCTTATTATGTGGGTACATGGTAGTAATTATAATGATGATGATGATGATGATGATGATTACAGATAGTGCCTGTGGAAGTATACCACAGCAGTTCCCCAGGATAGACCTTGTGTCTGCGAAGCCGACACCTCTACCTCATACCCGCTGATGGACGTCAGCAAAAACGACCTGGAAGGAAAGCCAGACTCCCCTAAAAAGAAAACAGACACTATAGAATGGGGAGGTAAGTCCATGATTATTGGTAATATGTATATTTCATTTAAAAAGGTGTGAGAAATATTTAGAAAAAAAAATCTGATCATATTCAGCCACTTTTGCTGGAGTGTAATGAGATCTTTTAGAAATTTTTTTATTGATTACCACTTAAATAATATCTCCTTGGTAGAGTCAAATCTAACATAACTGAAATGCCATCAAAACCATATGATGTCACATTTCTCATAAGGATTGTTAGATAATTGTTCTCAACTGTAGACAGTCTATGACAAAAACAGTATGCCATGAAAGAGTGGCAGTTAAGTAAAAAAAAAAAAAAAAAAAAAAGTACCTAAAATAGATACAGTAAACCTTTGATATACTGGTATTGTTTGTAAATCTCGATTTCGTTGATGAATCTAGAATTGCTGCTGATACTGGAATCCAAATTTGCTGTTGTTAAGAGCTTAATAAATCCATCGCATGACCTTTAGTGCCGGAACCCGAGTATGCCATTGTATCAAATGCAGATGTATTGAGGGTTGACTGAACTAAGATTCCTGAAGTGTAGATATAGCATTATTTATAGCTCACAAATACATACTTCATGCAGATAAACAGTATTTTCAGAATTAAAGGTTTGCAAAGTATAGTAAAATCTGTATTACATATCAATGTTTAAATCATAAACACCATTTTAAAAATAAAAAAAGTTATTTTATGCTAACTGATGATGTGCTGTATTCTATCAGTGAGATAAAATCCATATCCCACAGTGTAGTGATATAAATCTTGACAGAACTAATTTTTTTTTTACTTATAAAGGGTGTGTATATGGGTATGTAAAGGCAGTAAGCATAAAATAAGAAGAAAATATGTTTGTTTTGAGTGGATATGGAATTTACCTCATCAAGAAGTGAAACAATTTTTGCATTTTCATTAGCACTTCACGCTTGTGAAAATATTAAAATTGTATCACTTCAAGATTAGATTTATTCCACACCCACTCAAAACAAATATCCCCTATATATAGACTTACTATAGAGTGTTCCCTGACTCTTGTATGTTTATTACCTTCAGTGGATTCCCAGGGGAATCCCATCAAGATAACATTCGAGATGTTGGACAAGATGAGAGTGACTTCCCACACACTGAAGGAGATTCGTCCCGGACCCAATGGTCACCCATTTGAGGTCCTGTACCAGCTGATCACCAGTCTGGACTGTTTTATGCTTCACTGGAAAACCGACCATTCGAACTGATTGACCATTACCGTGTCTACCAGATCAAGATTGATTCTGGTGTTGCCAAGTTGCTGGGTCATGTAACGAACCATGGTTCAAGGTCACCTGGTTTGAAATTCCGGATTACGAGAAAGACGAGGTTGTGCATCACTTTAAGTTTGTGATTCGTCCCGTTCTGCGAACTGGTATTGCAGTGCCGCTTGACTATGTGTTTTGCTCATTGTTTCATGTTGCCTCAAGGAAAAATGCTGTCACTATAGTAAAGGATTCTAGTACAAATGCACTTACTGATCCAAGTAGTGGCTCGAGTTTAAAAGGGGAGGATGCTGGTTCTGGAGATAGTACAAAGACAGAGAAGCTGGTAGATAAGGTTAGTGATGCTGTTGAACAGAAGGATGTTGAACACAGTGAGAAAGCTGATTCAGCTCAAAAACTTGACATAGAGAAAGAGAAAGGGGAGGCAGTGAAGGAAAATGTTGATCAGGGAAAGAAGGATTATGAAAAGGTGAAAGTTGCTCAAGAAGAAAAGAGTACTGCTGATAAAGGCAGTGAAAAGGAGAACCAAACTGAGAAAGGTGAAGATTGTGAGAAAGATAAATATACAGACAAGTCTGATAATTACAATATTACAGCTTTGACTGAAAAACTAAACCTGTCAGATGAATGACTGTAGGTGTACTTTCTAAGGATTCATTGACTTGGCTTTTAATTTATTACTCCGTATACCAAATGGCTATTTATTACTCAGATATGTGTGTAGGACTCCCTATATCTTGATTGTGTGTGATGCAGGTTGTATATGCTATAACCCATTAGGTCTGGACAAAATTCATGTGATGGTATAAAATACATTACATATATTGATCAATGTATAGCATGGTCTTCAGACATTTCGAAAAGTTTCTTGGAATCATAGGATGTTTGGCCTATAATTTCACAAGATTCACAGGACCGATCTTAACTTTACAGGACCGAACTCAAATGACAAGATTACATTATTGTTTACTGTTTAATTCATTTATTTTATGAAGTTATTTATACATTATTACCTAATCTTTATGGATCCCTGATTTAATTAAATAAATGTTCAACACTTTGGTCAGTCATGTGTATATATTAAACATTGATGCTAGAAACTTTACTGGTCATTCAGACAGACTATATTATCCCTTTCCCTCATAGAGGAAACCATGAAAAGACCTATGCGAACAGCATAAAACCAGATCAGCCTGCGAGTAACTCGCAGGCTGATCAGGTTTTATGCTGTTCGCTGCTCCTCAGTGGTCTGGAAATGAGGATTTTGTAATTAAATTTGGTAAGGTTTAACTGTGATTTTCTGCAAATTAGGCTTTATGTGATACTTATTGAGTGCGTCAAAATGAGTCTAAATGAGGGAAAGGGTTAAAATATTCACAGGACCAAAATAGAAATCACCAGTCAGGTCAAACAGACAGGCACTTTTCGGAATGTCTGATGGTCTTACAGGATACCATCTGTGCCAGTAGTGTTGATTTAGTGCTGTTTGTATGTTTATGAATAGAAAAATAATTGAAAGTATTCATACCAGACAGAGTAGGTTCAAATTTGCCAAACTATTTAACATTGCCAGTAAAATACCTGCTCTGAGGAGTTTAAATGAATTTTTACCTGACATATTACTGTACTATTTATATTTTGTAGGTTTAGAGCCTGGTTTTTAAAAGCAGATGTGTAAGTTCAGTGTATAAAGTTTATACCCTTTATCAGAGTTTAGATGACACATAGCGACTGTTGTCCAGGCCTAAAATTTAAACATGCCAGGCAATTGTAAGTTAGTTATTCTATTGTCACAGTAAGATCAGCACCCTAACTTACAATTATTTTGACCTCAGACTCAAGAAATGTAAACTACCAAACTGTTTGCTCAGTCCTGTCCATTTATATAGAGTGCAGTTCTTATTATAATGCTATAGTTTAGGTCCAAATCTGAATGTTGCATTATATTGGACTGCATTATATTTGTTTTAATATTCTGCATGTCAGCTAAATGAACCATAAAATCTAGATTTTGGGTCCAGTAATAAATCGTGATATTTTGGATTTTGTGTTATAATGCAGCATGTTATATGATTAGTATGGCATGTTATGAACACATGGCAGTTAAAATTACATCCCATAACAACTGTGGAAATACATTCACTGTGACTGAAATTAATTGTATTTGCATTTCAAAAATTGAGAAATCCGATACAAAACATTGAAGGATTAGGACCTGATGTCCCTAATTTTATGGTGAATTCACTTGAAGACAAATACTCATACGTTTCCAGTGAGGATAAGTCTTAATGAGACATCTATTTGTTCTTAGCAGTGTAGTCAGTAATTGCAAAGCTATTAATCCTATTTGAATCTCGGTAAACCCCACCCTCTGTCTGTTAACAAGAACATTCGCCAAACTGTGTAATGGTAATTAACCCTTTCCCTCATATAGACTCATTTTGACACGCTCAATAGGTATCACATAAAGCCTGATCTGCAGAAAACCACAGTTAAACCTTACCAGATTTAATTATAAAGTCCTCATTCCAGACCACTGAGGAGCAGCGAACAGCATAAAACCTGATCAGCCTGCGAGTTACTCGCAGGCTGATCTGGTCTTATGCTGTTCGCATAGGTCTTTTCATGGTGTCCTCTATGAGGGAAAGGGTTAAAATGACTTGATTTATTCCTTGTATATTCCATATTGAAAATTTTTCTCAGTTCCTAAAAATGAAAGGTCTTGATAAACCATCACCTCTTAAATCCAGAAATTTTGAGCAAGTCCAGATGCAGTATGGTTTAAGGAGATTCAGATATATTAATTACAATAAAATACTGTCATTCATTACTGTTTTTTTTTTTTTTTTTTTTTTTTTACTGCTGATGTAGGTCTTTAGAAGATGTTCTTGCCAAGAGTTCTTGTTAAATAATGTAATTGTAATTCCAAGCTAAAACTCAGATGGCATTTTCAAATCTGTATTAATTTGCTGCATTTGAGTTTCTGCTCGGAAAACATACTCATATAGATTTGTATTTTTAAAAAACTTGAAATGTCATTATGGAGGATTCCTCAAGTTGTCTAAACATTGTCAATCCAATATTGTGTGTTGGGTGGTTGTGCCTGTCAAATGCTATTGCTATTGGAGATTATGCATAAGATGCAATATTATGTATTGTGTTGATAAGGAATTTATTTTCTTAATCTATTTTCTTGGGTATAAATATTGTATTAAAACTGTAAAATGATCCAGACGGAGTCATTATTTTCATTCCATTTCATAAGTTTACCAACTGCACTTTAAGTGGCAGTTGTCTTTTAATAACAAATCTCACATCTCATATAGGACTTTTATATCTGGAAATAGAAATGCTTCCTGCAATAAAGAGGTTATTGACCAAGTTTATTAGAAATCTTTTATGAAAAAGTACCTGCAATGAGATGCAATTTGATGAGTGTGATGACAAGATTGGTGGCTGAGAGCGTTTATTCTCAACTGGTTCAACTGTTTATCTGGTTCACTGTCTCTTCCAATGCTGTCTCTTGCTGGAAATCCTTGACCACAAGGTCTAAAATATGGCCATAATAATCAGAAATGATTGCTAGCCATTACAATGAAAGAAAAATGAAAAAGAAAGAACTAGTGTGTTGTGGATTCAATCCGCAGCCGAGACATACGGAAGTACTTATATATCTTGCTTGGCACTCAGCATTTCAGTGTTGTTCCAGGACTGGATGGCTCAGTGTCAGGATAATGTGACTGGGTGTGTCACTTGTCATATAGCACTATATCTGTGTTGTGCATAATCCCAAAATGACTGAAATACTGCCTGATATTAAACCCAAGCATGTGCCTAAAGACAAGCCACTTTTCAAAGAAGCTTCAGAGGTTGGGATGAAGAATGGACAGTTGTGCATATGGTAAAAACTCCAGAAGTATTTAATTATAATATTTAATGCAGTCAGTTATCTCACCTTTATGTACAGCTGCATATCAATATCAGTCCTCCATGGAAGTATGAAGAAATTCCATTGAATCAATAAAGAATAAATCCACACAAGCCATTGCTACAAGATTGATGGACAGAAGGACAAATAGATGATGATGTATGCCTTACCATAACATGACCCCTCCGGCTTTAAAACAAGGTTTCTGATACGTAAAAAATACTTCAAGCAGCTCTTACTTGGCTGATCACATTCACTTTTTGCCCATATGCTAACTTCATAGGCTGAACTTAAAAAGAAAGATGGAAAGACAGACAAATGAACAGATTGCTGAAGAGAGTGATGGAAGGAGTGGACAAATTGATTGATAGACTGCTGCAGAGAGATGGAAGGACAAGCAGACACCTGGATGGATGGAGTGTCGATCTACAGACCTCACCAGAAATTCACTAATGCCCCAGATCACCTATGGTCTTCATGTAATATAAGATGGGGTGGGACATGACAAGTAGGACAATATTTCAGTCATTTGGAGATGATGTCTACTTGAGACAGATATAGTGCTGCCACACTGCAGTATCACACTGTAGACATGTGGCATGATACCACACCCAGTCACATCATCCTGACACAAGGCCAACCAGTGCTGCAACTACCCTTATATGCTGAGCGCCAAGCAAGGGAGCTATAACAGTACCAGTTTTTAAGACTTTGGTATGTGGTGGCCGGGGATCGAACCCATGACCTCCTGCTCCTGAGGCAGACGCTCAAACCACTTGACCAAGGACGTAAGGTGACAGGACATAACAAGTACAATTCCCATACTAGTGAAACAGGGTTATAATAAGAGCACCGCATGCAGATGCCAACGCCCTTTTTAAAAGGAGAGATAAATTTGGTTTAAATTGACCTTAGTGTTATGGCCCTGCATGGGACTGTAGCCCTTTTGATAGTGAATAAATATGTGAAGTTTGATGACAGGTTTAATAGTTAAGAAGTATGGTCAAGGTTTTAGTTTTTCACTGTATTTGTTTTTTATAACGGGGAGATAAATTTGGCCGAAGTGGATCTAAGAGTTATGGCCCTTAATGAGAACATAGCCCTTGTGATAATGAACAGTTTATCAAGTTTGATGACGGTATATCAAGTTTGATGACAGACAGCTTAAGAGTTGAGAATCATGGCCAGGTCCCAAACAACAATGACAGCAGATTGAATACCTCTTTGTTTTTTTCTTTGAAAGACAGACAAGCAAAAAACCTTTTCGGTTCAGAGAAAAAAAAAAAGAGAGAGACAGAATACAAATTGTATATTTCCTTTAATATTACAAAGATCACAATCAAGTGATTGAAAGAATGTTGTGTCAAGCAGTATAAAAATGATAAAATTAAGTGTTGTTGGACCACTGTAGCATCACAGTCTTATAAGAAGGAATGTTTCATATTGCTTCCATGACATAAACAGCTAAATGGTTTTCTCACATAAAGCAAATCCTCAAATACATACATGTAAATTGTTACCCCTTTGCTCATATTTGTTCGAATGTAAAACAAAATATCCCAATTTTCTATATGGCATTAACAAAACTTTTGATCAAAACATGAGTTTCCAGTAAATTTCTTATAGTTAAAAAACAAATACACTGAGCATTCAATTCAATATCATTGCTGATCAAATTTGACATTTCACTTGACCTCTATCTTCAAACATGACAGGGATGAATAAACACATATATATTTTCATCTTCCACTATTGATGGCTTATAAGCAATGATTATTTATTTTTACAAAAAAAGAAGTTCCCAGTATTTTACAGTCAAATTCAAATAGTCAATAATTCAATGTCAAATTTGTCGAGCAATAACTGAATCAAACAGCTGAATATTATTTTCTTGGCTCAATACCTGATATTGAATGCCTTTCATCCTATATCAGCAACATTTTAAACCATTTCAGGAAACAGTACTAGGTACAACCAGGCTTCAATTCCACCAAGTCTTGGCACTAAGAAATGGTTAAAATCTTGCATATGGTGAGAACACAGCCCTTCCCTTTTAATATAATATTGAAGTAAATTAAGTTAGTTGAAATAAATAGTTATCTGAATAACAATATTCATTATGAAATGAAATGTCTACAAAAATTTTTTATGGAAACAAAAACTGCTGAATGTGTAATTTAGGAGCCAATTAGTGCTATGCAAGGCTGGTGGAATTGTTGCCGGATTCAAATAACCACATGGCTCTATTGATTTTCTAATAATTTCTCATTAATAAATGACAATTAAAGCATAAGACTGGTGCACATTTTAAATTTCAACAACAAACACTTCGATTTTCATACGAGTCTTGAAACAGTGAGACTTGACCTAATTTGGAGTCCTTGACTTCAGTTTTTGGGATTCCCAACCTACTCCTATATAATTATATGGGAGGACTCCTAACCTTTACACAAATCTTGGTCAAGAACTCTCCATTTTCTTTAAAATCCTGAAATGAGAACCCTGATGGAGTATTGGGTTCAGATTCAGCATTGTTAGACTTAATACATTGTAGGGTATAAACAATTATAATAACTTCTTATAACATATAAAATACAGACATCAATTTTTAGCCTATGGCTTTTGTAGCTATTCAAAATTTGTGTTTTGCAGACCTGTTCAATGACCTCATGAGAAATAAAAAATGCATGAAAATCATCAACAAGAGTGTTATTTGGAACACATGTCATCTTCTGAAGTGTGATGAAAAAAAGTTTGACGGACAGACAGATAACAGAAAAGTGATCCCTATGTGTCACCTCTGTTTACAGCAGGTGATACAAGAAGGTTATGGCGGAATGGTGGTAGATCTATTAACATAAATGGAGTGAATTGAACCTCTGAAAGATCTGTTGATAACTACTTATTTGGGGGAGAACTTCATAAAAATTATTACATGTATTTCATTTTTGGGAAATGTAACTTGGTGATATATGATACAGTATCTGCCTGGTCTATGATTTCAAAATAGAGCACTTCAGGATAACGCCATATAACAAACATGAAAACAGGTTGGCTGGATAAAAATAGGACTTCATTCTTTAAAGATGCATTCGACTTTTTGAAACATCAATGATATAAAGCGATATCTACGTAAATATTCTTGTACAAAACAACTGTTGATGTCAGTATATTTAAGAAACAAAACCTTATGATTATGGAATTATGGAGATTATGGAAATGCGTCTGTTATTATCGGAAATACAAAATGCCTGAACAACATTCTGACAGTGACGAACATGGAAATTCTTTGTAAGGAAGAAAGGCCGAAACATAGAAAAGACACATAGAGTCCCATAGGGACAAGATATATACTTCTTTCTGTTAATACTAGTAGAGATAAATGTTAGAACTAATACACCATGTCTCACAGATACAAGAATCACAGATATGTAAGCACAGGAGATGTGGAGTAAAGACTTTACATGTTGTTGCCAAACTGTTTAATGATGGTAAGAGCTTTATATATACTGTACATGTACATCCTAGTGAACTGGTTAGATAAAAGTAGCAGTTACTTGGAAAGCATAAAGCAAAGTAACACTTGGGCACTTTTCAAATGAGGTGTTTGACAATGTTTTCATCTCTCAGGATGTAAGACAGCACAATTTTACTTGAGCACAGATTTTACAGTGAGAGATGGTGGACTCACAACAAACAGGTTCGAGATTATATGAACAAGGATAATGAATAACTCTGAATATTATCAGTAGAACTTAAGTATTACTTAATGCTGAGTATTTTTAATGGAACTGGAGCCTGATCAAAGTAATAATGCTTACCGGTACACAGATGAATGTCTTCCTTGATAATTAATATTGACCTACGATTGTAATTTCAAAAAAAAAAAAAAAAAAAAGTACTTTCAATTTACCTATGAATTGTATAAAATGCCATATAATTATATGGTGAATATTTTAACTAATTAATTTGCTACAGTTGATTTTGCTGTTTTGGTCTAGATATTATTTCATCCAGAATGCTTGTTTGGAAATATGAAAAACAAGGCAAACTAAAATGAAGGCCCACCTTCCAGTTTTAGGAAAAAACTGATAGCGATTTGTGTTTAAAATACAACACCGTTATGCCAGCATTTCATGTGTGATTTCTATTTCATTCAAAACAACTTCCAGTTATTCTTCACGCAAAAGCTTCTAGAATGTACTTCAATAAAAAATCGTTATATAAGATTCAAGCACACACATTGTACAGGTTATTATTTTGTAGCACATAAGCACTGAGCACCCCCTCAGCTTTGCCGTTTCTTCACCAATAAAAGTTATCTCGAGCAATATCCAACTTCTACCATAACAGCATACACTGTTTGAACAGTAAAATATAGCAGACGCCGCTCAGTTTGAAAATCTGTTATATAACAAGCAAAGTATTTGTCAACAAAATTTTACAAGTAAGTTTCAAGAAAGAACAACCTTGAAATAAGTCTTTATTATATATAGCAGGCAAAGATATAAATTTTAAAGTCTCTTGATGACCATGTCTATATACCCTGAGCATTATAAACTATACATTTTTTTAACTTTGGTTAATAACCATGAATTATCAAGTACTGCGATTCTAAATACCGGTAAAATTTATTGAAAAAATTGGGGTGTTCTACTAGTCATGACCAATCACCCTATGAAGTTTGAGGAATGTGTGCCACAGTGTTCTCCAGTTATTGATTGGAAAGGATTTTCACATTCGAGGTCACTGTGACCTTGACCTTTGATCAGGTGACCCCAAAATCAATAGGGGTCATCTACTAGTCATGACCAATCAGCCTATGAAGTTTGAGGAATGTGGGCCCAAGCGTTCCCCAATTATTGATCGGAAACTAAGTGGTCTACTGCCAGACATTAGCAAAACAATATGCCCCCTCTTCTTCCAAGGGGGGCATAAACAAAAACAAAACCAATTTTAGGCCATTCATTTATCCAAATGCTGTTTTCCTAAGGTACAGACGGATGGCTGACTGCCTTCTATTTCTGTATGCACTTCAAATAATTTAACGGCCAGTCTTCTATATGCAATATCTGACGAGTCAACTTACATTAACTTGAGTTACATTATTCTGGGAGTTCAAGTGACTGACTTTAAATGTACAGTCATGTGTTTTCAAAGGTCTAGAATTGAATTTGGACAGAAAAAACCTGCACATATTTTTCATAAAACAACACACTATTTTCACTCCATGATTTTATATAAACATGTTCATAGTAAACATAAGAGCAAGTCTTATGTTTTTCAAACAGAAATCATGCAGAACTTATTTTGATTCATGAGTTACATGTAGCATGTGTATTACACTGCCTGGATGAACTGCTTAGATGTTTACTGAAAATGGTACAAATATCAAATAATATGAAATAAAAATAAGAATATACATAAACCTTGCTGTTGTGGAGAAATCACATTATACAAAACATTGATCATTCAAATAAATGGCACACAATTAATTTAACCCTTACAATGCTGTGGGCACTTGAGATTGCCTTTTGCTACCAGTGCAGACCAAGATCAGCCTGCACATGGTTTGCACTGTTCACTATTCAGTCCAAATATTTTTTGCAAGCATCCCCATAAACAACTAAAGGTTCAGCCCGAAATGAAGAAAGGACAAGTCCAATAACGAAATATAGCATGGTAAGGGTTAATATTATCAAATTAAGTTAAAGGCAAAATTTTCTGTGTGCAGAATATAACAGTGATTACAACATAATTACATTAGAATGTATAATTCATCAATAAATAGATTTATTTCTTCACATCGTCACCTTTACGACAATTGAGCTTTGGCTAGTGTGGAGAGACTAACTAGAAGCCATATTACCATATGTAAGTTTCCCTCTTACATTGCAAAGTGTAGTAGCCCCTTTTTACAGCTTTTTAAATTATACAAAGTGCATGTGTCTTTGTTTGAAAATGAGTCTAATTTTATTATATATTTACTTAATAAAGTTTGAATTACTCAAACTGTTATAAAAAAAAAAGGATCTAGAAAATGCTGTGCTATCCCTCACAGAAAAAAAAATAACTGCAACAAATTAAACAAGAGCTATTAATGAAAAAAAATATAACCTCACTGCACTAGCTCAAAAATGTAAATAGATACTGAACTTCTTGTAAAACTGAACTTAACTGGGTGGGATGTGATGGGACAACAAAAGGGATTCCTCTACACTGAAAGCCCTCTCTAATTAAACCTTGGGTTGAATTCACCCAATATATATTTATGTTTTTTTCCAATTCAATATGCTATCAAGTAGTTTTATCAACTGCAAATGAAACTGTTTTTTTTTCTTTTTTTTTCTTATTTTTGTACAAAAGATCAAAAATATTAAATGGCAATGGAATAATTTAATTATCTAGCACTGTTGAAAGAATAAGTAGTATAAAAAAATAATTTTTAATTGGTTTTAAAAGAAGAAGAAAAAAACCCCCCAAAAAACGGAGACAAATATGAATTATAACCAGTGATGCGTAATCTTCTCAAAATCAAATATTTTATGACTGGAGTTATTAATACACCCACACATCAAAAGAATGTGACAAACACCATTGAAGTATATCACACCCTAGAATGCTGTTGCAACGTTTATTTGTAGCCAATGACTACCAATACATTTTCATTTATTTGGCTCAACATAAAAATCTTATAATAAATGTGACATTGTGACTTGAGCAAAATAAAATAATAGTCTTAAATTACAATCATAATAACTGCCTTGTCCATTATTCTATATATAAATATATTGAACAACAGCCAATGAAAATGTAGCAAAAATAAAATCTCTCCATATGAAAAGAAAACATGGACAACATTCATCATAAAAATTTCAACAGTAAATATCCTTTATACATCTGTAGAAACATTCCTCTTCTATCGCACCACAGTCTAACTGTTCAGTAAACAATGTAGGACCACAGGAAGTACCAATATATATGTATATATATTTAATATTCCATGGAACAGACTGTCTACCAATATGGTTTCCCTTCCATCACCTTCTGGAGGCCATAGCTGTATACACTGAAAATTAAACAACATCCTCTGAAGATTTCATGCATTTAAATTGGACATAAAAAGGGAAGAAGTAACATAAATGAAGTGTGTGCATCAGTATACAGCACTTTGGGTAATTATCATCTCTACTTGAAAGGGAAAATAATTATCCAAGCGTTTTGTGCTCATCTATTTTATCAAGGAAATTCAGCCTAGGTTTTAGATTTTTATATACAGTGAATATGTCTCTATATGTAGGAATCAAGAGACATACAGAAATGAAGTACAGCCAAAACTCAATAAATAAAACTAGAGCTCTCATTGGAAAAAATCAAAAGCTGTAAATCAGTAATCTGAACTGAATCAGTAAAGTAGAAGTGGTTTGCGTCACAAAGTTAGATTTTTGCCAAAGATGGACGGACAGACATCCTGTCAAACGAAGAAACTGACAAATCAATAGACTGACTCCTATATACCCCCTCTCAAACTTTGTTTGTGGGGGCATAAATACACTGAATAAGTGCCGACAAATTTCACAATTAATCTTATGCAAATGTCTCTTGTAAAGTTTCAATGAAACATGACAAGGGTTTATGGAGCTGAAGTTAGGACAAAATTGACCTGACTATTTGAGTTTACTGTCGCTTCGACAGTATTTCAGTCATATAGCGACGTCCAGCTAATTACAGGTGGAGGAAGACCTCGAATGTATGGAGGCATCCGGGTAGAACCATGGACCACCGAAAGCCAGCTGGAAGGTAGGACAAAATTAATGTGGACAGATGTAGAGATAGATGGAAATATGTCATTGCAGCTGATGTAGTTCATCAAGTTAATTAAATGTAACTGAGGACCCAATGGTGCTTTGTGCACAATTCATTGGATTGAGATTATTACAAAGTGTTAGTCAAGGAACTGCCTAGAGAAATATAACTTGTAAGAACTTGTCTCCCTATCAAAATATAAAAGAAATAAGGGTCTTTAGATGCATGGTTACTAAATTGATCAATTATACAATATCTCATCTCTTTGGGGATTTGAGTATATTATTTAGGGCTTGAAATATTGTACTGAAAGTGTTTCCAAGAACACAAGGTCAGAGGCCCGTTTCACTAAACCACTAAACTTTGCACAAATTTGATCTTAGTCAAAAGTCTGTTGTTCTAATGTTTTATTTGAACAGTTAAGAAAGTTGACCCACTCCATGGCATTATATAAACACAACACTTTTTGTAAATTTAAAATCACAGGAAAAATACTATTTTTCATCTGTAAATTTAGGCTTTCGAAAAGATTTTTTTTTATATGAAGTTCAGTGAAACCTGCCTCAGATTCACAGGGCATATGTAAACTCTTGAACTGTGGCACAATAATGAAAGCCTGTTTACTTTTCTGATCCTGTGGTGTGGGTGAGGTGTTGATAACGTTCTGTAATGCTGTAATCCATTTGTCTCGTTCCTCACCACTGTCAGCCTTCAACTCATAATTTCGGAATGGTGTCTCGAGTACAAACTCACACATGTCCATTCCTCCATTTTGCGTCATTGACACTGAGTAGTTGGCATCCCTATGGCCAATGTAGATCTCTCCCTTTGGGGTTGAAGCCTGAAAAAAATAAGATAATTGTGTTAGCAAAGGCATTGTTAAATGCTGGTGTGTGTTTATTTATCTGTTTAAAATGATCTTTCTAATGAATGTGAAGCACATCCAACATATCAATCCCTCTCAATGGTTCCAGGAATGGACCAGTACTTTAGGCCTAAGAAGATCATGCAAAGTCCTCACCTTGATGGGGTTTGAACCAACAGTTTATCAATATGTTGTATCAAGGAGATGTGAAAATGGGAAATGAGATAAAAGTGCAACTGATGACTCAAACAAGAAACCTATGAAAGATTGAGTTTTGTATAGATAAAATATCTCCACATAAATGCTGTGTGACTTTTTATTATAAACATGCAGAGAAGAGAGAGACTAAAATTGTATGTAAGCACTAAACTGCCCAAGTCTTAAGATTACTAGCTAAATCAGATGTCTAGATATCATATAGATTAAACAAGAGCACCGCAGGCAGATGCCAACGCTCGTCTGTTAAAAGTGTTTGTATAATGGGCTACATTGAAGTTTTTGCACCATGAGGACGACCCAGCCATCATAATAGCTTGACTTTTTCTTTGAAACAGACAAGCTAAAAAATAGACAAAAGACTGTGGCAACTGTGTAAACATTTAAGAAAGTAAATGAATACTATTTTTTTTTATTTGCACCAAAAAAACAAAATGTATGTCTTATTTACTAAAACTATATTTTGAATCTTCATAAAAGACTAGGACGGTCTGTGTTATCATACCAGAGGGTCAGTGAGGTACATAAGCTTCCTGCGTTCCAGAGTGAACCAGCGTTTGCGGAAAGGTTCATTGTTTGGCCCTTTCTTCATCAAATAACCTTCTATTGCAAAGTCCTGAGTGAGATCCTTGCACAACTGTAACAAACAGACATTTAACACCAAAAATTAACACATGTTTAAAGCTGTCAAACACAAAGCAATCCTTATGGTAGCTGTTATCATCTTCAAATATGTATATATATATTTGTTACCATTGTGACAAAGTGATGATGTCATAATCTGGTCCCTCCTACATACAAAAATGCTATAAAAGATGGCAAATTGGCATAAATAAAATAATCTTTGCAGATTCTGCCTATTCTAAGTAAATCAGTCTTTCCCGCATAAAATTCTAACAGATTTAATTAACAGCAACGGGAACAAGGTGTGGGTAGTCAAGCAACTGTTACTGTTTATTTTTAAGACATGCATGAATTTAATTTCCTAGAGGTTGGGCAAAGACGTCTAATCTGATTCAGAATATTCAAACATGTCTCAAAACTACACATAACAGGCCAACATTCAACAACATTATGTACAAATACCTGCAAGTTAACCTGGTTTTAAACAGGTTTCATTTTGTCCCTTTCATTATTTATTTCTGACAAAATTATTGCATCAAATTAAAACCAGTGGCCACTTTAACACACTGTGTGACATATGGTTAATTTAAAGACCAAGTGAAGTGAAGTGAAAAATATGTTTGAAATTGCTGGAATTGCTTATTAAAAGAATTAAAAAACAAAATGTTTTTGATTGATTTCAATGTTTCTGAAATAATCTGGAAATTGTATTACAATTCATGTGATGTCACTTATTTGTAAGTAAAGTATCTTAACCCTTTCCCTCATAGAGGATACCATGAAAAGACCTATGCGAACAGCATAAAACCAGATCAGCCTGCGAGTAACTCGCAGGCTGATCAGGTTTTATGCTGTTCGCTGCTCCTCAGTGGTCTGGAAATGAGGATTTTGTAATTAAATTTGGTAAAGTTTAACTGTGGTTTTCTGCAGATCAGGCTTTGTGTGATACCTATTGAGGGCGTCAAAATGAGTATTTATGAGGGAAAGGGTTAACAGTAGTAAAATACATGTACTTTCCTTTTTGACCCATTATAATTGGTCACTGTCTGTGATCCATCAAAATTATGATAACAATAGTACTTTTAACATACATTATCTTGCAATATCCCTAAGATGCTGGTATCAGTTGTATCAGGGTCTCTTTAATACTACATACAGAGACCCTGGTTGTATCAAGTTACCCATGTAATTCTTAATTAATGTAATAATCTTTCTAAAACTGGATAAACTTAACCATCCCTTTCCAACTTGTGATAACGTTAACAGTATAATCAGCCTATATCTATTCCTGAGTATTACTTTCACAATTGCTAAAATCATTAAAATTCAGGAAGATATATATTATGGCTTCTTAAGTTTCCTTATTTGTCTTACCACTGACTCATTTCTCTTGTATTTGTTGTGAAACTTACTTTACTGCCAATGTACACAAGCATTTAAGCTTCATCCAGAATAACTGACAGCGACTCATGTGACCACAGATACTTAATGGTTGGACAAAATGAGATAAGCAGTTGGAATTAAGTTCAAACAAGCAAATAAGCAATGTAGGTATAAGGAGTGATTAAATGAAATGTACACATACAATAAAACCTCCAAAAATAGCACCTCTGAGCAACAGCTACCGGTGCATCTTAGCAGCATCAGGTTCCACACACCCCCACCACCTCATCTGTTTTGATACTGCTAAGTGAAATACAGTAACAGCTTTCAGCAGCGACACTTTTCTGTGACTCCGTCAGATAGTACTGCTGAGAGATTCCACTGTATTCTAGATTCACTAGATTCTCAATGTGACACCACAACAACACTCCACATGCAAATTTATTCTATCTCTTCAATATTTATATACATTGTATTACAATCAAACTATTGTATTCTGAACTAACAATCAGCAAAAGAAATGCTGATTTTACTCTACTGAAAAAACTTATTTATTCAACACTTTAAAGATCATAATTATTCATTTTTACATTTCACATTTTCAGAAGTGTGAGCTGACTAAGTGTTATAAATCCCCCACCTCATTTTCATCCCTGTCGGGGAAGGCCAATCTTCTCCTTTCAAGTTTCGCTCGTCTGATAGCAGTGAACCAGTCTACTGCTTCCTGTACAGAAAGGGAAATATCTTTTGAACCAGTCATGAAAGTGAAATATATTTAAGTCAGCAGAAACAAATTTTCAACAATTACATAAAATTCACCCTTGCAGTTAGCAAGGAAATATACTGGCTAGCAAGTGGCAGTTAAACCAATGTGTCTGCTAAATAAGCTAGTTGCTAGAAACCATTCACCACTAAGGTAAACCATGTTATACAATTTTCAAATCAGTCCAGGTTGATAGAAATTCCTTGTCTGAATCAGTGCTTAGTGTGATCCGATCTCTATGGTACAGAGAAGTAATTAATCCTGAATTTTGGAGTAATACTGGTTTTTCCTGCCATGCGTTCATTTAATGGTAACAGTTGCTAACATAAGCATTTGCAGTCCTGTTTATATCCTAACATATAAGATGCAAACTGGGAAACCAACTCCTTAACAGTTGAGAACAGTTCCGAGAGTTATCCTTATCTGAACGCAAGGCAGGTAAATTCATAATGAGAAGTAAAGGTTTAACCCTTTCCCTCATAGAGGACACCATGAAAAGACCTATGCGAACAGCATAAAACCAGATCAGCCTGCGAGTAACTCGCAGGCTGATCAGGTTTTATGCTGTTCGCTGCTCCTCAGTGGTCTGGTAATGAGGATTTTACAATTAAATTTGGTAAGGTTTAACTGTGGTTTTCTGCAGATCAGGCTTTATGTGGTACCTATTGAGTGCGTCAAAATGAGTCTATATGAGGGAAAGGGTTAAACTAGGCTGACTACATTTATTGAGATGGCTGTATGCAGTCATTACTGTATCACCAATGATGGTTCCTGGGTTGGAATAGTACTTAGAGTTAAGGGAACTTGAAGATATTTGAGCAGTATCTTAATGTTTAAACCATGTATGATTAAAACATGGAAAAATGCTAAAAACCATGTTTTTTCATGAACAATTAACTGGACTGCATATTGAAACATGATTAAAATTTCAAGACCATATTCGTTACGGATGCTGAATGAAGTAGGATCCTGATACATGTATTATTGGTTGACATACACTTGTCTCACTTAGTAAGAGATATTGTGAAAAGGAAGTGCTGTCCATTATGTGCTAATGAAGAATTGTCTGCACATCTGATAAGATTTTTATCAATCTAACAATACCATTAATGTGCATCTCTTTCAGATACTGATGGAAACAGATTATAATTTCTACATAAATTACATATGATATTTGTTTTTTTTTGTTTTCAGGTTTTGAAGGTCTAAATATACAAAACTGTCTTGGAAAATGACACTTTGTGCATTTAAGCCTGATTAAAATATCCCTAAAAAAGAAAACACAACAACTGGATAATGGTACAAGTCAACTTTTGTTTCATCAATTTATGAACTACTGTAAACACGTCTTAGAAAAATTAAAGAAAGATTAAAATTAAAAAACAACAACAACAACAACAACAAACAAGGGTCAGGACTGCCACAAAATACGCCCATCACAGTATGGGGACTCTCAGAAATAGCTCAGAGAAACAAGCTATTGTCTCCTAAATCCCATTAGTTAATGAATGTTACTTATTAAAACAATCATGTTGAAACATTTCCATTAATTTGAAGGAAAATGTCTCTTTTGACTTATTCAAGTGTTCAAGGGCCATAACTTCTAAGTCATTCAGGCGATAATGCTGAATATCGAACTCATCCGCGATTTTATGACCATGCACATGTGTGGAAAGTTTGAAAAGGATTGGTCTAACGGTATTGAAGTTAGAGCCCAGACAATCACAATTTCAAGTATTTTGTGTACGTCAAGGGCCATAACTTCTAAGTCATTCACGCGATAATGCTGGATATTGAACTCATCTGCGATATTATGGCCATGCACATGTGTGGAAAGTTTGAAAAGGATTGGTCTAACGGTATTGAAGTTAGCGCCCGGACAATCACAATTTTTTACGTATTTTGTGTACGTCAAGGGCCATAACTTCTAAGTCATTCAAGCGATAATGCTGGATATCGAACTCATCCGAGATATTATGGCCATGCACATGTGTGGAAAGTTTGAAAAGGATTGGACAAATGGTATTGAAGTTAGAGCCCGGACAACAAATGTTCCACGCCCGCCTGTCCGCCCACCCACCTGCCCGACGTGAGTGTTCACATAATACGCCCCATCTTAAGATGGGCGTATAAAAACCATAATAATTTCATCTTATCATATCAAAGCAAAAGAGAAAGTGTATCTTGTGAAAGGGATATTTAACAGCAACATGGTCATTTTTATGATTATATAAAAACAACAGAGATAATTTGTCTTGTGAAAGGGATATTCAAATTTCAATATTTTCTTTAACAATTCTTAGTTAACATACAGTTTGTTTGTTGGGTTTAACATCCCATCAACAGTGTTTCAGTCTTTTGGAGACGATGTCTACTTGAGACAGATATATATTACTGCAACACTGCAGTATCACATCATAGACATGTGGCATGATACAACACTCGGTCACATTATCCTGACACAGGGCCAACCGGTCCTGTAACTATCCTTATAATGCTGATTGCCTAGCAAGAGAGCTATACCAGTATTTTTTTATGACATTGGTATGTCCCGGCCAGGATAGAACCCACTACCTTCCGCTCTTAACATACAGAAAAGTACACAGAAAAGTACTGATGCTTAAACTGACAAAAAAGGAAGAGAGTAGAATGTTGATAATGATTGAGGTGATGATGATGATGATGATGATGATGATGATGACAGAAATGTTACCTTTGAATCATCACAGTACAAGAACAGATTCCTAGTAACACCATTCTTAAAGTAAGTTATTTGAAATCCGTTACAGCGTTTAAGCTTCTCTGGCACAAACACAATATTGACATCATCTAATATGAGAGTGTCCTTTGGAGTTTTGGTCTGGAATGGAAAAAAAATAAAAAAAATCTTTATTAGAATTGTATGGCAGAATGCTAAAATAAGGTCTCTTGTGAAAAGTGATTAACAAATTATTATAGTTTACTTATATTGCAAAATATTCAAATTGATTTGCATTAAGTAGCATTTGTATATGTAGTTCCTTAACAATCACTCACATTTTCTTTCACGAAATACTGGATACAGTTGTCCTTTGAATTGATGACAAACTGCCTTGGTTTGAAGCGTGCATCGTTCTTCCCTCGCTTCATGAGTTTACCCTCTTTAACATTTTCACTGTACGGTGTCTGCTTGTCTTGGCACTTGAACTCTTTACGCACATATTTGGCTTGTATAAACTGACTCCGAAGAACCCTTGATTTGTATGAGAAATGAAATATTTGCTTGATTTCAATAACTCATTTAATAAATGAATGGTATACATATACAATATTGACATCATGAATACATGTATATGAGAAATGGCTATTTTGAAAGTCAGTTATTTTTCTTGCTGCTGAACATTACAGTTTTTGAGATTATATTCGACACAAAATTTTTTTAAGTTATTCAAGTGTTCTACTTTTGTACATACTGGGTAAACAACAATCACAACCCCAGGTATTCTACACTGCATGCTGGTTAACATTCTTAAAAGCAAGTTAGAGTGTATAATATTATTACATGCTCAATTATAATGTATAGTCCAATAAAACAAAGTTGAAACCATGGTAAGATCTCTCATATGTTAATTGTTTTTATATAAAGATAATGCTGTCAAATACAACCTAGTATCTAGGAAGAGAATAGCTAGACAATTACATTGCATTATAGCATTTGACACTATCATTTTAGCCAGGTACATGTATATAGATTCGGTAATGGTACGCTTCGGTAATGGTACGCTTCGTCCATTACCCTAGATGAACACCTGCTTTAAAATTCATGAGTCCCTTCTGATAATTAGGAGTCCCTGTCACATTACTCGGATATAGGATGGCTTTCTTGGCACAACCATTGCTTGAAATATATCAAAGAGGGTTACTAATAAGAACATTTTAAGAATTCAATGGTTTACAAAAAACATGTTCAAATTTTTAATTGAACAAGAGGGCCATGATGGCCCTGAATCGCTCACCTGAGTACCATTGCTTCAACTGATGTCAAGGTTTTTAAACAGACAAGGATTCTGATATAACTTAATCTAAAACATTTTACCCCTGACAATACTACACACCAAATATCTAAGCAATGGGCCATATGGTTTCAGAGAAGACTTGGGCGCAGGGTCATTTATCACCGTAGGGCCAAGACTTTGAAAATCTTTGTAATGAACCATTAGATGCTACTACATACCAAAAATCTTAGCTCTAGGCCTTATTGATTCATAGAAGAAGATTTTTTAAGATTTTCCTATTTAACTCTATGTAAAACAAGTGACCCCTGGTGTGGGGTCATTTATCACCATAGGGCTATGATTTGTACAATCTTGGTAGTGGCCCATAAGATGATGCTACATACTAAATATCTAAGCTCTAGGCCTTATGGATTCATAGAAGAAGATTTTTTAAGATTTTCCTATATAACTCTGTGTAAAACAAGTGACCCCTGGTGGGGGGTCATTTATCACCATAGGGCTATGATTTGTACAATCTTGGTAGTGGCCCATAAGATGATGCTTCATACCAAATATCTAAGCTCTAGGCCTTATGCATTCATGGAAGATTTTAAGATTTTCCTATATAACTCTGTGTAAAACAAGTGACCCCTGGTGGGGGGTCATTTATCACCATAGGGCTATGATTTGTACAATCTTGGTAGTGGCCCATAAGATGATGCTCATACCAAATATCTAAGCTCTAGGCCTTATGGATTCATAGAAGAAGATTTTTTAAGATTTTCCTATATAACTCTATGTAAAACAAGTGACCCCTGGTGCGGGGTCATTTATCACCATAGGGCTATGATTTGTACAATCTTGGTAGTGGCCCATAAGATGATGCTACATACCAAATATCTAAGCTCTAGGCCTTATGGATTCATAGAAGAAGATTTTTTAAGATTTTTCTATATAACTCTATGTAAAACAAGTGACCCCTGGTGCGGGGTCATTTATCACCATAGGGCTATGATTTGTACAATCTTGGTAGTGGCCCATAAGATGATGCTACATACCAAAAATCAAAAGGCTAGGCCTTGTGGTTTCGGAGAAGAAGATTTTTTCAAGTTTTTCCTATATTAGCCTATGTGAAATCAAGTGACCCCTGGGGCGGGGCCAATTTTGACCCCAGGGTCATAATTTGTACAATCCTGGTAGACAGTCATAAGATCATGCTACATACCAAAAATCAAAAGGCTAGGCCTTGTGGTTTCAGAGAAGAAGATTTTTTAAATTTTCATTTTTAAAATCTATTTTTAGCTCCTGTGACCTAATTATGCGATGGACCAGAACCATTTATACAACTTTAGTAGAGCTTCATCCAAGGAACATTCCTGCAAAATATTTTTCAAATTGGCCAAGCTGTTTAGGAGGAGATGTTGTTTGAAGCAATTGTTGACGCCGGACGCACGCACGGACGCACGCACGCACGGACGCACGGACGACGGACGACGGACGCCGGACAAAAGGCGATCAGAAAAGCTCACCTTGAGCACGTTGTGCTCATGTGAGCTAAAAATGAATGTCCCAACGGAAGCCCTGGGATGTCAATTCTCGAGTCCCAATTTTTGGTGTCCATGGGATTCCAGGACACTGTTAGTGTCAACCGCTGCATTATACTTGATCTAAACTTTGTATCACATAAGTGAACAAAACAACCAAAGATTTGTATCGTTTAGAAACATGAATGTTAGGATTTGAACAATAAATTTGTTGTTGTTGTCATGGTAAGATCACATATCTAGTCACTAGCTGACATAGTTATTATGTGAACATTCTAAATACTCACTCAACATCAGTTTTTGATGGTCGTTTGTAGTATTTTGGAAGATATTTTTCAATTGTGCTGTTCATTAAATTGTTACCACCCTCTTCCATTTTCTGAAAAATATTGAAAAAAAATGTGTGAATAACTAGATATATATTTTCCACAAAACACAAACAGAAGGATGAATCCCATCTTTCCATATCAATAGACCATTTCACTCTGAGATGAGACATAAACCTATGTAAAACAATCTCCATGGTCGAGAGGGTAAAGTCACTGACTCAGCCCCCACAACGTGGGTTCGAATCCTGGCAGGGTCATTCAGATTTTTATGTGAGGAAGCTTTCCAGCTGGTTTGTGGTAGGTCGGTGATTCTACCCAGATGCCTCCGTGCATTCTGGGTCTACCTCAACCTGTAATTAGCTGGACGTCACTATATGACTGAAATACTGTCGCAGGGATGATAAACCAAAAAAAAGCATTTATCAACAATCAAAACAATGAGCACTTCCCGAGGCACCTAATCTACATGCTGGGGAATAATTTCGCACATTTTTCAGTGGGAAATAAATATTTGTTTAAAATTTTACTAAAGTCACTGACTGGTCAGTTTAAATCAATGAATTACACTGGGTTTTGCCAATCCTCTTGTGAAATTGTCTTATCTAAAGTAAGAGCGACATGGAACAAGAGCTGCTTAGAGGACATACTTGACTATTCCAGTGATAATTACTGATAATTAGTTTTACCAAATTTAGTTGCACAAAAGTTCAAAAGTGGCCATAATTTATAATTAATTCAATTAAGTTACCTATCATGATGGTCTAATACCCCTGAACACTATTATGAAGGTCAGAGTCAATCCCATCACTGATTGATGGGATATAAACTCAATAAGTTTGTGGCATGCAAATTTAAATAAAAAATTCTAAGTCCAAAAAGGGCCATAATTTGTATTAAATTTGGCCAAGAATTATCTAGCTTGCTTGTTAATGCCCCTGAAGACCTTAGAGAAGTAGTAACTCAGTAAGCTTAACTGGTTACTAAGATGTATGCAAATAGTAGCTTGTCTGCAAAACAAAATTTTCTATTGCATATAAAACTTCAACAAAAATGTCTAAGTAGAAATTTGGAAATTTGGCCATAATTGGCACTAAATCCAGTCAAATATTATTTGTCTTGAAATTTCAAATCAATC
>CM037778.1:59485222-59535222 GCA_021229015.1 Solen grandis
CAATAACTCTGCCATCCAACTCAAGTGATTTATGTGAAGCATCTATCCACCAGATTATCAATGCAAACACAAATTTGAACTGAATCGGTTGAGAAATGTAGAAGTAGTTTGTGTCACAAATTTTTGGGATAGACGGACAGACCAACAAACAGACCGACCGACTGACTCCTTTATACTCCCTCTCAAACTTTGTTTGCAGGGGTATAAAAAGTTATTAAATACATAAGAAGAAAATATAACTAAACAAACTGACGCATATTAAAATCACTTACCAAAAACACACACCTACCTTAATTAGGACACTAATTATTGTTAACAATTAAAGGTACTGGTAATTGTCTCACAATGCTGATAAGTATCACATGCTGCTGACATTATTTGCATAAAAATTCACAGGATGAAAAAACTACATCGCACTAGTTGAGTTAGTCAATTAAAATGAAATACAACATTGTTTACGTGTATAATCAACATAGTATTATGTCAGCGTGACATTCACTGTTAAGGTGGCAATAACTGTAGCACTTGTAGGAGGATGAAAAAATAAATCAGGAAATGAGGAATCAAAAACAAGGTAGGTCGATCAAAATTTGATTAATGTAAATGATTTAAAAAACAAAAAATGAAAATATTAAGCAGATTTTTAATTTATTAGAGAATGTTAATAGCCTTTCAGCATAAAAATACAAATCCATAAAAAAAAAATAATCTAAATGTATCGATGATTATTGGAGAGCCGGGATGAGTCTTGTACAATTAACTAGTATAAAAAAAAAGAATGGTTGCCGTTGGTGTCTACTTATGATAACAATATACGCCTCTATTAGAATTGAAATCCAATATCTCAGTTTATGATCCACGAAAACACATTACAATATAAATGATTCAGCACAGCGCCATAATGCGGCCCATTGACATGATCAGTATTAATCATTAATGTGTTCCTGACTGAAGAATTACTATATTTTTTATCATTTAAGAGAACTTACCGAGAACTTTGTCTTTCTTTTCTTTGTTGTCCTTTAATTTTTGGAATCTTACGCGGAAGATCTGTGATCCATTTAAAATAACGCAAGGAACAAAAACTACCGGAATGGCAATGGTTTTTATATGTCCACAAGGATGCACACATACGCGCGCAAAAAGAACCTTTAGCATGTAGTTTTGATTTTCTTAAAGACAATACGTTATCAATAAATATGTAACATGTATCATAGATGAGTCCATTCCACGAAATAATATGCACAAGTTCTTCTTCAATACTGCAGTATACATGAGTTCATGTCCCAAGGTGTCTTTTTCGGATTCCTAGAAACAATTTTAGCCTTAAACTTCTACAATTCATTGTAATTTTTTAGGTATTTCTTTTGCATACGAAATGATAAGGAAGTTAATTAATCTCCGGGAATCAACATTTGGAATTGATGAGAATTAATATCAATTACGAAAAGAAGTAGACATGTCCTTTCTTTATCTCACACACAAACCAATATAAATATAGTACCCAAAGAAATAGAGAGTCACAGACCAATATAAATATAGTACCCAAAGAAATGGAGGTTACCAAAGACATATAGTGGTTAGTTATGTACACCTATATAGAATATGGTAGGCCTACTTCGGGTCTTGATAATTGTGTTCTCAGTTACAGCACTAGATTTACTTTCCTACACTGGCATATATGTTTATCAAAGTGAAACAATTAATGAATTAATTTTTATATGCACTGGTTTTCGCAGATAGTTTTGTATGAAATAATCTTTCAGTTTCGGGGTTCTTCTTCCTGTTTATAATATGGCATACTCTGGGGCATCTTCGCATGTTTCCTGGTCCAGTACTTTGCGCTTTTAAGTCGGTGTTCGAACCTTCGGATCCGCAGTCATATACGGTAACCATAACTTTATTATTAAAAAAATATATTTAAACTGTTCATTATGGTGGCATAGTTCTGCCAGCCACTTATCCACTTAGCTATGTCGAAACTTTTCTGAAAAATTGTCACTTATTCAGTTAGTATATGGCAAGTAGAAAATTTTCGTGTTATCCTCTTAGGTATCTTAACAAGACAAATTTGCCTGTTAGTGCCCACTACTGCCAGTCATATATTCACTTAATATAACTGGATATTTCGCCCTTTTTTCAGGTTAGTCAGTTAAATTATGTGGATAACAAGCAATTTTTCACATAATTATCTGGAAAAAAGCATAATATCCAGTTAACCTAAGTGAATATGTGATTGGCAGTAGTGGGCACTAACAGACAGTTTAGTCCTGTTATGATACCTAAGTGGATTACTTGAAAATGTTCTACTTGTCAGATAATAACTGAATATGTGACAATTTTTCAGAAAAGTTTCGACATAGCTAAGTGGATAAGTGGCTGGCAGAAATATTCCACCATAGTCCATGAATAACATTAAATCGTGTAAATCTTGCTTAGCCCAAGTACAGATGGTACAGATGTTTCTATGTTATCCAATGCACGCATACTTTTCGTGCTTCAGGCGTGAAAGTCACACTACGTACGATCTAGTAACCTGTCAAACATATTTTTGATTACCCATACATTCAAAATGGTATTCTCCTTGATCGTTTAGTCTCTCTCTCTCTCTCTCTCTCTCTCTCTCTTAAGTATTTGTTTATACAACGGACATATGTATATACGATTGTTTGAATACGAGAATTCGGAAATAAACCAGTAAGCAATATTGCGACAATGACAAAAATAACGAGGTGCATGAATTGCTTCTTTCCTAAGCGCGTGTCGGAAAAACCTCTATTTTTTATTATTTTTTTTACGCGATTTTGGAAGAAAATAAAATGTACTTTATGGCTGTTGAAAGTCAGTGGAGCCCGAAAGATCACATTAAACAGCCACATGTAGATCATATTCCCGACGGATCATCAAAATGTACAAGTCAGTCCTTAGGGCATTCTTTAACGATGTTACATTTTATTCCCTTTATCGTGAAATATTAAAGTAATTGAAGGTAATCTGTTTTGTTATGATATTTGGTTGTTTCAAGTTCCAAATTGACCATAACATCTACTGTTTCAACGTGCACACTTAAACCTATGTTGTACATTTATCACATTCTTGCCAGTCTATATTTTAATCTAATTTTAGATCAACATTGAATTTCCGTAGCCTAAATGTGAACTTTAATTTGTTTACATTAACAAAAGTGCTCGTAGTGAAATAAGCCACGCCTTATGTATTCCGCCTAATAAGGTTTGTTAATTAAGAGCCTATGGGTACGTCGTAGGCCTACTGTAGTTCATCGGGTCACATTTACCTTTGCTGCAATTAAGACATGAAGCACACTTATATCAGGCCATGTTATGACGCACCCATTCTTCTTTTACAATTCAGTCAGGTACTAACACAACATCCTTGATTGGAAAACAGCATATAAGGGAATAATAATCTTCTTTTTTTGGGGGGGGGGGGGGAGCTGGGGGAAAAAGTACAGACAAAATTTAAAATGCGATTGACCATTTGCATGTTGATCGTTTGCTGTTCAACAACTCACGATTTTTAGTATTGTCGTATGTCAGCGAGTTCGATCGCCAGCAGTGAATGGAATTTATCGCAAGCGACGCGAAACGGAGCGCTGCGATAAATCCATAAAAAAAATATAAACAATGACATATTTACAGTTTGTCACGTTCGCCATACAGTTTTGCCTGTGACCTCGCTTTATGGAAACACTTCCGTTTGATTGATAGTACACGGGGTGGTTCGCAGTCATTTTTATAAGGCTACATTAAAAATCGCCGCCGCATGCAGTAAGCTCCGCCCATTGTATCCAAAGGTCACGTAAACAGCATACACACTCATATTTCTCTATATCAATATCTATGCTATTTATTTCTTTTCAATTTTGAGCGAAATTCATACATTTCATTGGACAATAAAGTAAGACCAACTGTAAGAGAAGTTTTAGGACTGGTTGGCATAGCAATATCAGGATAATATCAGGCGTATATACGTCTGAGTGGTGTATCCGTCAACCCAGTTTGCAATGATTCCATGATGGTTACCTTCATCAACAACCAGATTAAAAATTCAAATACAAAGAATTCTAAAGAATTGCATATAAGCAAACTAGCCGACCCCTCTTGAAGTATAATTTCATATGGCCATGAGGGGAAAAGTTGTTGTCAGTGATATTAAATTATGAAATCTTAAAAATATATTATATAAGGAAACTAGCCGACACTTACGGGTTTTATTTTTCAAGGGATTATCTTCATTAAAGCAAGTATAGTCAAGGGAAATCAGGTGATCATTTGTGCCAAATGATATTAAAATCTGACCATTGGTCTCAGAGGAGTTCAAATTAAATTTCTTTTAGTTGCCATAGCAACCAGAGTTCGGCATGGATCAAGTTTATTAATCTGGCAACTTTTGTGGAGGACCACCCAAGTCCATGACTAAGGACAGGGTGACTGTTTCATCGGAAAAAGGCATATCATCACAGTTAATGTATTTTTCTCAGCTCTTTAACATAGAGCCTTAAACTTAAATATCATGCGATGGGATCAGAGGGGAAATATACGGAAGGCTAGGAAATGACGATTGTGTGTCATTGCCAAATAGAATAGTAATTAAGTTAACCCTTTCCCTCATAGAGGAAACCATGAAAAGATCTATGCGAACACCATAAAACCAGGTCAGCCTGAGCTGCTCCTTAGTGGTCTGGAAATGAGGATTTTGTAATTAAATTTGGTAAGGTTTAACTGTGGTTTTTTTCTGCAGATCAGGCTTTATGTGGTACCTACTGAATGCGTAAATGAGTCTATATGAGGGAAAGGGTTATACTCAGTCAGTTCAATTCATTCCCTATCGCGTAGGGAACAGTTACAATATGTGATATTCGAGACCGCGCTACGGTCTAAAAAATCAGCCGAAACGTGGAAGGTTGCGCATAGTCGTGGCTACGTCATCGTGAGCGTATCAAGTATCTACAGAGTGAACGGACGTGATACAGCGTGATGCACGAACTTTACGTAGCAAGGTCGTGGTGGTTAATGATCGTAGTGATAGCGTGTTCGTCCACGTGATAACAGCGGTGGAACGTATCGAATTCGTTACACACGCGTGCATCAGTCGAGAAATTGGAGAGCGTCGATCGTGAGTGTATCTGGTAGCGGTCGTGCCAGGTTGGGACAGAAGCGTGGTCCGATCGTGGGCTTATACGTGGCTGGATCCTTTCTTTATGTATAGAGCAGAATATGTTGAGAAAAGGGCTGTTTTGGTATACTTAGAGCGTAACATCGTCAGTGAAAGAGGTTTTGCACATCATAAACTACTATTTGTTTTACACCGTAATATTTAGCGTCCAAGGACCAATTTTTAGCAGCCGCACAAAGTCATGCAACTGCTCACAAAAAGTATCACAAACAAAACCATATGTTATTTTGTATACGAAGGTCAAAAGCTGGCTATCTGTAGAGATAAATCAGTGTAAATACGTGTTTTCCAATCGACGTATGATAAGTTTGAATTACATATATCTGTAAACACTAGAAAAGTACAATATAGTCAGTTGGTAGTAGCATTTATCTCTTGAACGCACGTGCAGATATCTTCCTGACAGAATGTGGAAGTATGATGAATGATATCACTATACGAATTGGCTATTGTCGTGAATATATATTTTAAAGAAAAAAAAAGATCATGAGGTATCATAACAGAATAAACATCAGGTAACGGGTAATAATTTTGTACCGGGTACTGGCAATTTTCTACCCGATCCGCGGATATCCGGGTACTCTTTTAAACTCTTGTGGTATTAATTATGCCATATTTATACGACATGGTATACTGCAGTAAGGCAGCTATAACAACAGGACGTTAAACCCAACAAATAAATAAACACAGCCCCAGAGGACATAAACGTCTTACTTATATGTTATAGTAACATTAGTTGTTCGCTTCATAATACAAGCTAGTGAGTGCATGGATCAATCAAACTACAGTAACCCCCGGATTTTAAAAACATCTTCAGATTTTTTTTTCAAGGAGACAGAACTTGTGTATTATGTCCATGGAATTTCCTAAGGTCTTAAAATAGGCACTGACCTCCTGACCGACATCTATTTCTGTTCCAGACCTTATATACATACATAAATATACAGTAACCCAGTGAACCCCAGCAGTGAACATACGACATCATACAGCGGATTGATATGTATAATATGTGTACCTAAGCCTTCCCATCAAATTCTGTTTTACTACAACATCGCAACACGCAGACGTTTCCCTGACAGACAATAATTGGGGGAAAAAAACTTCACGTGGTTACCTGGTTAAAACTGGAAAATCACAAACCTAGCAACGGTTGTACCGCATACCTATTCCATAAGTCCCCGCCAGTGCACATATATCTAGTCGGAGAAGAAGTCTGCATATGTTAAGACAATCGCAGAAACACGCACGCAAAGATATATAATCAAAAAAGATGGCAAAATATTATAGTGAATGTTAGTCTTTCTCTCTCTCTCTCTCTCTCTCTCTCTCTCTCTCTCTCTCTCTATTTACATAGATAGAGATAGAGATTGTTTTGCCTTTTTTTTCATATGTATTTAATCAACGACTGACGTCAGCAAACTGATTGGAAACCGCCGCCATTGTTTTGGTTTGAGGAGGCGGTGGAACGTCAGAGTCGGTTCGATCTAAGCGAACTGTTCATTAATCGAAGACTATTGATTGCATAATTGTCCATTGCTGAAATGGCAAGTACAGGTACACATCAGAAGCTTCAATGCCGGATTCAATATAAAGTAAATGTATGTTTCCATTTACAAGTACATGTACTTAAATGATAAACAGGAATGTTTAAAGCAATAGTGTGGCGTATTTCCAAAGGGAAAAGGGCGTGTATAAATGTAATAGTTATCTATATCTTTCAGACCGATATACCACCATGTATCATTAGCACGATAAAGCAGACCTATCTGATATTAAGACAGAGTTAAGCCCAAGTTTACTTGTAAATGTACTTCACGAAAATAGGTATAAGCACATATACATTGGAATTATGCACCCTGACCGATTTATGTAGTGTATATATAGAAATGTGTGTCAAGGTAATCTGAATACCAACAGCAAACATTATTTTCTATCTGTAATATACATGTATGATCAAAATGGAATCTCTAATTTAGCCAATCATGCTGTCGTGCTAAACTAAACTACCATTTTCAGAGGAGACGCTAGTTTTTGGATTCCCTGTGGACCATATATCTAGACTGTAACCAGGGCAATGTTCCAAATGGTTAGGGTTTCACCCATAAAATTATGGGGATGGTTGGATTTAGAAGTAGGTAGAGCCCGACCTTTCGTCTTAGTTTCAGTCCAGCCAAATCATGACTCGAGAAGGCGTGACCGATTTTTTTTAGTAGTGTATATATAGGGATATGTGTCAAAGTGACCTGGATAACGACAGAACGTAATCAAGCATCTATGATTGTATGGTCAAAATGGAAATTAAATTAAACTGACTCTTCTTCAAAGGGCAAGTAATCAAAATTTAACCCTTTATTCAAGAATACAAACGAAACCATGTGAAATATATTTATATATAGTTTATGTATATATCTTATTAGACGTAATTTTGGTTTAACTCAAGTTTTTTTCCCACTGTTAATAATTCGCATTTTAGACATAATACTTATTTTTAGGACAGTTAGTTTAGTTTTACCAATAAATTTAGGTTTATTTTCAAATCTTAACGATTTGTGGGTTGGACCATTACATTGCGTTTGTGATGACCATGAAAATTTCTTGCCACTTACCACGTGACCACTGCGGTCTTATTTATTAGACCATGGGTTTTCACTCCAAGAAAGATTGTTCTATGTTATAATTAGATTTTGTTTACTCCACTGAGTTCAATCCGAACTATATGAGGCTTATATTAGAAAAGATGCTAGAATTAACAAAACTGTTTTATAGATCAATGTAGTACTAACATAGCAATCGTATCCCTCTCTCTTTAGAATCATACACATATGTCGTGTAAGTATTCTCTCCTGCTATTAAACAAGTACATGTACTCATTTATTATTATATATTATGTTAAAAAATAGATGAGAAAAAAATAATTAATAAAAAGTCATCTTGTGCCTCTATTTCCAATTTACCCCGACCCCCTCAACTACACACAAATGGACCTTCGCACAATCAAGGGATCAGTAAAATACTAATTGGAGAAACAGCCACATATATAAATAACATACTTGAATGACAATGACCATAGTAATCCGGGCCATTATCATATAAAAGGAGCTCAAACAGTGGACTAGACTGTGACCCGGCTATCGATCATAAGAGAGTCGTAAGGGTGGCACACGGACAAGGAACACAGGAAATAAAAAAGATGTAAGTTATGCTGTCGCAGCGACTAAAATTGGTTCAGATGAGATGGCTGTGATATAAATACAAGGTCACGATACAGGATAACACCCGGTCATTGTGACGGGATAAGGCTGACCTTGCAGTGTGGTAAATAAAAGCGATATATATTTACCCGTCTGGGTTTTATCTGGCAACTCACTGTATATATTCTGAGGCTGATCAATTCATTAGAACAGGACATAGCTCAGTTGTCCAGTTGAAATGTATCCAATTGCGAATCCGATGGTTGCGGGTCTGCACACCATTGGAGGCATGAACTTCTTAGAAACCTTCCCAATTGCAAAATAATGGCCCAGCCCAGGAACCGTCGTGAAAGATTAGTATAAATTGTAAGAACTTGTTTCCCAATCAACATAATTATATAAGTCTAAAAACTATTGGACTGGCCTAGTGTTTACTGGTGTGTAAGAGTTGTTCAGCCTTCAGTCACTATAGGTAACATATTACACGTGAAAACTGGACTTCTTGATTTCTTTCAAATTCAAGTTCCTTCTGTCATTCTGGTTCCCGGCAATGGATAAATGAGATGTTAACATTTATCAAATATTAATAGGTTTTGACATTCATTTATAAAAACATAATGATTTTTTACAACGGCATTTTTTTTCTTTCATGAATTAATTTTCATAGATTGTTTAAGGTCTTCATGTAGTTTCAGAAAACACGTACACGTAATTCTTATTATTGATACAGTAACTTTTTAATATTATATTAAAAAAAATCACGTTGAAATTTCACATTAATCAACTCAAAAGAGTGATATTCAACTTTCAAACATGCGTGCATTAGTCGACGACAGCTGTAAAACGGCGTTTTGCTTGCCTATTTCCCCACGGCATGTCATGAAATGAAACGGAATAAGCCAACGATGTCCTTTTTAACAGCGTCTTTGGAAAAAATAATCTAAGCGCTCAATGCTCTTAGAGACTGTCGATAGATCGATGCATAAGATATTACCGGTTTCCTGCAACTCTAATAATAAGTAAGTCAACTGAACTCGCTCCTTCTTTCATGGTAACCACCGACATTTTTTTTTTATAATGATCAGGAGGTTCATGACCCTGAATCCATTCATAGGTTGAACACTTAATGAGGTCATGTCCTTACTACAGTATACATGTAGTTCTTTTATCCTCTACAAATAAAGTTTTTGTTATCATTATTGTTATTCTGTTTTTGATTTCCCGTTTAATAAGATTAGCTCCGCCGCCAGTCTAAAAATGAGATGGGGGGGAAAATGCCCGCTTCCGCAAGAACTGATGAAAAAAATCTTTCTTCTCGGAAAACAATGCGAAAAAGAGAATGAACAATCTTGTAAACAATAAACATGATGACCTTCGAACCCTCTACTTCTGTTTACTTCACTGAAATCGATAAAACGAGGTCCCAGTGACCTCAGCTAGGCGTCCCAACTATTGTCCTGGTTTCCGCCCAATACAGCCGATCGGCTAATAGGATCACTGGGTCATATGTCACTGAGCTCCATACTTACAAACACAAGGTTTATAGATAAGATGTTTGGATTGTAAAACGGTTGCCCCAATGATAAAATATTTTATGAAATCTTACACACAAAACAAAAACATCCGCGCTAGTTTTCGTAACTTTTCCTATCTGGCTGTATGCCTCTTGGGCGCGAGGTATTTACTACAGATGGATGGTATTGACCCCATGAGGTCTGTGAAGATTATGACAAACCCTCGTAAACATGCGGCCGAACAGGTGACTGCTTCCACGAGCTTATACAACGTATATATTTACAGTGAAGTTGCCGGAGAGGCTTGCCGTTTACATATCCTCTCTCTATAGTCTATACCGGTATATACAAATGTATGATTATGATGGTTTGATCATATAATCATACAATCTGTATGTGTTGGGGGTGGTGGGTGCTGGTGTGTTTACGCCCTTCATTTAATTCAGTCATTTCAGAACTTTGTCTACTTCTGCCTCATTGTTTTGTCACAGCGTAGACAACTGACGTTTTACCACAACCATTCTACACTGAATGTCATTTAAACGACTTGGATATGTCGTGAAAAGGGCTCAAACCCCAGGACATTCCACTTTCGAGGCGGACGCTTTAAACATGACTTTTTTGAAAATTAAAACAACTCTCACTTTGTGCGTATTTAGATAACGAGTACGCTGTAACCTATTATTTAAGACACAGGTTCAAGTGGTAATGATATTGATTTATATTGTTCAAAATCCGCAGGTGGCACTAACAGCTCAGATGAGAATCGCTGGTTTAAAATGAAAAGTTTAATTAACGTGTTTCACAGTTGACATTATATCACTAAGTACCAAGTAGCGTACATGTGTGTATTAAAGAGCGTTTCGTGCCCCTCAAAATTTGCCTTCAGGGAAAAAAGCATTTAAAAAATACATATGCATGCAGTCTGGAAATTTACTGTATCAAATACACGTAGAATTCTCAATGTTTGTATTATGATTTAATGCGGAAGGGAAGGAAGAAGTGTTGCAAATTAGTACATAAGTGATAATTAAAATGTCTTAAGGAAAATAAGTATTTTTCGGTCCCGGTTTTCTATTACTCGCAAAGAAAAAGTTTTAATTAGCACAACAGTGACACCTCAAACTGAACAAAATATGCAGATTTCGGTGAGACAGAAAGAGATACAGAGATGGCCTTTCTTTCATCATTTCAAAGTTTCTATAAGTGTTATTGTTTTCACCTAAGCGTTATCTTTCTTTCGTACATTAGGATTATTTCCGGATATAAGAGTCCCACTTAAGAAAGGGGTCGAACATGTTACATCATAAAATCCGAACAACACTTGGAAAGAACTGAAGTTTCTCTTGTGTTTTAAGACAATTTCTAAGAATGTTTTTATGACACATTATTTGAAGAATCCAGACTTACAGTTCTGGATAAATTGACCTAGTTAAGCTTGGTCTTCTACAGCATTGCAGTGAATAAATGAAATGTGCGTAACACACAATGCCGACTCTGAATCCAGGTCTTTTTCTTAGATGCTGCTCTAACATGATGCAAAATAGTAAACAATGTTACAATCTCAACCCAGTTGCCCCTGGGAATGCGCATGTTTGCTCATGTAAATAACAGGTATAGTAAACAACAGCTCTAGGTAGACGGTTGCAAGGCTGTCACGCGCTAAGAATAATAGTGAGAGCTTACGTGGATTTGATATACTGCCATGCATTAAAAACCAATAATGCACCAGCCTTTCTCTTAAGACCAGTCAAACATCGTGGGCGGGAGGACGCGGGTTCGATCCTCAGCCGCGACATACCAAAGTCGTTAAAAAAAAAGTCCGAGTCATTGACTAGATGTAATTTCATGTCCATGTCACATGGAACTGCAGTAGGAGAGCAGTGTGCGTGTGTCTTTCGGTTTGACTAACACTGTGAGCCCCAACTAGCGAACAAATAATACGGACTTAGTGAACAGAGTCGCCAAAGTGACATTACTGAATTTAAGCTCTGAAAGTTCAAATCTATCAGCGATTTATTTCAGCTGGACACCTTTTTATTTTACCATGAACAAAATAGGTCAATCTTATTAACAAAATTAAGTATTTCCCACACATATAGGTCGGGCGCCAACGCTCGCTTCATTTTTATATTAAGTCGGTATTTATATTTTTTGTCAGTATTACCCATTCATCTTATTACCGTGGACATTTATTTATTTCTTCAAATCAAATAATCGATTAATACACTGAAAGACTATAAATAGAGCAGAATCATTGACAGTAATTTTTATTTTTACATTGCGAGCGCATGCGCACTTTGAAACGTATTATCGAAAGATATCAACAAAAACATAATCGTACTATTTCCTAACCCTTGTATGATTCAATATATACACTGCGTAGCCCGCGCTTAAAGCAGACGTGGCCGGTTCACGCCTGGTTGACTCTGAAGTGAATAATAATAAGTCATACAAAGGAGCCATATAAACTCAAAATATAATCAGCCCAGACGCCTGACTACCACAGCGTCACGTGACCTCTGAATGCACTCTGTGGCTGTGAGTATGTTTTGAAAGGCTTAAACGTAAACAACTCTATTGATTCACGTTCTCTTAGTGTTATCAATTCTCAAAAACATTGCACAGCGAGTTGATAAGGAAGTTAACCAGAGTAAATGTAGAAACAAGCATGGTCATGCCTCTCCTTCTAATACTTGGATCACATTAGTCATATTTTAGCAACTGCATGTCGGAGATAAAGTTGCTAACACTTAAGATTATAATTTATGTTATATCTAGTCCTAATAAATAGTATTTGCTAATCACGATTATGCACGACGTTAGAAATATTGAGCATTCAAGTCTGGACTCAAATCCTGGAATCCCATTAACCTTCCCACACAAACTTCAAATAAACATCTTGCCTATAATGCTTAAGTTGCATGTTGAATTTAATTATACAATACTTCTATAAATAGAGTTGTGAACACCATCCTCTGTACCATAGATGATGGGGGGGATATTATCTATTTTAACAAGTAACACCGCCCCACTGAGGCACAAGTGTACACTTCATTATATACACACAAGTGTGTTATAAGTACAATGGAAGTATAGGCTATATAAAATACACTAAATTGTTCCGATCTTGATTTGTAAACATACAAAATTCCCATCAGGTTGAGTAACTGTCTGATTACACCTGTAAAAACTGCAGACTTGTGGTATATCACTCCAAGACAGAACCATAGTAATTCAACAATTGTTGGGAAAATGCCTTGACTAGAGTACAGGTACCAATAAATCTAGGAAATGTTTTCAACATGAATGAAGGCAAGGGATGAAATAAAAAAACATAACGAAAATAACAATAAATATCCTATAAGGATTTTTCTTTTCTTCACAATTCTCACTGACATAAGTACATCAATATTTTTGTAAGGTTTTTCTTAACAGAGCTACAATATAAAGACATAATTATACACTGAAAACCATAAACTGTACAAAAACAATCATGATACAAAACATTAATAAAATATGTTTACAAATGTATGGGGGGTCATTTATTCAGAATAATAATGGAGTGTGTAATGAGATGAAAATGACTATATTTACAAATTTTATGAATTGAGGAAAGAGAGACATTCTTAATTATGCCATAAGGGGTGACATCAAAGTGCTATATGCTAACTTTAATATATACACAATCAAATGGAGTGATCATTTTCATGATTGTTTTTTAATGTGAAATGATCCAAATGAAATTAGGTTGACTCTTAGATTATAAATACATCTAGTTCCTAAGCAATACTCAAAAGCATTATTTTTTTTTTCTATTTGATGCATACAACATAAAATGTAATGGCAGTAGGTTAAATACATGTAAGTTGCCTATCTTGTGTAATGGACAGTAAAATGAACAATTACAAAATGTTGAGGAGGCAAATGTGTTTCTGAGATACCGATAAATCCTGAGTTAGATCACAACTGTCCTCCCTGCCTTGAAAGAAGATCACCGTTAAGTAAACAGACACTCATTGGCTATGGTAGGTGGACAATTTTCAGGGCCGGTTCCAAGTTGATGCTCACCCATAGCTCCTCCCTGCATGTGAAGTACCCAGGCAAATGTGTAGACACTTGTTTGTTCATATTGTCATATTGCTTGGTCACTTATTCCTCCCTTTCAAACTCAGTGTAGGACTTTCACAACAGAATCATTTCCCATTTACACCACTGACTGTGGAAAAGTCTAAAATGTTAACTAAACACTTTACAAACACAAATACACCAAAAAATAAATTTACGAGGAGTACATTTTGCCACAGGAGGACAAAATCACTACTCAAATTAAGAAGAAAATACCCAGCCGTCCATCCAGCGAAATCTGTGCCGTTAACACAATAGACATCATGCTCACCTCCACACCATTCCACAGTGGCTAGTAGTAGTATAAATAAATGCTCCATTGAGTCCCCACTTATCTCTGAGCTTCTATTTCCATGGCTTGAGGAGAATGAGCTACTTGTGTAGGTGATGTTGCGTATGGTGATGAACTAAATTTTTCTGTAGTTGAAAGCTTTGATAATGCCATTAATGCATCAGGAAAGTTGGGTGGTGTGGCTGGAGTATTGGCAGGGGCACAAAGCTGGAAGAGATACAGAAATAGGTTAACTGCCTATAGAGATTAATCACCTGCAGAAACTGGTTAATTTGCTGGTTCACAGACTTAAATCTGGTCACTACCATGGAGTTGGAAGTGTATGACTAGACACAAAAAGGGCTAATTTTATATGAATTGTTTAAAGAGAATGAGGATAAGAAGATAAGTATTAGAATGTTGTGTGCATATACACAAGACTGGAGACTGTATTAAACATGGTTCTTAATAACTTCTACAGCAATATGTACCATAGGGTCATTGATTGCACTTTTTGAAAAGTTTTTATTTGTAAAACTGGGAGGATTCCAAATTTTGGCAACTTACTTAAATTAATAAAAATGAAAAAATATGCAAAAGAAACCCACTTAAATAATTCTTTTAATTCTTTCACGTTTGTTTAAACTGCCTACCACAGAAATATCCTAATCCAGGAAAGATTCTCAAAAATTGCCACAGTAATGCCTCTTTCCACAGGTTTACACTGGCTTAGTAAACTAAATACATTTTTTTGTTAACCAATCATCCATATTTAAAACAAAATTATCTTTACATTTATTCCACAGAAAAACTAGCCTGCAATATACCAATAATTAATTCAGAGTTGTTTGTTTCCTACATCAGTTCATTGACTCATCCAACAGTGGCATAATTCCAGGGATTGGTTTAAGGAAAGCTCATCAGCATGTGCATGAGTTAAAGCTGTGTCCCCATCATGCACAGCTCTACTTAACAATCCCTTACATTCTTCTCTTTAACACCAGTTATCAAACCCCAGGATCAAAGTGAAGAAAAAATTTAATGTTCATGCTCCACCAAGACACACTGAGCTACAAATGCTGTGGTTTCATATTAACCAACAGCCCAGAACATTTTTTTTTTTTTGGTATAAATACAGTTTTTACTATACATGGATTACAGGAAGTCAATGATTGACCTGGTTAGCACGAAAGAGCACATGGTTGTGTTTGTATATTGTTTGTGAGCTGAGCAATTAAATGGGAAATGGGTGCTTATACATAAATTTACTGCAGAACAGATTTTCTAAACATATGAAACTTAATGTTTAGTAATGTAAAGCAAATGACGTTTCAATTGGATTGTAACCATTGTCAATATGAATCATACTGACTACGGCGATTACTATTAATGACTTATCAATTTCATCTTGTTATGTCATGGGTATGTGAAATATAGATTACAAGTGAAGTAGATCAAAATACATATACACAGATATTGTTTTATAGTTTCAAAAAGTAAAGATTTTTCATATAATTATCCAATAATGATTTTAATCTAATGCATCTTTTACATAAACTCTATTACTATTAATAACTTATTTATCTATATAAACTATTTTTTTTTAAAAATGATGCATAAAAAAAAAAAAATCATACAAATGTAATCTTCTTTGTCACATTAACTTATTAACCAGACTGTAACCTATAAAACTTTGTCTTGGTCAATACCTATCATCTCAATACAATATCACAAAAAAATTCACATTTGCTTTATTTGGTGCAATTTCATAAGTATATATTCAGCCATTATTTTTTTCGAGATTTTTTTAATTCTGTTACCTGTGGCTTTCTTATTGGGAAAATTAGCATTATGAATAAAAAATTGGAAAATTAATCATTATCAACATTACAAGGGTTTATGACAGTAAGTTTCATTATCAACATTTCAATTATGAGGATAACTCAAATTTCATTAAAATTCCATAAATCATTTCTTTGGCCGGTTGGAGGGGTGGGTATGAAAATAGGTAGTTATTTAGAAAAAAAAGAGTCAGTTATTGGGTAGGGGAAACTACCTAAAGGTGGTAAATTAACCTAAATAAATTTACTGATGTTAATAAGTTAATTAAAATTATAAATATTTTCTATCTTAATTACACTGCCTGCATGTTATTGAAAAGTCCTTGTTTATTAAAAATTTGGTGATTATTTTTTGGTTAAAGGATAATGAACAATATTGAGCAGCATGTAAATACAAACATAAAACAAACTTGGATTTAGGCAAGCATAAGGATTTAGGCAAGCATAAAATGGCTGCCAAGATAAATGTGAGACATTTGAGAAACAATATAGGAGTATGAGAATCATTTTATATATCAGCAATCTTGAGCAAATTAACCATAAGTAGACTGCAAAGTGATATAAACTGACTTTAATTGTTAATAAATGTTTATAATAGAATATCCCACTGACAGTATTTTAGCGAGAGTTTAATTAAAAATTCATTAAATGGACAGGTTATTATAATCTTATCTTTACATTATCACTATTTTCTTATTTAAGGAAGATTATATTGGAGATTTGGTTGTGCATCATTTTTAAAAATAGATACAAAATCAACATTTCTAGAAATTTCAGAAAAATCTACTAATATTCTGATTTTTTTAAATGTAAAAATGTTAGTCAATTTTTAACTGGTCTTATTAAATTATATTGCTTACAAAATCGTGCAATCTATCATTGAACTAATGATTCATCAAAGAAATGAATGAACATGTATTCTTGAAAACAAGCATGACCTTTAAAAAAGGACGTGGTTCTCAAGTTTCGTTTTTAAACGATATCATACTATTGACACATTCTTACAAGAGAAACTTTCATTTTCAAATTGTATCTTTTTCGCAACAACAAATTAAAGGCTGTGAAAAGATTATACGGATTTTATGATTCTAAGAAAACAAGGTGCAGCTATGTTTACATTTCGTCAGCCAGTCAGTCATGCCGTGCGTGATAATGTAGGTCAATCACTTTCAGCAAGTATTTTCTATGAAATAATGTCAAGTAAACACAATAGCATAAATAACTCTGCTAATTGTCATTTGTGAAAACGTAATATAGGTTGCGACCGCTGGCATTAACTAACATAGTGAAATCAAAACAAGACACAATGTTTTCAAAATGGGAGTGATGTCATCAAAATGGAGGACAACATACCGAATAATTTCCGTTGGCGTGATTTCCATTACATGTCCTACATGTCGGTATTGACGATTCTTGGAAGAACATACTGAGGGCACTCTGAAAATTAGCAAAAGATAGATGAAATGTGCGAATGGAGATGGTATAGACAATTCAATAATTTCACATCCGCGCATGATCCATTCATTGTTTATAAAATCGATCAAAATGTAAACATGCGCCATCTTGGTTTGTTACAACCATGCTATGAAAACTAACCTCAAATTGCCATTTTGAAGAGACCAAAAAATGCTTAGCTTGGTCTAACTGACAACCAGTTGCAAACATAAACTGGTTCATCATAACTTGCTGTTTCAAGCTATCCATGTCTTTCATTTGTAACACAATTTCACCCATTCAATTTTCTTCCTCCCTGTGTTGATATTTTTGACGGGAAGTCAAGCGTGTTTGTGATTGACAAGACACAATAATAAACTTCTTAACATTGATTGGTCAGAACGTGACAACAAAGGCGGGACTAATATAAACATTTGGAATAATTCGGTTTTTTCCCCTTTGTCAACATCTACGATATTTAGAGAAATATGACTTTCATAGGATTGTCTGCACTAACAACCCAGTTTAACTTCTTTATTTACATCTAAAAATTACTGATTGAATTATAAACTGTTTAAATAAACGTTAATTATTTGTATTTTGTAGAGAATCTACTGTACCGATTACGTCACGAGTACTTGATTAAGTCCATGATCACAGGTATTGATGACGTGCTACACACGGAAGTACTTCTTATGAGTGAAAACTACCAAATCTAGAAAGATGGATGACAAATTTTGATTTTGTAACAGTTCTGCTGCTGAAATTTACAGCCGTTTAGGTTTAAAAAATGGGAGCATTTTCCAGTACCCTAAGCCGGAGAAATGGAGGCGTGGAAGTGGTGGACATTTCGGCTACAAATGCCTACAGATACCCTCCAAAATCGGGTAAAGTCCTAAGATGATTGTTTTAATTCTTCTTTTCTTCTTGAGGGTACTCACCAAAAAATCCGATGACTGACCCAGTTAGTTATCTTCACTTAACGTACCCAAACCCTTGTTTTGATGTCTATTCGTTATGTCATTCAAGTTCTGTTTGATCTAGCTTTAGCTGCAATATGGTAACTTGTTTAGAGAGAATACAGCCAAAAGGCTGCACAGTCACAAGAGGACATCAGCTAGGTGTCTCCATCAACAGGTTTCTCATACCTTTAAGCCCATGACACTCTCCTGATGGTGGAACAGTAGTTGGGTTTGATGGTCCTCCAATTACCCCTCTGTGGATTGCTTCCAGGTCTCCTGTCCATGCTAATCTCAATTAAAGTGAGTAGAGCCACCAGCTAATTATATGATGGTTACCGGCTATCTTCCTACCTGGTGCCTGGCATATAGAAGAGAACTGGGGAGGTAATTGTGAAAGCAAAGAGATGTCTCATAAGTCAAATTGCGCTGGTTCTTTCAATAGGGGGACACTATAATAAACAAACACTTTACCGTTTTATAAAACCAATCAAATCCTTATTAAAGGAATGTTGGTAAAACTGATAAAAAATAAAGTTTTAATAAACCAATATAAGATTACAAATCCAAATTGCGCATTGACCTGTAATTTGAAAAGGTTACTATTTGACTTGTTAAAATGGTTAGGTTACAAATTGATCTGTATTCAATAATGGAGGTAGCATGGTATGCCTGCCTCATATTCTTGGGTTCGGAAAGGTTACCATGAAATGCCAGTATTGAGTAACTCTGAGTAATGTGATGTGAGACCCCTGCTGCCGCGTCAAGGTTTGGAGATTGTCTCAACTCCAAAAGAGAAATGGGGGAGAATTAGTCTATAATTTTGTATAAATCAGAAAAAGAAATGATAAATAATTTACTAGGGAATATGAAATGAATAAACCTTCAAGTTAAAATCAAGTGTTTATCATAGGCAGGCCTTTTATTATGCCGATTTTGGGGCCATTATTAGGCCTCATTCCCCTCATAAAAAAGTATACTTTTTTCCCCAATTCAGTCTAAAAATTCCCCTGACAAAAACATATTTTCATTTTTATGCTCACCGAAGGTGACGCATATAGTCGCCGCTTCGTCCGTCCGTCCGTTCGTTCGTCTCACTTTCCTTGTCCGGACTATTTCTCAGGAACTAACGGCTTGAATTCAATGAAACTTTATGGGAAGCTTTATTACCAAGAGGAGATGCGCATATCCTCAGCATGACCCGGTTCCTAAATTTTTCAAAGAGTTATGGCCCCTTGACTTTTCGGCCTATAGTACATATTGCATGATTCTTGTCCGGGCTATTTCTCAGGAACTAATGGCTTGAATTCAACGAAACTTTATGGGAAGCTTTATCACCAAGAGTAGATACGCATATCGTCGGCGTGACCTGGTTTCATCAATTTTTCACAGAGTTATGGCCCCTTGACTTTTTGGCCTATAGTTCATGTTGCATGATTCTTATCCGGGCTATTTCTCAGGAACTAATGGCTTGAATTCAATGAAACTTTATGGGAAGCTTTATTTCCAAGAGTAGATACGCAAATCGTCGACGTGACCTGGTTCTTCAATTTTTAAGAGAGTTATGGCCCCTACTACCATGTTGTTGACTGATATTCATGTCATTTGCCTAATTTAACAGGAGATATCATTTAAACAAAACCCCACAAAATTCAATATGCTAGTAATGTCAATCATAATCATGTCAGCTAATTGTTGTTTAGGTCATTATGCACTATTTCAAATATCCAGTCATATGTCAAGAGTTTTCAGTGATATGAGCACACATTGAAATGTATGACTTAATTTTCAGTAGTATAAAAACTTAAAAAAAATCAATGAAAGATCTGATGAGTAACACGTATTATCATATTAAATAGTAAACTGTTACTAAGTCTCCAAATTAGAGTTGGTAAAACATCTCATCTGATGAGGAGAATAGATATGATTTAGGAATGGGGATTTCAACAGCTTTGAGCTGAAAGGTCCTAAGTAAAAATTTGGGGGTGGGGCCTGACGCTGTGTGATCTTGGGGGACACCAAAGTATTTACCATTTTATCTTCTGTCTCATCAAAAGGAACAAGAATATATAATATGGTTTACTGTTTAGAGAGTTAAGAGCTTTTTATGCTCACCGAAGGTGACGCATATAGTCGCCGCTCTGTCCGTCCGTTCTTTCGTCCGTCACACTTTCCTTGTCTGGACTATTTCTCAGGAACTAACAGCTTGGAATTCAACGAAACTTTATGGGAAGCTTTATTACCAAGAGGAGATGCTCATATCGTCAGCATTACCCAGTTCCTAAATTTTTCAAAGAGTTATGGTCCCTTGACTTTTGGCCTATAGTACATATTGCATGTTCTTGTCCGGGCTATTTCTAAGGAACTAATGGCTTGAATTCAACGAAACTTTATGTGAAGCTTTATTACCAAGAGTAGATACGCATATGATCGGCGTGACCTGGTTCTTCAATTTTTTCACAGAGTTATGGCCCCTTGACTTTTTCGGCCTATAGTTCATGTTGCATGATTATTGACCGGGCTATTTCTCAGGAAATAAAAGCCTTAATTCAACGAAACTTTATGGGAAGCTTAATTACCAAGAGTAGATACGCATATCGTCGGCGTGACCTGGTACCTCAATTTTTCACAGAGTTATGGCCCCTTGATTTTTCGGCCTATAGTACATATTGCATGAATCTTGTCTGGGCTATTTCTCAGAAAATAATGGCTTGAATTCAACGAAACTTTATGGAAAGCTTTATTACCAAGAGAAGATTTGCATACATGGGGGTAACTTTGTCCCTCAATTTTTCACAGAGTTATGGCCCTTTGACTTTTATGCAAACAGTATATCTAGTATGATTCTTGTCCAGGCTATTTCTCAGGAACTAATAGCTTGATTTCAACAAAACTTTATGTGAAGCTTTATTACAAAGAGGAGATGCGCATATCTTCGGCTTGACCCTGTTCCTACATCCTCCCACCCATTGACCAAGGTCTTATTTGTAACAATGACGTTCTTCGGGGAGCATCTGTCAGTTCTACTGCAAAACATGCAAGGAAAGCAATAGAGACAAATTATTGTAAATTTAATTATAAAATGAAATAAATATAAACAAGTCACTAGTGCTTTTCAGTTACAGCATAATTAGTGATTTTAGCTCATCTAAGCACAACATGCTTATGGTGAGCTATTGTGATTGCCTTTTGTCCGGCATCCATCGTCCATAATACGCCTGTGCGTGGGTCCGGCATCAACAATTTCCTTTAAACAATATCTCCTCCTAAACCACTGAATAGATTTTGTATCAATATTGTTCAAATTATTTTGATTTGTTGAAAAAGTTGGTCACAGGAGCTAAAAATAGATTTTAAAAATGCAGTCTTTGGAAATTTTCTTCTGTTAAACTACAGGGCCTAGAGCTTAGATATTTGGTGTGTAGCATTTTCTAGTAGACATCTACCAAGTTTGTTCAACTGGGGCACTGGGGTCAAAATTGGCCCCACCCCAGGGGTCACTTGATTTTACAAAGGTTTATATAGAAAAATTTTCTTGTCAGAAGTCACAAGGCCTGGAGTTTAGATATTTGGTGTGTAACATGGCCTTATAGACATGTATCAAGTTTGTTCAAATCATTGCCCTTGGGTCAAAATTGGCCCCGCCCCAGGGGTTACTTTACATAGGCTTATATAGGAAGAAACTAGAAAAAGGCCTGGAGTTTAGATATTTGGTGTGTTACATGGCCTTTTAGACATCTACCAGTATTGCTCAAATTATGGCCCTGGGGTCAAAATTGTCCCAGCCCTAGGGGTCACTTTATTTTACATAGACCATATAGTAGAGTCTTTAGCAGATCTTGTCAGAAACTACAAGATCATTGGTTCAGATATTTGGTATGTAACATGGCCTTGTGGACCTGAACCAACTTTTCAAATCATAGCTCTTGGGTATAAATTGGTCCGGCCTTAGGGGTCACTTGAATTTATAGCTATGACCATCAAAATTTGGACCACAGGTACAGTTTTTGTGTGGAATTACGATTATTTTGCTGTACTTCTGCATGGATTTTGTATTCAGTATGACTGTTTTATAAAAGGCAATGAATAAAATATGTCTCAGGTGAGTGATTCAGGGCCATAATGGCCCTCTAGTTTTTAGCTCACATGAGCACAACGTGCTCAAGGTGAGCTTTTCTGATCGCCTTTTGTCCGGCGTCCGTCGTCCGTCGTCCGTGCGTGCGTGCGTGCGTGCGTCCGTGCGTCCGGCGTCAACAATTGCTTCAAACAACATCTCCTCCTAAACGGCTTGGCCAATTTGAAAAATATTTTGCAGGAATGTTCCTTGGATGAAGCTCTACTAAAGTTGTATAAATGGTTCTGGTCCATTGCATAATTAGGTCACAGGAGCTAAAAATAGATTTTAAAAATGAAAATTTAAAAAATCTTCTTCTCTGAAACCACAAGGCCTAGCCTTTTGATTTTTGGTATGTAGCATGATCTTATGACTCTCTACCAGGATTGTACAAATTATGACCCTGGGGTCAAAATTGGCCCCGCCCCAGGGGTCACTTGATTTCACATAGGCTAATATAGGAAAAACTTGAAAAAATCTTCTTCTCCGAAACCACAAGGCCTAACCTTTTGATTTTTGGTATGTAGCATCATCTTATGGGCCACTACCAAGATTGTACAAATCATAGCCCTATGGTGATAAATGACCCCGCACCAGGGGTCACTTGTTTTACATAGAGTTATATAGAAAAATCTTAAAAAATCTTCCTCTATGAATCCATAAGGCCTAGAGCTTAGATATTTGGTATGTAGCATCATCTTATGGGCCACTACCAAGATTGTACAAATCATAGCCCTATGGTGATAAATGACCCCGCACCAGGGGTCACTTGTTTTACATAGAGTTATATAGGAAAATCTTAAAAAATCTTCTTCCATGAATGCATAAGGCCTAGAGCTTAGATATTTGGTATGAAGCATCATCTTATGGGCCACTACCAAGATTGTACAAATCATAGCCCTATGGTGATAAATGACCCCGCACCAGGGGTCACTTGTTTTACAAGAGTTAATAGGAAAATCTTAAAAAATCTTCTTCTATGAATCATAAGGCCTAGAGCTAGATTTTGGTATGTAGCATCATCTTATGGGCCACTACCAAGATTGTACAAATCATAGCCCAATGGTGATAAATGACCCCACACCAGGGGTCACTTGTTTTACATAGAGTTAAATAGGAAAATCTTAAAAAATCTTCTTCTATGAATCAATAAGGCCTAGAGCTAAGATTTTTGGTATGTTGTAGCATCTAATGGTTCATTACAAAGATTTTCAAAGTCTTGGCCCTACGGTAATAAATGACCCTGCGCCCAAGTCTTCTCTGAAACCATATGGCCCATTGCTTAGGTATTTGGTGTGTAGTATTGTCAGGGGTAAAATGTTTTAGATTAAGTTATATCAGAATCCTTGTCTGTTTAAAAACCTTGACATCAGTTGAAGCAATGGTACTCAGGTGAGCGATTCAGGGCCATCATGGCCCTCTTGTTTAATGTTTTCTTCAAAAGTAAATTTTCCCCAGATTGACATATTTTCCTCTCCTGAAAGGACCCGCCACCTTTCCCCAAATAATTGTTTGCCAGATAAAAATCAAAGCATGCATAAAGTTAAATTACATTTATGGTTTGTTGAATTCTTTTCCTGAATAAGGATAATGGCATCTTGTCTGGAGGCATAGCATTTTATTTACAGATTTACTTATTTAGGTTGATGTTCTATGCTGGAATTCCGAAATTTTTACACTGAGCAACTGAAGAAACACAGTGTACCCCATCCTAACCACAAATAAGTGAAACATACAGCATGTTGATCCTACTGTGAATGATGAACTCTTTATGACTTATATTTTTCTAGTCATTTTAGAAATAAAAGATTAAGCTGAATTAAGAATATTGACAGCAAGAAAAGTGTCCCTTGTACTGCCACAAAGTGACAAAATCTGGATAAGTCTAGTCCCATCAATGAGCCACTTGGCGTGACATGCTATTTTTAGCTCGACTATTCGAAGAATATGAGAGCTATTGTAGTCACCCTGGCGTCGGCGTTGCAGCTTTTGGTTAAAGTTTTGCACGCAAGTTACTATCAACCTTATATCTCAATAACCATTTATGGTATTGATTTGAAAGTTTATAAATATGTTCAGGGGCATCAGACAACCAAGGTAGATAACTCTTGACTGAATTTAATATGAATTATGGCCCCTTTTTAACTTAGAAATTTTGATTAAAGTTTTGCATGCAATAGAAAATTTGGTTAGAGTTTTGCGTGCAAGCTACTATCCAGTTTGTATCTCAATAACCATTCATGGTATTGACTTGAAAGTTTATGAAAATGTTAAGGGGCACATACTTTCAGGTAGATAACTCTTGATGGAATATATTACAATTATGGCCCCTTTTTAATTAAAAATTTTTTTCATGCAAGGTACTTTTCCGAATATATTAAAAATCATGGTCCCCTTTAACTTAGAATTTTGGTTAATTTTTTGCATTCAAGCTACTATCCAGCTTATATCTCAGAAATTTGCTTGTGGAATTGACTAGAAAGTTAAGGGGTATCTTCAGGGGCAACAGAAAACCAAGGAGGATAACTTTTGGACTGAATTTTATGCAAATTATGGCCCTTTTCTAACTTGGATTTTTGATTAAAGTTTTGCATGCACAGTGTTATTATGCTTATGTCTCAGTAACTAGGCATGAGATTGATTTTAAGCTTCATAAAAATATTAAGGGGTATCAGACTATCAGGTATATCATTTTTGACTATTATTATGTACAGGGTATGTGAAGGGCAAGAATTTAAATAGATTTCATTTGATTTACCAACAAGCATTTTGAATAGTCGAGCGTGCTGTCCTCTGACAGCTCTTGTTTGTACTGGTTGTTACACCTCTAGGGAGTATTGCAAAACAGAAAGTAACTAACTATCACAAATTACGGGGACACAAATGTGGACTAGGATTAGTCAAATACTTTGATTGTAGATGCTCACCTGAGCACAACAGGATGGGGCTAATTTGCCTCATATGTATATAGTGTAATCTTTAAATGACATCTCTGAAATCGCTGGACAGAATTTGAAGGGTGAACTTTCACAAAAGTTGCTAAAGTAAACTTGATCCATGTAGAACTCTGGTTGCCATGGCAACAGAAAGAAAAAAATTATGAAAACTTTAAAGATCATCTCCTTCAAAACTACTGGCAAGATTTAAAAATGTTTTAGTACAGATGTTCCTTGGGTAACCCTATACTCAAGTGAGAGATTCAGGGCCTGTATAGCCCTCTTATTAAGAATTTAAGGTTTATGATTAAAACAGCTTGTTCACAGATGATTGGCAGAAATAAAAAAAAAAGTGTTTTTTTTTGTGTGTGTTTTTATTGTACTCTCCTATGTTAATTTTGATGAAGTTTTTGTTTCCAGATAAATAAACTTGGCAAGTGTAGGTCTCATTGCACAGGAAAATGGTGTCTTCACCAGTTTGGGATAGCAACTTCATAAGTTCATCCTATGAAGTGAGCGCATGCATATGAAAATAGAAATCTGATTATAGTTTTATGATTTTAGATGTAGATTCAATACCGTTCATAACACTAATGCCTGTGATAGAGAAATCTACCATTTCTTCAATCATGGAAGGTTGCATTACTGGAAAGGGTATTGATAGACATAATTCACACAGAAAAAAAATCTTGAACAGACTGCTTTAAGATAAAAATTATATCCACACATGATATTCCTTTTGGTAAGCTTTCACAAATGTAGATCATTCATGGGCATAGATATTGACCTATACTTATTATTTTGATTTAATAAAATGGAAATACATTTGGGGAAGAATCAGTAGATATTTTGATTATCGCCGGCTCAGGGTGGTGATATTATACTATCAAGCAAGAAATAAACTTTTTACTCCCGCAACACTGACGTAATAGAGAAACATGTTCCTTCTCAGTCAGTCACAGAATGATAAACAGATCAGATTACCGGGAAAAAGCTCTGGGGAAACTGCTTTTAACGCTTGGGAATATGGTCTACTGGAAGTACACGTTGCTAGACGGTATAAGCCTGGTAGGCGCATAATTAGGCAGATTCGATTGGAATACACCCCTTTTTTCCTTACATTCCCTATTTTACTTTTTAATTTGTGAAGCTTATAAAATTCTTATAGACAAGTTGAAGCTATATAGCTTTAAGCACTTTCTTTAAGAAAACTATGCATAAATTCTGTTTGAAACAAGACTACAGCTAGGTGCACAAAATGCTTTAAGTGATCAACATCTAATTAATGTATTTACAGCAGTTATAAATTTAGCGTCATATTTCACTTGAATGGGGAATCACAATATTTTTCTAACATCAGTTTTGATAACCAAGCGATGAACCTTTCCTTCAACTGCAAGTTCTTCAACTTACAATTACCCTTTACGTAACAGTGTAACTTTCTGTTCACTTGGCTAACAGCGGTTTTTAGCATTTTTGGAATGCTAATACTGGTTTTATAAGAAACAATCACACATTTGATACTGCATGTTCTGCATGTTATTCACTTCAAAATACTGCCATTATACATGAATTATTTATCTTTTGCAGGGAATTATTTTGGCTCCCATTTCATTATGGGTGGAGAAAGATTTGATATGTCTCAGCCAGAAGCCTATCTGTTTGGTGAAAACTCAGACCTAAATTTTCTGATAAAAAATCCTTAAAGATTAATTATTTTTAATTTTAAAAAGATGACACATATAAAAATAAATCAAATTACAGTTTATATCACTTTAAAGATTAATTTATATTTTCACAAAATAAGAATAATATTTTTGATGATGACTGCATTAAAATAACTCTTATGCTTTTATTAATTCAGCTTCTGATATATTTACAAAAACCATGATAGCCCATCCTGCTTTACATGTAGTTCCTACAAATGAAGAAAAAGAAAGGAAAAGTAATACAGACTTAGGAAAATTAAATATTTCTTTAAGTGATTAAGGATTCTTTGTTGAGATAATATATATGGCAAGATAAAAATCATAAATATATTTGAATTGATCAACTCTTTTCCAGTTTCCTTATCCTCCAGCAACGGGAAATGAGCCCACCAAAACACTGAAGAGTTTAGTCAACATCAGAAAGGATACTCTGCGTTTAGTCAGGTAACAACAATGAGGTTTTGTCTTGAGAAATCTTTGCTACCCACTGCACCTTTTTGACATAATTGTGACCCTGGAGCTTATCAAGTTTCGTGTGGGCCAGGCCAATCATGTTGTATCAACAGAAGTAGTTTTTTTTTATTATTAAAGTATAGATTTCAGCTTTTCAGATAATTATAATCATTTTCTGCAGATATTTGTCTTCAAGATGTTCTTCATAAGCCCTAAATAATAAATGGATGGTATATTCTAAACATGGATGCTGATTTGTTATTGAAGTGAAATGTGATCAGGTGAGAGAAAATATCTGTTTTGTGCTTGCAGACTACCAGGAGAGGAGAAGCTGAAAAGTGAGGATAACGATGAAACCACAAGTAATCGGTACAATATTGAGTTCACATTTGATGCAGATGTGAAATGTTCCATAAAGCTGTTCTATTTCTGTGTGGAGGAGTTCAGCAACAACCAAATCAAGTGAGGTTCTTTTCTTAATGAATGTCCCCTGTCAAATTATCGGCTACTCTGTTTTCCCCTTTTCTCTATTCTTATTTTTATATACCTTTATATCTAATTGTGAATAATATCTTGCTTTTAAATGATAAACTTAGTTAAAGTACTTAGGTAAAGTCATCTAGAATGGGAAGTCAGTTTTATTTGCTGTAGGTATAAAAAAAAACTAGTGCAAGTAATATCTGTTGTTGTTTTTTTTGTCAAAGCTTAGAGGAAACATAGTTTGTATGCAACATGGTGCAATAGGTATTTAAGATCATTTTTATGTCCTGTTATATTATTTTTCATTTCAGTTATAACTCCAAGATCCCAACCCTGACCTCAGACACATACACATACAAGAAGGGAGCTGCACAGCTGTTCCAACAGTCTTCACACATTATTGACCCCTCTGTGTTTACTGATGAAGAGGTAAGCCGATACACTAGCTTTGTGCCAGTTTGGGGGCCTTGATGGCCAAGTGATTAAAGTCACTTATAGACATAATTGTATACTATAAATGAGGTTATTTAATTCCATATTTTTCAAAGTCTGCCTTGAATCTTTTAGATATATTTTGACTCCTGGAACTACAAGGCAGAGTACAGCCCGAGCAGTTTTAGCTAGCATATTCTCCAGCTGATCATGCTTAATGCTGTTCCCTCCTCATTCTAAAGCCAATAATCAGCATCTAACCTAATCAGCATTTAATACTGATGCTATTTATACCAAATGTTCAGGTCATATAGGAGATTGATAAAATGGGAAATCATTTAGTTCAAGAATGTACATTCTTTTGTTCCCCTGAAAGTAGATATATTTGAACTTTTTACCCAGCTACTTTGTAATCTTAGAGGTTGGCAGGGCATATAATCTGGGCATCTGATTCAGACAATGGCAATGTGATTTTGACAGCTGCTTATTGGAAACACAGTATTGATTGACTGTGTGAGGCTGGATATGGCAGGTGGTTATACCAGTTACCTAACTCCGATGTCTGAGGTAACTTGAGTAAGCTGTTATTGTCTCTTATGATGTATATAGCACAGTATTTTTATCCATTTATTGATGGCTAATGTGGTAGAAATACACAAGGCTGTAGTGTGTAATTTGTTCTTATAAAATCATTTGATTCTTTTGTTTTTATTTGAACTTTGTCAACATGACTCCATCAACATATGTGCCAAAGCAGTTACTTTTAAAACAAAATTTAATGTCATTGTATATTATTTTACAGTTTATTTTTTGTTGTTTATTTTTAGCTCACCTGAGCACAACGTGCTCATGGTGAGCTTTTGTGATCGTCTTTTGTCCGGCGTCCATGTGTGTGTCCAGCATCAACAATTTCCTTTAAACAACATCTCCTTCTAAACCAATGCATGTATTTTGACTAAACTTCACAGGAATTATCCTTATGATGCCCTCTATCAAGATTGTTCAAATTATTTTGATTGGTTGAAAAAGTAAGTCACAGGAGCGAAAAATAGATTTTAAAAATGCAAAACTTGAAAATCTTCTTCTGCAAAGCTGCAAGGCCTAGGGCTTAGATATTTGGTGTGTAGCATTGTCTAGTGCACCTCTACTAAGTTTGTTCAAATCATGACCCTGGGGTCAAAATTGGTCCCGCCGCAAGGGTCACTTGATTTTACATAGGCTTATATAGTAAAAAAACTAGAAATTTCTTCTTCTCAGAAACCTTGGTGTGTAGCATTGTCTAGTGGATCTCTACCAAGTTTGTTCAAATCATGGCCCCCAGGGGTCACTTGAATTAACATAGGCTTACATAAGAAAAAAAACCCAAAACTAGAAAAATCTTCTTCTCAGAAACCACAAGGCCTGGAATTTAGATATTTGGTGTGTATCATTGCCTTATGAATATCTACCAGGTTTGTTCAAATCATGGCCCTGGGGTTAAAATTGGGACAACCTCGGGGGTCGCTTGAATTTACATAGGCTTATATAGAAACAAGAAATATCTTTAAAAAAGATATTCGGCGTAGGATGAAAGAAAAACGAGATTTCCAGTCTTCTAGAACATTCTGAGGAAAAGCGCGCTTAAAAGGTAATATTATAATTATTTCATAAATTCTTGAATATGACAATTATGATATAAAAGCGTTATTAGTTGTTTTGGTTTTGGCGAATTAATTTTCAATGAGAGCATCTCGGCAGGCTGGAAGATTTCAATATACATAGTAATTAAGGGGTTTCATGTCATAACACGGTGGATTCTTTTTTGTTGTTTTAAATCATTTTCACAAAGTAGCATCCCTCAATTGATGGAAAAGGATTGTATTTAACTTACTGAAATCACTTTCATGTTTACATCAAAAAGAAAAGTAATAACACCAAGCTGAATGATATATACAAGCTGCACCCCTTATTTACAGTAATTTTATAGTCCATAACGATGCGTTAACCAATAACAGGAGTCCTTTTATTCAGCTTAGAATTATTTACCGCTGTTAGCGTACATTTGATTGGTTTAAGATGCGAGTTGAAATCGAAATTATACAGCTACGCCGAAAAATTAGAAAAATCTTCTCAGAAACCACAAGGCCTGGAGTTTAGATATTTGGTGTGTATCATTGCCTTATGAACATCTACCAGGTTTGTTCAAATCATGGCCCTGGGGTCAAAATTGGGGCCAGCCCCAGGGGTCACTTGATTTTACAAAGGCATATAAATAGGAAAATCTAGAAATATCTTTTTGTCAGAAACCACAAGGCCAGGAGTTTAGATATTTGGTGTGTATCATTTCCTTATGGACATCTACCAAGTATGTTCAAATCATGGCACTGGGGTCAAAATTGGCCCTGCCCCAGGGGTCACTTGATTTTACATGGGCTGAAATAGGAAAATCTAGAAAAATCTTCTTCTCAGAAATCACAAGGCCTGGAGTTTAGATATTTAGTGTGTATCATTGCCTTATGGACATCTACAAAGTTTGTTCAAATCATGGCCCTGGGTTCAAAATTGGCCCCACCCCAGGGGTCACTTGATTTAACATAGACTTGCATAAATTATGAAAGATTTTAAAAAGATATCCTTGTCAAAAATTACAAGATCATGGGTTTAGATATTTGGTGTGTAACCTAGCCTTGTGGACCTGAACCAAGTTTTCAAATCATGGCCCGGGGGTCAAAATTGGTTCCACGCTAGGGTTAACTTGGTTTTTCGGCCCACATGTAATTTTTTTTGCGTTGAATTAAAATTATATTGCTGTTCTTCTGTATGGATTTTGTATTCAATATGTCTTTGTTGTAAAAGGCAATGAAAGCAAAATTTCTCAGGTGAGCGATTCAGGGCCATCTTGGCCCTCTTGTTTAGTTCACCTGAGCACATGTGCTCAAGATGAGCTATTAGGATCATTGAATGTCTGTTGTCCGTCCATTGTCCACAATTAGTTTGTTTGCACTCTGGCATCTTCAGTCCTTAAGCAATCATCTTTCAAACTTCAGGACAATGTTCTCAGCCAAGTTTGATTATGGCTGATATAGGATAATCAGGTAAGGAGTTATGGCCCTTTAATTCATAAAAAATGCCACTTTTCACTGTTTACACTCTAGCATCTTCATTTCTGAAGCAGTCATTTTTAGCTTGACTATTCGAAGAATATGAGAGCTATTGTAGTCGCCCTGGCGTCGGCGTTTTTTTATTTTAAAACCTTTATTATCCCCGTCAATTGGTGGAAGTAGGTTGGGGAACCATCCCACTTACCACCTCACAAATGCAGACATTATTCATCATACATCAAGACATTAGAACAATGATTTTCACATATATGAGCAACAAAGCAACATTTTTTATGATAATTCACAACTGCACAGGACTAACAGTTTCGGGATAAATGATTTTGATTTTTAAGTTTGATTATTAGAATACAATATATCTATATAAAAGCAACAGTCTCTAAAAAGGATTTTTTTAACTTATAGCTGTTTGCAAGTAATAAAGGTTTAAAGTTTACAGGTAAAAACAAGAAAACTTAAAAACAAAAAACTGACAGTCTTTACATAAGCAGAGAAAAAAAAATAAATATATACATCAAAAAAAAATATACCCATATGCTATTTATGGGGGAAAAAAAGGAAACTGAATGTAGGATTTTATTTCTTATTTTTTTCAACTTCAACATTTCTTCTATCCTCTGGCTATGTCTTCTTTTACTGGCTTAATATTTTTTTGATTAAATTCCAGTTTGCTTCAAATTTCTGTACACCTTGTTCAGATGAATTGAGTTCATGTGTATGTTTATATATTTGATATTTATCACTCAACAGAAGTTTAAAATTTACAATACTTAGAGGCCTATTTAATAATTTAGATTTAAAAATGAAAAGTTTCAAAAGAAGGTTTAAAATGTCAATTTCAATGTTATTGAATCCAAACAAAACAGACTTTAAACAAATTCTGTTTCTATGTAACAATTCAACATAATCTGTTTAATTTGCTCATTAAAAGATGCTGTCTTGTTACAAAACCAAAACAGATGTTCAATTGTTTCAGGTTCTTTTTTACAGAAGGAACACAGATTAGTATCCTTAATTTTTAACTTATACAGATAATCATTTACTGGTATCATTCTGTGCAATAATCTCACCTACATCCATTGTATACTGGTATCTTTAAACAAACTAAAAGGTAGATAATAAATCTTTCTCCACTCATCCTCTTCAAAAAAAATATTGTGAATTCCATTTTGCTTGGCTTGTGGGTACTTCATTATTGACATTTAGGAAATTGTACATTCTTTGACAACCTGATTCCCTTTCAAACAAAATCTTAAGGTTAGGCAGTATAATAGGATTTGGCAATTTATATAAAATATCATTTGTTTTTAGCTCGACTATTCGAAGAATATGAGAGCTATTGTAGTCACCCTTGCGTCGGCATTGGCGTTGGCGTTGCAGCTTTTGGTTAAAGTTTTGCATGCAAGTTACTATCAACTTTATATCTCAATAACCATTTATGGTATTGACTTGAAAGTTTATAAATATGTTCAGGGGCATCAGACAACCAAGGTAGATAACTCTTGACTGAATTTAATATGAATTATGGCCCCTTTTTAACTTTGAAAATTTGGTTAAAGTTTTGCATGCAATAGAAAATTTGGTTAAAGTTTTGCGTGCAAGCTACTATCCAGTTTGTATCTCAATTACCATTCATGGTATTGACTTGAAATTTTATGAAAATGTTAAGGGGCATCAGACAACCAAGGTAGATAACTCTTGATGGAATATATTACAAATTATGGCCCCTTTTTAACTTAGAAATTTTGGTTAATTGTTTTGCATGCAAGATACTCTCATGCTTATATATCAGTATCCAGGCATGCGATTGATTTTAAACATCTTTAATATGTTTAGGGGCATCATACTTTCATGGTAGATAACTCTGGATAGAATATGTTACAAATTATTGCCCCTTTTTAACTTAGAAATTTTGGTTAAAGTTTTGCATGCAAGATACTCTCATGCTTATATCTCAGTATCCAGGCATGGGATTGATTTGAAACATCTTTAATATGTTTAGGGGTATCATACCGTATACACCGGCAGATTAGGCGCACTTTTTTTCCAGATAATTCAAGTTTATAGAGGGGGTGCGCCTTATATGATGATATACAGCTTTTCAGGTTTCTTTTTTCAATCACCGAGAAGTGAAAATTACCGGTATACGATCTCAGAAAATGGATATACTGAAAGCCAATGAATACGATAATATGACACAAAGTCTATACGAAACCATGATAAACAATACCAGATTATTGCTTTTGTTCTTATTAGTTATCCTACAGGTATATTTCATGATAAAATGATCGTGAGAAACTGAAACAACTTGATGGAAGCCATTTTCAATATAAACAAATAAGTTTATTTTACGGGACCTCATGATGTATAGGAGAAACTTGACAGGTGGCAATTGTTACGTAATGTTTGTTAGTTGGGAGAATTTTGACAGGTGACAATGGTCCCCAGTGTTAGAATGCGGGGACATGGTTGAGTAATGTCATGTTATGAAAATGTGTCACCTTTATCCTACCCGTCATTAATGTAACGGTCTAACGGTAATCTAATGCCATGTGTAAATAAAACGGTTCACCGTATGATTAGCCCGGTGACGTACGGATAGCTTTCGGTCTGTCAAAATGTACGACGGCGCAAATTCAAAACAAGATTTCGTCGCATACGATACGATAAGTGATTTTTTTTTTTTCAAATAAGATACCCTGAAAGTTAGGATGCGCCTTATACGTAGCTGCGCCTAATCTGACCATGTATACGGTACTTTCATGGTAGATAACTCTTATCCCCTTTTTAAAGTTTTGCTTTCATGTTAATATTTCATTATCCAAGCATGGGATTGATTTGAAACATCTTTAATATGTTTAGGGGTATCATACTGTAAAGGAAGATAACACTTGATGGAATATATTAAAAACTATGACCCTCTTTTAACTCAGAATTTTGGTTAAATTTTTGCATCAAAGCTACTATCCAGCTTATATCTCAGAAATTTCTTGTGGAGTTGACAAGAAAGTTAAGGAGTGTCTTCATGGGCATCAGAAAACTAAGGAAAACTTTTGGACTGAATTTTATACAAATTATGGCCCTTTTCTAATTTGGATTTTTGGTTAAAGTTTTGCATGCAAGATACTCACATGCTTATATCTCAGTATCCAGGCATGAGATTGATTTGAAACATCTTTAATATGTTTAGGGGCATCATACTTTCATGGTAGATAACTCTTGATAGAATATGTTACAAATTATTGCCCCTTTTTAACTTAGAAATTTTGGTTAAAGTTTTGCATGCAAGGTATTTTCATGCATATATCTCATTATCCAAGCATGGGATTGATTTCAAACATCTTTAATATGTTTAGGGGTATCATATTATGGAAGATAACACTTGATGGAATAAATTAAAAATTATGACCCCCTTTTTAAACTTAGAAATTTTGGTTAAATTTTTGCATGCAAGGTACTTTCATGCTTATATCTCAGAGTCCAGGCATGGAATTGATTTGAAACATCTTTAATATGTTTAGGGGTATCATACTATAAAGGAAGATAACACTTGATGGAATAAATTAAAAATTATGACCCCCTTTTAACTTAGAATTTTGGTTAAATTTTTGCATTCAAACTACTATCCAGCTGATATCTCAGAAATTGCTTGTGGAATTGACTAGAAAGTTAAGGAGTGTCTTCAAGGGTATCAGAAAACAGGAGGATTACTTTTGCACTGATGCAAATGATGGCCCTTTTCTTCCTTGGATTTTTGGTTTAAGTTTTGCATGCACAGTGTTATTGTGCTTATGTCACAGTAACTAGGCATGGGATTGATTTTAGACATCATAAATATATTAAGGGGTATCAGACTATCAAGGTATATCATTTTTGACTATTATTATGTACAGGGAATGTGAAGGGCAAGAATTTAAATAGATTTCATTTGATTTACCAACAAGCATTTTGAATAGTCGAGCGTGCTGTCCTCTGACAGCTCTTGGTGACTATTATTATGTACAGGGTATGTGAAGGGCAAGAATTGAAATAGATTTCATTTGATTTACCAACAAGCATTTTGAATAGTCGAGCGTACTGTCCTCTGACAGCTCTTGTAAAGTTTCACGACTATGTTTATGGCCATTGTCTCTCAGTCAAGTTTGACTTCAAATTTTGACCACAGGTACTGTTTGGTTTGTGGATTATGTATTTAGCACAACTATGTTTTAAAAAAGTAACTTGTACAGACAATGATGGCAGTTTTTCTCAGACGAGTGTTGTTTAATTAATTTTGCCATTAAAAATTCACTTTAAATAAAAGGAATGAATTTTGAGATTAAAAAATCCAGTAAATATGATTTTAAAAAAATCTTGTTTGTTTTTGAGTAATACACCTTGGTATACCATTTTTGTGAAATCACATATCTATCAGTTAATTATTTAACCAGAAGTGCACAACTCTCTCGACTGATTTGTGTAAAAGAAAAAAAGAAAGGAAGAAAGAAGAAAAAACATAGTGATATTGACCTGCTATTGTTGACTCACCAATACAAGTTTAAGATAAGATTTAAGATATTAGATGTATATAATAGCTATTTATTTTAATTATTAAGTTTGGTGTGGTGTCTGTGTTAGAGCTTGTCATTTCAACCCAATACTTCATATAGACCCATTTTGATGCATTGGCAAACAGGAGACACAGATCAGGCGGCTTCTTCCAGGTGCTGTCTGATCAGGTTGTCCTCTGTTTGCTATAACAATATTGTAGCAGTCTGTGTGACAAATAAAAATCAGTTTTTTTTTCATATACAATTTTATTTTCAATGAGTTAATAGTACTTTTCAAGTCATAAATTTGCACATACATATTCATGAGTTAACCTTTTACTGGTCAAAGGATTGACATACAATTATACCTCTCCAGCTTTAATAACTCACATGCTTGTCAGGTTTTACTCTGATTTACTCCACAGTACATTTGTGCTGACCATTGTAAATCTCATGAATGTGAAGAATGCCTTCAATCTGATCATGGTTTACAGTGGTACAACATGGTATACAATCCCTGGTGGCCAAGTGGTTAGAGCGTCCACCTCAGGAGCAGGAGGTTGTGGGTTTGATCCCCATAAGCGATATGCCAAAATCGTAAAAAAATGGTACTAGTATAGCTCCCTTGCTTGGCGCTCAGCATATAAGGGTAGTTGCAGGACTGGTTGGCCTGGTGTCAGGATAATGTGACTATGTTTGGTAACATACCACACAGCTACAGCATGATACTGCAGTGTGGCAGCACTATATCTGTCTCAAGTAGACAATGTCTCCAAATGACAGAAATACTGTCGGTGGAACGTTAAACCCAACAAAAAAACAAACAACATTGTGTAATCTAGCTTATCTGAGTTGTAAGTTGTTACTGTAATTGACATGGAATGGCAGAGGGCTGCTCTAAATACAGGGCATTACTTTAGATGCTTCACTGAATAAAGAAGAGGTGGTTGCAAAGTTTGGGTAGCCTGTAGCCATTATTGTCATGTGACAAACATAGTATGACATTGTTTGTTGCAGTGGCAGTACAACCCAGAGCGAGATGACATACCTGTCGTCATACAATGTACTGCAGAGGAGGAAGGTATGTAGCAATGCTTATCCCCTCTATTTCTTCTTTTCTTTCTTTATTTCTTTCTCTACCTTTCTCTTTTTCATTTCTCTTTTTGTGTCACCAGCTGTAAGCAGAGGTGACACATAGAGATCACTTTTCCGTCATCTGTCTCTTACACTTTCGCTGACAGGCTTCAACAGGTGACACGTGTTCCAAAGAACAATCTTATTCAATGTCTTTCATGATGTTTTTATCATGTTTTGTGTTCAGTATCGATTATCAGATCCTTTTGTTGTTAAAACTCTCATTCGTCACTTGTCTGCAGTGGGTCTCATATTTTGCTTTTAGTTGGATTCAGTTGCTATGACTCTAAAGCATATATTGAAGCTTTTGTCTGTTTGTTTTCCGGACATTTAAAAGATCTCTCACGCTCATGAAAAGAAGAATTGAGAATAATAAACTACATGTAATTGGGTTCTATTCATCTTTAATAGTTCAGTGTTGATTTTTGTGGTCAAAACTTCTATTGTCTTCGGAAAAGAATTAGTAAGCTATGATGCTTTTGTGCATTTTAAGCTAGACTATTTTAAGAATATGAGAGTTATCACAGTCACCTCAATGTCAGCATTGGCATTACAGCTTGATTAAAGTTTTATTTGCAAGCCACTATCTAACTCATATCTCAGCAACAATTTCATGGTTTAGACTTGATAGTTTTTGAGTGTGTTTGGGGGAATTAGAAAACGAAGGAAGATATCTCTTGAATAAATTTGATATTAATTATGGCCCTTTTTTAACTTTTGTTTTTCAATTAATGTTTTGCATATACATGTACAGTTCTATCATTCTTATGTCTCATTAACTTGGCATGGGTTTAATTTTAGACTTCCTTAGCATGTTTAGGCCCCATGTTCTTGAAAATTAAAATGGTACCGGTATTTAAGTATCATTCTCATACACAAGTTCAAATTTTGCCCTTAATTTTCATAAGGATTTGAGTATGATACTAACCCTTTAGCCTGAGATGTTATTTTTGTATTTTCAAAAACACAGGTCAAAGGGTATCTGACTATCAACTAAGTAACTTTTTACTAGGGGTATGTAAAAAAGACTTAATTTGATTTTACCAGCAAGCATTTTGAATAGTCAAGATCACTGTCTTACAGACAGCTCTTGTTCTGATGTAAGGGATGAAGGGGTCCTTACCCTTACCTCATCTTGGATAGGACATCATCAGATTTTAATTAAGTGTTTGCTCTTGACAAACTCAAACCCTGGGGCCCGTTTCACTAAACTTCTTAAGAAAAAAAATCTTCGTAAGCATAAATTCACAGATGTAAAATAACATCTTTCCTGTGATTTTTATCTTTACAAAAAGTATTGTGTTTGTATAATGCAATGATATTGGTCAACTTTAACCATGTTTATTTGTGAAAATAAGACATTAATAGACACTATATAGAACAACAGACTTACGACTAAGATCAAATTTGCTCTCGTACAAAGTTTATCGAAACGTGCCCTTGTGAATAATTTTCCTTTTTATTTCTGACAGACAATTCATTCCATGCTCACATGACCTATGCAGTAATTGAACGGAGTTCTCTTGACGGATGTTACATCATCAAGCCTTTGAAACAGAAACAGTTTGTGCATGGACTTTGCTACCTCCTTCAAGAAATCTACGGCATCGAGAACAAAGACACTGACAAGGTCAAGGTAATTTATGTATAGTGGGAGTCTAAAGTGTCAGTCATGCTGCTCATGTTTTGACTGATATTAAGGTCAAATCTGCTGCATTGTCAGTGACTGGTTTATGGGTACTTTGACTGGGTTTGGTATCATGCCTCTTGTCTTTGGCATGATATCGCAATGAGAGACTGTTATTTCAGATTGATTCAAATGACATAAAACTGTTAATGGTACTTCAAAATCGTCTAAATAAAAAATGTAATGGTTTCATTATTATTTTTGTAGTATTGGAAATACCAGTCTCTTAGATTGTTTTTAATATTCTCATAACTATTTAAATTTTAATCTTTAAAAAGAAATAACTTTAAACAATATGATTCTTAAAAACTTATATACAAATATTGCTATATTATTTAAGTAAACCCTCGTTGAATGAATAATCAAGAGTTGTATCAGTAATGTCCAGTTTCTGTGCTACAGGAGGATGATGATGGTGATGATGAGATGGAGGACAGCGGGGCAGAGTGTGTGATCTGCATGTCAGACATGCGTGACACACTGATCCTGCCCTGCCGTCACCTGTGCCTGTGCAGCACGTGCGCTGAGTCCCTGCGGTACCAGGCCAGCAGCTGTCCCATCTGTAGGTCCCCATTCAGGGCCCTGCTTCAGATCCGGGCCATGAGGAGGAAGCCAGTGGTGGCCCTGCCCCAGGTAGATGCCACTTTGTTCTCTTTTCCTTTTGCCACATTGGAGCTATTCTGATAAGATTTATTCTTTTCGCTATTTCAAGTTGAGAATAATTTTCAGTTGAGTCTGGCCTTTTGGTTGCCTAACACCAGTGTAAGGAAACAATATCATGCCATTTATATAGTGTATGATGTCACACAGAGGCAGCACCATGACTGTCTCCTGTAAACACAAGTCCCAAAATCACAATCTTCAGTACAGTAAACCCAAGCAAACAAAGATATATCTGAAAATATATTTCATATATATATATATATCAGTGATAAGCAAGCTTTGTCAGTAAACAGTTTTGTAAGATTTATTACATCAAACATTTTGTGTGAGATATATTCCTGATATATTTCTGTGTATCAGGGTGGAGACCAAACCACAGAGGACAATCCTGTCAGTCAGGAGGGTGTGCCCCCAGGGTATGAGGCTGTCTCCCTGATAGAGGCTCTCAATGGACCCTGTGGCCTGCCACCTCCAAACACCATGGAAGGTATGCATACAAGACATATGTATTAGGAATGATAGCATACAAAAAAAAAATTCTTATTGAGATATTGTGATACATGCTAATATTTAGCATGGATACCAGCTTTGCTATGTATACAAGAACAAATAAATATAAAAATTGTACTTGTTTATTTGACATTTACTCATAAAAGATTGTTGGTTGAAATATTTCCTAAAACTCTATACTTATATGATATGTTTTTCACAGGTATTCATGTACCACCTCCATACAGATACAACACAACAGATAATGAATCTCATCACAAACGACGATCCAGCAAGAAGTAAGTAATTGGTGAGAGAAAAATCCTTTAATGAGAACAAAACAACAAATTCAGCCTTTGCTAGCAGTCCCTGTGTTATAGAAGTCATCCGTTGGACAAATTCTGTCATCACAACATACAAACATGCATGAATTTGCTTTCCTTTTGATATGAACTGAAACAAGTATAAGAGGAAATTATTTTGATAATTGTGTCACCTACTTGCAAAATTCCAGGTTTGAAATAAGTTCTGGCCTTTGCAGTTACCTCATATCAGTTACCTCATATCAGTTACCTCTGGTTTCTGTAATAAATAATAGAGTATTAGGAATATGGCACCTTTTATGTGAACAAAGATGTAGAAAATTATATCTTAACCCAGATACAGCTACAATAAAACCTGTATTGATCAGCCATCAGTGAGGTGTAGGTAGTGACAGCTGGGCTGCTATGTATGGCAGACTGCTAAGACAGGTAGTGTATGCTATGACTAAGTCTCTGATGTGTTTGACAGACACTCAATGCCAGTGGAGACGGTTAAGGAGCTGATGATGAGCCAGGAAGACAAGAAGATTCCCGAGGAGAAAGACAGCGAGATGACCGACCCCCTGACCAAGACAGACTCCCCCCTCCCACACACTGATGGCCATAAGTCCCCTGCACAGAAGGCCAGGGCCAGAACCACCAGGTAAGTTTGGAGTGGGGTTGATAATGGTCCACTAGGTGTAGGGTGGGGCTAGGGAGCACAATGAGGTTTTGGAGTTAAATTGCTTTTGTATACAAATTACCAGTAAACCCTTGAATAATATGCTGATGAGAAAGGTATTTAGTTTCCTGTGCACATAAACCATTTTCTCTCAACTCATACTAGAGCTAACTTGAAAGTTGCAAATGCAGTCTATGTTAGATAAGATGTGCCCTCTTGGGCTGCTGATGGTGTTGTATATCGTCGGCTACTCATTTGTATATTTTTGGAGAGAAGGTGCTACTGTTGCTTCACATAAGTGGGGTATATATAGGAAAACAATCATCTTGTATCTTCACATTCAGTCAAGTTGTTTTATTATCACTCAAGAATTAGAACATTAATAAGGGTTGTAATAACATTTAGAAACACAGAATATATCAGTCTTTTTAAAGATATACCTCTGATTGAAACAAAAAAAGTACCAACTTTTCCTCACATTGATTTACTTTGAAATCATCAATGGGATAAAAAAAGTCACAAAAACTTCAGCTTAAAGACCATAAATAAAATGGCCATGAATAGTATGAACTGATTAAAAAAATATAGTATTGGTACTTTATTATTGTTATTCTTGATTTGTGGAGTGCATCACAATTCAGATCTGTAACAGCTGGGGGAATATTTAGGGATGGAAAAAATAAGGATAAAACTTCACTCTGGATATTAAATGACACTTGGAGACCAAGGCATTATTCTGTTTGTTTATTTCCATTTTTTCTGTAACATTAAATTTCTTTTTCCTGTCTCCTTTATGACATTGCATGGTCTGTGGTAAGTAGATAAGTAACATATAAACATACTAAATGACAGGACTGCTTATGTAATGTACAGGCACAGGAAGCCAGGGACTGGGGACACTTCATCGTTGCCACGGTCACCATCATCAGACCAAGAACCTAGGGATGACCACGTGCATGTCATTAATGAGGTCAAAATGGTGAGAAAAGAATGATATGTTTTCTAGATGATGCATGAAGTGATCATTATATAATCAAGAACTTACTACCAACGTTCAGCAACAAAAAGTCAGATTAGTAAAGTTTTGATATTTTGTTTTATACTTTTTTAAATGTTGTAATCTTTTGTACATCTGAGTCTTGTGTCTTTGAAAATCAGATGAATTTCTTAAAACTTACATAATATTATGAAAAAGATATTTGAATTAGTTATTTTTGATAACAATTTAGGGTCATTTTAAATGAATAAGTTAACTTACTTGTTATACCTGGTAATTATGTAAATAAAATCTGTTGATATGCAGTCTGACAGGAACTTTTAGATTTTTCATTTAGGCAAGCTTTGCTCCCTTTACCCTTGACAAGGACATATTGATTTTACAGACTCCAAAGAAATCCAATATGTCTGAAACAGAAGTAGGTGGTCGCCATGAGCTGACAGTGGGTTACCCGCCCCTGACCGTGTCGTCAGAGAATCTGGCAGATGATGAGAGAGAGGACACATCCGAGGGAGAGATTGAACCTGAGCCAGACTATGACCTGGATGATTGTTGTGGTAGGTTTCTACCTTAGGAGTCATTTTGTGAAAATGTCTTATTTTACGTTAAAACATCTTGATTTATATATTATATGCTGTCTGTATGCCTGATATTGGTCTTAGACAATGATGAAATTGTTCAAACACACTACAGACTTTAAATACTCTCAGAAGTGGGGCTATATAGGAATTGCGCTGATCAAGTCACTCTCTGTTCTGTCCGACATTCACATAACCAGTACATAAACAAAATGTGGGATGTGATAGGATTAGTCTTTAATCTCTAATATTCTCAGTTGTTTGCAATTTAGGAATAGATAATAGGATTGTAACGCATGTTTGAAATAAATAAGAATAATAACATACAGCTTTGTTTTAATTGTTCAAAATAAGTGCTAGATAATGGTATCTTCTATGTGTGTTTGCTAGGCAAAATTTCAACTGTTTACTGGTATGTCTTCAGAGGCTCAAACATAATAGCAATGTTTTGAAGTTCACAGAGATGGCCTTAACAGTCTTGACAAAATTCTACATGGGAGATCTTTCATTGGTAAAATTAGTTTAAACTTTCATCTTTATATAACACAGTATTGTAATAAACACAGTATTGCAATAGAGTTTGTTATACTCAACCTTGACGTAATCTTCTCCAGGTATTGATGAGGACAAGTTGGACAGTGTGGCTGACATCAGCGACAACATCTCGGACATGTGCAGCCACCCACCCGACTATGCCACAGTAATGGGGGACCAGAGCAGCGCCACCATCGACACGGAGATTGATACGGATGACAACTCCAGCATTCCAATGGCGCTCCATCTCTCCACCTCCCCGCCAGGGAGTTCCGACTCAGCCAGCAGTTACCATAGCTCCCGCATGTTGTTATCACACCAGCACGAGGCTGACCAACAGTAGAGTGATGTGTCTAAGGAACTCTTTATACAGTGATATATATAGACTTAGTATATAAGGGAGAAGACCTAGGCAGAAATCATATTCTTCAATGTCTTATCTTTCAATATGATATACATATATTAAAGTCTGCATACATTATTGTAAAACCTCAAGATGAACTATAAATTTCATCTCTTAAAGACATCTTAAGATATACTGAAACCAGTTCATACAGTATATTGTAGACGTTTTTTTTTGGTTTTTTTTGTATTGGGGAATTGAGAGAGACTGTCACCAATGACTTGTTGTTTATGTATATTGGATATTGTGAACACATGGTTAGTATGTGCAACTGTATAAAATAAAAGGAAGATGTACATATTTCTTAAGATTATTGCTTCATTGTTATTCTCAATACTTTAATTCACAAATTGTTTAAAATTGGTAAAATACATAATGATGATTTAAAATTGAGATTGTATATTCATTCTGGTTTGCAAATATAAAGATTGTGACATTAAATACAATTGTTTTGATGTCATCTTTCAGTATAATATATTATGTAATAACTTCTATAAAGTTGTACAATAGTGTACAATTGTACATGTAAATGATCTTGCCACACTAACAAGTATCTATATATTGCACAAGGAATGGTTCCACACACAGGGACTGTGTCACTGTATCCATGTGTAGTCTTGATAAGCATTTGTTTATTCACTGGATACCACTAGTATGTATCAGAACTGTCTTAAATATTGTTGTTTGGATTTTGTTCTACATAGCTTAAAATTTGAATGGATGGATATATCTTATATATATATATGCCACTTTTTGAGAACAGCATAAATCAGTGTTTTTTACCTTCTTGTTTGTTCATGTGCTAGAAAAAAGGCTTTCTGTTGATAAGAAGAATATTCTGACTTGATAAAGACCTAATGTTCATACACATTCTTCGTTTCTTTCAAATATTCAGTTTTATCAGCACTGTAAATATGTGTGTGTGTGTGAGAGAGAGCGAGAGAGATTTTCTTGCAGAACATGTAGGTTTGCCATTTATGTATGTAAGCTATGTTGAAAAAGTAAAGAAACAGTTACAGATGAAATTAAGGCAGATGTTTGATAAGTACATACTAGTGTTCATTGGTTCTTATATGAATTGTACTCTTTAAGATTTTTCTCTTACCACAAGCAGTGAACGTTTAAAGAGGTGCCGACTAGTTTTGCTTATAGAAGGACAGGAAATTGTATGTTTAGTTAAACCTTCATTTGCGTTTCAAATGCGTAGAATTATGAAAATATTCTGGAATATTGTCATTGATATACATATTCTTCTTGTTGTTTTGTGTGTGTGTGTGTGTGTGTGTGTGTGTGTGAACAATTGGTTCACCTCATTGAGTTATATTTTCAGACTATCCTTTATTCTTCTGTTTCTTTCTTTTGTTTGTAGATATTTAAACAGTGAAACTAGACAGTAGAAGGTTAATTTACAGCATGCTGGCATGCACTTACTTTTCTTCTCTGATGTTACTGAGATAGTTGTCAATTTATCATGTGTTCAAATATCTAGAAAGGTACCGGTAAGTTTTATGTTTAAGAAGTATGTCACAATAATTATATTTATGTATAATTTATCTTTGTTGATTAAGTTATCCTGTCATCTCCTTTATGTCAGGAATATCCTTTTGATTTCCTAATTGATTTTTCTTTTGTGGAATCATATCTCTCACCAGTTTGTGATCCGTCAATCTATCTGAAAGAGCTATTCTTAACCCTTTACCTCATGAATATTCATGTACAAATTTATAACATATTGGATATTAATATATTAAACTTTAAATGGTATATGAAACACTGGATTTTTCTTTGCTGTGCAGACTGTTGGAGCAAACAGAGAAGATCCTGATTCTTTGTCTGCTCGGTTTGCCAGTTCGTCAAAACAAGTCTATATGAGGTAAAGGGTTAAGAAACATTTTGTTGTTTTGTTCTCAAATTGATAGCATCTGTAGTTTGATGTTAAACAAGTTTATACATGTATTCCATATACTTTATTATGATAGTCAGCTCTAAATCAATATTGCAGTGTTTTGCCATAGTCAGGACCATGAAAATCTGAATCATCTCTGCTTCTGTATCCTTCATGATCTGTGAAGTTGTTCTTGTCAGGAATACATGAAATAATGTTGAAATTACATAATTTGTTACATAAATTAAAAAAAAAAGTCAAAATTCAAGGTGTTTTTTGTTTATGATAAGTACTGAAATTTTATTGCAGTTTATGTTGTTAATAACTAGAGAGATTATACATGTATTCTAAGTTTTTCATAATGGCCATTTACATTCAATGCCAAAGATATTTTCAACCAATTGCTCTTTGCTTGTAAGTTTTGATACCATATGTTGACAAGATTTGCAAAACCTAATGGTATGTTGAAATATTATAGTAGTTAAAAAGTAAATTTTAATGTTTTGACAAATTCTGGAAAATTCAGGGTGAAGGATCTTGGTTTTATTCTCATACCAATAATATTATGTTCTCTTCTTGTTAATCAGAAAACATTTGAGTTTATGAAGGGAGAGTGTGTGGGATTAAAATAAGTAAGTGCTTGCTTTACAACTCTTTAAGTTTTTAGCTCACATGAGCACAACGTGCTCAAGGTGAGCTTTTCTGATCGCCTTTTGTCCGGCGTCCGGCGTCCGTGCGTCCGTGCGTCTGGCGTCAACAATTGCTTCAAACAACATCTCCTCCTAAACGGCTTGGCCAATTTGAAAAATATTTTACAGGAATGTTCCTTAGATGAAGCTCTACTAAAGTTGTATAAATGGTTCTGGTCCATCGCATAATTAGGTCACAGGAGCTAAAAATAGATTTTAAAAATGAAAATTTAAAAAATCTTCTTCTCTGAAACCACAAGGCCTAGCCTTTTGATTTTTGGTATGTAGCATGATCTTATGGGCCACTACCAAGATTGTACAAATCATAGCCCTATGGTGATAAATGACCCCGCACCAGGGGTCACTTGTTTTACATAGAGTTATATAGAAAAATCTTCAAAAATCTTCTTCTATGAATCCATAAGGCCTAGAGCTTAGATATTTGGTATGAAGCATCATCTTATGGGCCACTACCAAGATTGTACAAATTATAGCCCTATGGTGATAAATGACCCCGCACCAGGGGTCACTTGTTTTACATAGAGTTATATAGGAAAATCTTAAAAAATCTTCTTCTATGAATCCATAAGGCCTAGAGCTTAGATATTTGGTATGTAGCATCATCTTATGGGCCACTACCAAGATTGTACAAATTATAGCCCTATGGTGATAAATGACCCCGCACCAGGGGTCACTTGTTTTACATAGAGTTAAATAGGAAAATCTTAAAAAAATCTTCTTCTATGAATCAATAAGGCCTAGAGCTAAGATTTTTGGTATGTAGTAGCATCTAATGGTTCATTACAAAGATTTTCAAAGTCTTGGCCCTACGGTGATAAATGACCCTGCGCCCAAGTCTTCTCTGAAACCATATAGCCCATTGCTTAGATATTTGGTGTGTAGTATTGGCAGGGGTAAAATGTTTTAGATTAAGTTATATCAGAATCCTTGTCTGTTTAAAAACCTTGACATCAGTTGAAGCAATGGTACCCAGGTGAGCGATTCAGGGCCATCATGGCCCTCTTGTTTAATTTTAATTGTGAGAAAATTGATTTCTTCAAGATACTGGTTCAAAAAATCAAACTTTTAATTAAAACTTAGGAACTATTGGTAAGTGTTTCATATCTTCTTGTCACACAGCAGGTGTTGATGTTGATAAAATAATGAAGATGAAGGAAATATTATCAAGACAATTATTGAAGCCCAAGGTTCTTTTAGATTGTTAGTAACAAAATGAAAAAGAAGCAAAAGAATGGATTCATTACAGGAGAAACATTTAAGTTTTGACTGTAACATTTTCAGCATTGTACAGGTAGGCTGATTTTCTATTGAGAGTTGTGATGTACTGCATAATTTCATATTGATAACCTACATCTGTTGTATAGAATAAAAATGTGATACATGTGAAGTCATGAAAAAAAAATAAACAAATTAATGTCACTTGTTTGTCTCCTGTTCACTATCCAAGTATCCAAAATGCAGTATTTCTGTGGTCAAGGTATGAGCACCTTGTATATGATTCAAGAGTTTAGATTGTTGGTAGGAACTGTAATAACTGCTGTGATACAAAATGTATGGGCCTTCCCCACCTTTTTGTCCAATGAGACATTCACCTTTAGTGATAGTTCTAATTTTTAGCTCACCTGAGCACTATGTGCTCAAGGTGAGCATTTCTGATCAGACTGCATCTGGCATTGTGTGTTGTGCGTCGTCCACAATTTGCTTTAAACAACATCTCTGAAACCACTTGACAGATTTAATTAAACTTGGCAGAGATGATCCTTGGGTGAACCTTCACAAAAGTTGCTAAAATAAACTTGAACACTGGTTGCCATGGTAATGTTAAGAAAAAAATATGAAAACTTTTAAAATCATCTCCTTCAAAACTACTGGCCAGATTTCAAAATGTTTTGGTACAGATGTTCCTTGGGAACCCCATTATCAAGATTGCTAAAATTATTCTAATTCGTAAAAAAAAAAATTGGCCGCCAGGGGTGGGGATAATTTGCCTTATATGTATGTAGTGAAATTTAAACATCTCTGAAACCACTGGACAGAATTTGATTACGTGCTCAGGTAAGCTTAAAATGAAAACTTTGAAAATCATCTTTTTCAAAACTACTGGCCAGATTTCAAAATATTTTAGTACATGTACAGATATTCCTTGGGTAATCCTATACTCAGGTGAGCGATTCAGGGCCTCTAGATTCCTCTTGTTAAGCTCTCCTGGGCTATAGTGATGGGACTGACAAACAAAGTGACTCCTATACAGTATCTGAAACTGCCTAATTATCAAAAGAAAGAAACAATCAAATCAGTGGCTGTAAAATTCTGTATGCTCATTATCCACAGGTAATGTAAGGGATCAGACAATTTTTTTATGAATTATTTCTTTACTGAAGGTCCAGCTTGTTTTGACATATTGAAGCTAAGTTGACTTAGCTGTTGGCCAAACAAGATTTCTGAAAACATTAGTTTCAAAAGATAAAAAAATTTAAAGCATCTACAAAGACATCTGATACCCACGGTTAATCAATAGATCATCTACAGGCCGTGGGATATTATGGCTGAATTTGGTTGTTTTAACCTTGGGCCTCATATTTCAAGGGATCAACTTTATTTTAGCAATTATGGTAGATGGTTATGAGGTGACCATTTGTGCCTAATGAAATAAAAATATATTTTGGTTTCAAAGAAGAATTTTGAAATCTATATTGAGTATATAAGGAAAGAAGCAACCAGCTTGGGACTTGATATTTTTCATTGGATTATCTTTATTTTAACAATTGTGGTAGAGGACTAATAGGTAATCATTTATGCCAAATGAAAAATAATTCTAACAATTGGTTTCATAGGAGAATTTTGAAATTTTCTACATTGAGTATATAAGGAAAGTAACCTCATTCTTCAAGGAATATTTAAGCAATTATGGTAAAGGACTTTGAGATGACCATTTGTGCCAAATGAAATAAAATTCTGACTATTGGCTTCAATTGAAAGTTTCTGTATCCTAAGATTACTTATTCCAAATTATTTTCAAAACCTGCATTCACAACAAAGTTAAAGCTGGGACATGAATTTAATGTCAACTGAGTGCTGTGACCTTAACCTTCAAACTAGCAACCTTGTTCTTGTTTGTGACACATTGTCTTGTCCCAGGGATCATTTTTGCCAAATTATTTCAAAACATGACCATTCACAACAAAATTACAGCCAGGACAAGATTCAGGTGCTGTGACCTTGACCTTCAAGCTAGTGACCTGGTTCAACTCATTATCTTGTCCTAAGGATCATTTGTGCCAAGTTATTTCAAAACACAACCATACTTAAAAGGGACACTATTTCTTGCACACATACACTCACACACACACAAACATGGACAGGTTTAACACTACGCCCGTCACCATTTCATGGCTAGGGCACAATAAAATTAATTTATTGTGACAGTTTATTTTGGATTATCTTTCTTGAATCCAATTCCTAATCTGTTGCATCTGTTTCATGTAATAAAGCAAGAATATTCAGTAATTTCAAATCAGATCAGGAATTATTCACACAAAATTTGGAAAAAATAGTCACATTTTCTCAATGGGAATATGGTAGGTAGGTCCTTTTCCAGGAATCAAATTATGACAGATACGGATTACCCTGCTATTCACAGTCTTTTTTTTT
>CM037778.1:59535322-59585322 GCA_021229015.1 Solen grandis
TCAGGCAAGTTGGAGGATCTACTATTCATTAAAAGTAAAATCACGATTTTGGCTTCAATAGTTTTATTACTGAAGAGTGTCATATTACAGTTTGTCAAGCAAAATGTACAAATATAATACAGTTTTCTTCAAGTTTCTTACAATATAAATATCTTAAAAGAATAAATCTATTACAGAACAAATGTAACAGTAAAAGTTATTAAATCACGAAGCATGATTTTTTAATTACAAGGATTCATCTTAATGAAATCAAGCACCCTTAAACATGTACTCAGCATTATACACCTTGAGCATTTGCACTTCCATTCAATAATTCTTAACAGTTAATCGACCATGTACTTTTAAATAGCTCATTTTCATTTAAAATTCATGTACTGAAATGATTCTCTCTACTACTGCATAATGGTGCTTGCCACGGTAATAACATTCTCTCTCCTCAAAGTATTAACTACTTATTGACAATCCTTAAAACTTTTATCTCTTTGTAGGATAAATAAAGATTAAAGAATATATTATTACCGGTATGTGATACTTAAATCAGATGATACACATACATCATTGAAGAGTGGAATAATTATCTTTTGACTATTAAAAAAATACATTTTTTCTTTGTTGAAATGTTTTTATGAAACCAGTTTACTTACACTCAGAATCAGATAAAAAGTAGTAACAAGAGGGCCAAGATGGCCCCGATCGCTCACCTGAGAAATATTGCTTTCATTACCTTTTACAACATAGTCATACTGAATACAAAATCCATTCAGAAGAACAGTAATATAATCTAAATTCCACACAAAATGTTTATAAATGGTCAAAAACCCAAATTAACCCTACCATAGGATCATTTTTAACCCCAGGGCCATGATTTGAAAACTTGGTTCAGGTCCACAAGGCTATGTTAAATACCAAATATCTAAATCCATGATCTTGTGGTTTCTGACAAGGATATATTTTAAAAAAGTTTCCTATGTAAGTCTATGTAAAATAAAATGACCCCTGGGTCAGGGCCAATTTCGACCCGAGGGCCATGATTTGAACATACCTAGTAGATGTCCATAAGGCAATGTTACACACCAAATATCTAAACTCCAGGCATTGTGGTTTCTGAAAAGATTTTTCTACCTTTTTTTTTTCTGTACAAGTCTATGTTAACCCTTTCCCTCATATAGACTCATTTTGACGCACTCAATAGGTACCACATAAAGCCTGATCTGCAGAAAGCCAAACTCAAAAGTTACCAAATTTAATTGTAAAATCCTCATTACCAGACCACTGAGGAGCAGCGAACAACATAAAACCTGATAACTCGCAGGCTGATCTGGTTTTATGCTGTTCGCATAGGTCTTTTCATGGTATCCTCTATGAGGGAAAGGGTTAAATCAGGTGACCAAAGTGCAGGGCCGATTTTGACCCTCAGGGCCATGATTTAAACATACTTTGAAGAGATCCACTAGACAATGCTACACACCAAATATCTAAATTCCAGGTCTTGTGGATTCTGAGAAAATTTTCAAAGTTTGCATTTTTAAAATGAGGGCATCATAAGGATCATTCCTATGAAGAATCCATTCAGTGGTTTAGAAGGAGATGTTGTTTAAAGAAAATTGTTGACGCCAGATGCACAGGTGTATGCACGGACACCGGACAAAAGGCGATCACAATAGCTCACCATGAGAACGTTGTGCTCAGGTGAGCTAAAAGCAACAAGAGAGATCCATGTCCTGATGATTCAAAATGAAAAACAGATAATATACTTGAGGACTTGAAGAAAAAAGCCTCATGTATAAAACATCACTATTTCACATCATTTAGTTTTTTCCTCTGGTTGACCTCTCCTTTTTGTCTTTCCTTTAGTAAAAAAACAAAAGTAGGACATAAAACATGCACAAATACATTTGTATATTGCTGAAATATGCCTCATAACATTTCTACATAATCTAAAATTGTCTGAAAAAAATGACACATAATTTTCAACATTTTTCCAAGGTGAGACTTTTTTAAAGTCCTTCAGTATACATGATGGGATACCATCTATGCACATCATTCAGACTGGGAAGAATGACATAAATGTTAAAATCAAGAAGATCATGGTTTTGAAAGTGTTCAAGTATTGCACAGAAGAGTAATATGAAATAAAGAATAAAAAAAGTATCACATATAATATTAAAACATGTTAGAACACAAAAAATGCCCTTAACAAACATATTAAAAACATCATTGAACTGAATGTTTCCAGCATTTTTCTTATAATGAAATTCTACTGTAAAAAAAAAAAAAAAAAAAAAAACAAAAAACACTTTTTGTATACCTAAATAAATTATGTAAAAGATATCTATTAGATATATTAAAATAATTTCTGTATTTTATTGTGCTGAAATTTAATTTGTCAGTGTTAAAAAACTGTCCAACTCCATATAAGGGAGGACATTTGTTATATCATGTTTTAACCCTTTATCTCCTAGTTACATATATTGACTAATTGGCAAGCAGAGGAAACCCAGGTCAGACAGTATACAATATTCTACAAAGTCTACATGACAAAGAAAAATTCAATTGTCACAAAATTTAATCAAGTCATATTTTTTTACATGAATATTCATAACAATGAACAGAACCATACGCTAGCCATGGCATTTGATCACTAAGTACCTGATTTGTGTATAGTCAACTGTTGTAAATGAAAAACAAAATATTTTTTAAACTCTGACATTGAAAGTGACATCTTAACACACTGTAAGACCCTGGCCTGTGTTTTACTAGTCATCTCAAATTTCAACTTTTCTCCACCAAAAAATCTCTAGTTCTGTATCACAACAATTTAGAATATTTAAGAAATTAAGTAACATTTTTTTTCTGATGAGTATGCTGATAATGGCAGTTGTACAAACTTTAATAATTTCTAGGTCGATAAATGAGGGACTTTTAGATTTTAAAAATAATAGAATGGGGAAAATTTGGGATGTTTTGTGAAACGCAGATCCAATCATTTTGTGACACACTTACAGGCTGATCAGGCTGTGTACTGTATGCCAGTGGATACAGTGTAGATCCATTAACAAAAGTGATGACTACCCCACATTCCACATTGTCTTCATGTAATGTCAGTGTAGGACGGGACGGGATGGGACGAGCGTGATTCCCATGTAGCCCCCACTTCTGTGAAGCAAGAGTGTAATATCCCAATATTTGTTACTTTATATTATACTGGACCACATTATAAACTTACAACAATTGGAAATTCTGAAATTTGAATCGTGTTGTATTGGCATTAATTTGCACTATAATCAGGCAAACAATAACAGATCTGTACCTCATTATTTATTACTGGTATATACTGATGAATAAAATACAATGAGTGTCAGTTATCTATCACTGGCTACCCAGAATTAAGTGGTAACATGCATGTACAGATTGTTTACTGAAACACAGATATTGTTATAAACTATCTATGCTGTAGGGAGAAAAAGCAACATATAATATAAATAGGACACAGAGGATACTATAATAAATAGGGTATCAATATAAGCAACAACAGCTAACAAAAGGTTACAAATCTCATACACAACAGAATTTGACTAAATAAATTCCCTACTAGGTAGGACCTTTCCTTTGTTTACAGAAATGTTAAAAATAGAATCTGACAATCAAGTTATCCATCAAGGATACCATAAGATAGCTGACCTGGAGTTAAATATAAATGTGGCTTTAATGTAAAACCTCATGCAAACTTCCCATGTTAAATTTCCATATACATGCCATTTGTCAATTTTCAATATTACTCATAAGGGTGATATTAATTTTTGTTGATAGATTGTGAGTGGGCCTAAAAATAAGTCTTCCCATCTTGATCAATAAGTGCTTACTGAAATGTGATTATTCTCTGAGATATGTTCGATATGATAAATATGTTGACAATATGTGCTATCACATAAAAAAAATCCCGAGAAAGGTTAAGGGCATGGATTAAAATTTGGTGACGTCCATTATATGTATATACTTCAATTTTGACCAAAATAAGATTATAATTGTAAAGGGTCCTTTTTAAAAAAAAAAAAAAATTTGAAATAATTTTAAGATAAACTGTGACAAAATCTGTTCTCATTATCTTTTTTAATGTTAATATGAATATAAAGTAATTATAACCTTGCTTCTATAATGTTACAGGAAGGACACTATTTATCTAAGGACATATAACTCTGTAAAATCTTGAAAGTCTTGTAAAAACAAGTCACACACATCCAGGCATCATGGAGATAATGCATGTCGAGTTTCATTACAATCATTACAATTAACAAGAAACTGTGGAATAATTTAGCACCACAAACTGCAACAGTCTGTATATATAGTCAAGGGCAAGTAATTCTGTAAATCCTCTATAATGCCAAATTGAAAACAGGTCATGCACATGTAAACTTCATTATAATTACACAAAATCTTGTGGAGATTGCCCACTCTTGACATCCTTTTTGCAATAGGCTGCCCCAAAGACAGTCCAATCACATGAAGAAAATTACTATCCTGGGTGGAATTATGGGTATAGAAATCATATAAATGAGAAATATTCACTGCGACAGAGAATTTCAATATAATAAGACCTGCATTTTTTATACTGTAAAATAAGTAGAATTCAAATGACAATTATAAAAAAATGTAATGGCAAAACATAATTAATGTGGATGAAGCAAAAGTGATAAAAAAAATCATTGAAATGATATCCCCTGCCAAATTACATGAAAAATAAAGTAAAATAAAGGTACAGTCAGCACTCATTATCTTGAATTTCATGGGACCAAAAATAAGACTTCGAGATGTTCGTAATTTGACCAATCCGAAATGAGGTATTTTCGGCTTGTGAACAAGAAATCTTACCTGTATCATTCTATTAATATTGTGTTGATATCATGAAGAAGATGACACATTTTTGTAGAATATATAATTAATAAATAATAATCCATAAGTAGCATATTTTTCTTTATTTATTCAACCGCTTCTTTCTGTAAATACAGAAAGGTAAACAAAATAAACAAATAGGGTTACAACAATAATATAGATCAAAAACATGCGAACTGCATTCTATTAATAAAGAGCACTTATGTACATGCACAATATTCAAAGCACTTTGCACAACGCCAGATTGCTCAGTGCTCATAGATGGACAAGTAGGTTCTAGAATTATGACCTAGGTTTATTCTTCGATAGTATTTAAAAAAAAATCTGGCACTTTTTGAGCAAAGATTGTCAAGCACAATGCCTTGTGTTTGGTCATATAATTACCATGCAAATATTTCGTCAAAACATAATCTGGTAATTATTGAAAGCCTAAAATCACGATTTGTCGTACATATAGCCCCGTGCAAAGCTAGTGTCACCAGTTTACTGATAGGTGTGAAAAATATTGGCGGGCTAATTAGCATCTGTGGAATTTGAGATAAACAAACAAATATGCATTGTACTATAGGGCGAGGGTCCAAATTTCCACTTTGAGATAGCAGTAATTTGAAATAAATAAATTTTGAGACACACAAAGTTAATGTAATTAGACAAAGAAGGGAAAAATCTGGACCAGGTCAATTAATTTGACATAGCCGAAATTTCGATATACGCGAATTGGAGATAACAAGTACCAACTGTACTTCCAAAATTTCTAAAATGTCTATATCAAAATCTTTGATATAGAATTCTGCGAATGTTGTAAAACTTGTGGACATGCATCATTCTAATGTCAATATATACACTCATGCCAGCGAGTTTCAAGACTAGAAATGTGCCCATAGAACACAGATGCCCAACACTGAGCCTTTGTTACAAAGATAAGAACCACTTTTGGAGATATGTATACACAAATACTTTTTAAGTACACTGTGATTCATAAAATTACACCTACGTTCTTTTTTTAAAACTTTTGTCCCAGGAGACAAAAAAAAAAATCTAGGTGCCCATGCTGGTGAACATTTCTGTTAAGTTTTTTTTTTTTTTACACTAGCTGATATGGTTTGGATGTATGTGCATCACAGCTAAATTGATTTATTCAAAGTAAACAACTCTGAACATATTAGATGGACAATAAACAGCATTCCATTATCCAATATTGCATGCTTGTGAACATATTTTGTTTTGAGATACGGTTCTGGACAGAAAAAGTGTGATTAAGGGATAAATGGATGGAAAAAGCCAAATTAATACCCTCCTCCTAGACCTTTTGTTTGGCAGGGGATAAAAAATATTACCGTTAAATTTTGTGAGCCTGAAATAGAATGCACCAATCAAAATTTAAGCCATAAGAAAATGATAAATGAGGCAATAATTGGTAATATAAACACCATTTTTAGTTTCCCTGGTTTGTTATATGGCCTGAGATCAACAGGATAAAGTTGAGAATCTTCTCAAAATGGTCCATTAGTTTCTTCTGTATGGTGAAAATGCATGAATGTAATACAACTAAAATCTTTTTTAATTGCGTGTAATACAGAATAAAACATTTTATTAATTTTAACTGTATAATTATTTTTTTATTATCTGCATTATCAAACCCTTATCATCTGATTGTACATGTATATGTAACTGACTTTGTTCAATTAAATCTGTTTGCTTTATATGTTGTCCAACAATATGTTCTGAAACTAAATTTCATTAAGGAAATAAAAATTATTGAGGGTAATAAGTTCTTGCCTTAAAACAGCTGCTGAGCAGTGATCTAAAACAGCTGCTGAGCAGTGATCTAAAACAGAACAAAATTCACACATTCATTTCCTTTCTGATCAACAGTTTCACAAGTCAATCATACAACTCAAAGGATGTGTCATTACATAAAAGGTTCTCAGAGAAAAAAAAAATCATCTGTTGTTCAGAAAGATTCTCAAACATTCTTCATGCTTAAATAAAAACATTCAACATAACCCAAATTTCTCTAGGCTGTGCAGTATCCAATTATTCCTCTTTCAATCTTCAACAAGATGGCCCTGAATCGCTCACCTGAGAAATATTGCTTCATTGCCTTTTACAACATAGTCAAACTGAATATAAAATCCATGCAGAAGAACAGCAATATAATTTTAATTCCAAACAAAAAGTTTACATGTGGTCCAAAACACCAAGTTAATCCTTCCGTGGGACCAATTTGACCCCAGGGCCATGATTTGAAAACTTGGTTCAGGTCCACAAATCTATGTTAAATACCAAATAGCTAAACCCATGATTCGTGGTTTCTGACAAGAATATCTTTTAAAAATCTTTCCTATGTAAGTCTATGTTAAATCAAGTGTCCCCTGGGTCGGGGGCCAATTTTGACCACAGGGCCATGGTTTGAACAAACTTGGTAGATGTCCATACAACAATGTTACACACCAAATATCTGAACTCCAGGCCCTGTGGTTTCTAACAAGAAGATTTTTCTAGATTTTGCTATTTAGGCCCATGTAAAATCAAGTGACCCCTGATGCAGGGCCAATTTGACCCCCAGGCCATGATTTGAAAAAAAACTTTGTAGATGTCAATAAGGCAATGCCACACACCAAATATCTTAACTCCAGGCCTTGTGGTTTCTGAGTAGAAGATTTTTCTATATTTTTCCTATATGAGCCCATGTAAAAACAAGTGGCCCTTGGGGCGGGGTTAATTTCACCCCAGGGCCATGATTCTAACAAACTTGGTAGAGATCCACTAGACAATGCTACACACCAAATATGTAAACTCCAGGCCTTGTGGTCTCTGAGAAGATTTTTTAAATTTTTTTTCCTATATAAACCTATGTAAAATCAAGTGACCCCTGGGTTGGGGTCAATTTTGACCCCAGGGCTATGATTTGAACAAACTTGGTAGAGAAATTTTGCATTTTTAAAATCTATTTTTAGCTCCTGTGACCTACTTTTTCAACCAATCAAAATAATTTGAACAATCTTGATAGAGGGCATCATAAGGATGATTCCTGTGAAGTTAGGTCAAAATCCATTCAGCGCTTTAGGTGGAGATGTTGTTTAAAGGAAATTGTTGACGCTGGATGTAAGGACAGACGCACAGACAAGGACAAAAGGCGATCACAAAAGCTTACCATGAGCACATTGTGCTAAGGTGAGCTAAAAAACTGACAAAATACAAATGCATAGTCATCTTATTGTTTTCAAACAAACATCAAAGTTACCCGGACTATAAGCATTTCTTCAGTGACCATTTAACCATTGCAATTCAGCATTTTGCTTTTTATATATCACAGTCTCTTATTGCTATGAGGACCAACATTAGACTCCCCATACACAATATGACCTTTGAACCTGTAGTACCAGTTCCCTTGATAAAAAGCATTCCACTCTTTCATCCAACAGATTGTCATGACATTTAATTGAAAGTTATTTCCAAAGTAACATGCAATTCTCAACCTAAATTTCACTGGTTGCCTGGATTGTTTCTAAGGTAACCAGTAACTCTCACCTTGAAAAACTTAGTGATTTTTCAGTATTTTCCATATCTACTAGAGGGATCCTCCTACTCATTACTTTCTGTCAGAGTCCTCCATGAGAACCAGTCTCTATGAAAACCAACCAATCATCAACTTTTATAGGCAACTGACATCACACATATTGTAAAAATCCAACAGTTTCCATGGTAACTTATCCCTTTCATCCAATACTCCCCTCATACAGCTTGCTATGGTAGTCTATATCGTAATATTGCTGGAAGATGCGTTCTTGAACACAGCAGATCATGGCATTGTAAGTGTGGGTGAGCAAACGAGGGAATCGAGAAGTGAAATACATGATGAACTGATCTGGTACAGTGCCCAAGGAGTTCTTCACCTCCTCTGGCAGCTCTCTATAATGGTGTTTCTACAATAGGTAAAAGATGACATCTATTAATTTGACATAAAATGTAAACTAGAACTTCACTTTAAGTGATTAATACCCCGCATCCCACCAGGTTTTCATATAAAGTGAGTGCAGGATTAGACGTAACGTCATGTAAAATGATGTCATGTAAAAAACACCTGATTCCAACACAGCTCCAACTTCTGCTTAGAGGTGGTATAAAAAAGAAAATGGAGGATAAGTTCATTGACAAAAGTTATGTATCTTATTTCATTAAATATTTCAAAATAGGATAAAATACACTGAAAAATTTTTCATCTGATGGACTGCACTAGTAGAGGTATAGCAAAACACATGCTAAAACTTACTTTGTTCCTCAGTGCTCTTAGTAAGTCTCTGACATTCTGCCCCTTATATGTCCTGAACTTTCTTAAATCTGAAAAGAAAATAAAGGAATATAATCATAATACAAAGACCATTCAAGACCAAATGATTTTAATCTTTATATATGTAATTTAATTTCTTTAAGTAGTGAAAAACTTAGAACTGTCTATTTGAAAAAAATCTAATTAAAAAAAACAAAAAACAAGAAAGTCAGTAGAACTGACAGATGCTCCCCGAAGAACATCATTGTTACAAATAAGGCCTTGGTCAATGGGTGGGAGGGTATGTTGAAATCCCCATTCCTAAATCATATCTATTCTCCTCATCAGATGAGATGTTTTACCAACTCTAATTTGGAGACTTAGTAACAGTTTACTATTTAATATGATAATACGTGTTACTCATCAGATCTTTCATTGATTTTTTTAAAGTTTTTATACTACTAAAAATTAAGTCATACATTTCAATGTGTGCTCATATCAAAGAGGTTAACCAACACTCTTGACATATGACTGGATATTTGAAATAGTGTATAATGGCCTCAACAACAATTAGATGACATGATTATGATTGACATTACTAGCATATTGAATTTTGTGGGGTTTTGTTTAAATGATATCTCCTGTTAAATTAGGCAAATGACATGAATATTAGTCAACAACATGGTAATAGGGGCCATAACTCTCTTAAAAATTGAGGAACCAGGTCACGTCGACGATATGCGTATCTACTCTTGGTAATAAAGCTTCCCATAAAGTTTCATTGAATTCAAGCCATTAGTTCCTGAGAAATAGCCCGGACAAGAATCATGCAACATGAACTATAGGCCAAAAAGTCAATGGGCCTTAACTCTTTGAAAAATTTAGGAATCGGGTCATGCTGACGATATGCGCATCTCCTCTTGGTAATAAAGCTTCCCATAAAGTTTCGTTGAATTCAAGCAAATAGTTCCTGAGAAATAGCCCGGACAAGAATCATGCAATATGTACTATAGGCCGAAAAGTCAATGGGCCATAACTCTGTGAAAAATTGAGGAACCAGGTCACGCCGACGATATGCGTATCTACTCTTGGTGATAAAGCTTCCCATAAAGTTTCGTTGAATTCAAGCCATTAGTTCCTGAGAAATAGCCCGGACAAGAATCATGCAATATGAACTATAGGCCAAAAAGTCAAGGGGCCTTAACTCTGTGAAAAATTTAGGAATCAGGTCATGCTGACGATATGCGCATCTCCTCTTGGTAATAAAGCTTCCCATAAAGTTTCGTTGAATTCAAGCCATTAGTTCATGAGAAATAGCCCGGACAAGAATCATGCAATATGTACTATAGGCCAAAAAGTCAAGGGGCCATAACTCTGTGAAAAATTTAGGAATCGGGTCATGCTGACGATATGCGCATTTCCTCTAGGTAATAAAGCTTCCCATAAAGTTTCGTTGAATTCAAGCCGTTAGTTCCTGAGAAATAGTCCGGACAAGGAAAGTGTGACGGACGAACGGACGGACGGACGGACGAAGCGGCGACTATATGCGTCACCTTCGGTGAGCATAAAAAAACACTACTCACATCCCCTTTGCTTCTGATTCTCAGCATACTCCATGAATCATACTTTGGAATAAAATCAGAACTATTGCCCCTTGTTTTATTACAGACAGACTAAAGTTGTTGTCTTTCACCTTAATTCTTTATATTTCCAAACATCATAAATTAATTCATGGTTACATCGTCAAAAATCCTTCTGTTCTATGATATTTACCCTTCACATGTATTATTTATGAAGGCCAAAGGCAGTAGTTCAATGGATCTAAAGCTTGAGTTTTGATCCCTTCTGGGTGCAAATAATTTTGAAGACCCTCCTATGTGCAAAATGTTGGTCTTATACAGGAACTTCCTATTAAGAGGGATTAATGTAAACTTTAAAATTGTTTGAACAGAATATATTTAAAATGATATATTTATGTACCATCTTGCAGTTCCTGAGTAATATGTTTCTTCCAGTCACCCTTGACCACCCTGGTGCCACCCCACTCCAGTCGCTTGACCACCTCATTCTCTTCAGTCTCCTTTTCTATACGGTCACTCACATCCTACATATTCAAATTAAAGTTATTAATATTCCAACTAAACACTGTCCTAAAAGATGCATATAGCCTCTTATATAGCAATAAATGCAGGTACTTTGTCCAAGGCTGCATGACTAGATTGATTTGACCAAATATTAATTTGACTTATACAAACAACTACCGGTAAAATAATTAAAAATCATTTAAGTATCTCCAGCACAGCTGAAGGAAAATGTGAAGAACAAGAAATGTATCAAATGGACACAGAATGCCCCAATATTGCACAATTTTCATCAAGTAGGGGCCATAACTCTGTTATGACTCAATGAATTGAAAAAATGAAAAGTGTTATTAAATTTCCATATGCTGGTGAAAATTCCTGCAAATTTTTATGACTCTTGCTAATACAGTTTTGGAAAAAAGGAACAACACATAATTTTTTTGTGACAGATAAAGTCATGATCATAAGAAATACACTAACTTAAAAAGTAGAATTGAATACAATTAAAACCAGGTAAACAATCAATGTACCTGCAGAAACTGAAGTTGTCTTTCCCTACTCCAGAAGAATGGATGTTTGAGCACTGCCTTGGCTGTGGGGCGACAATCTGGGTCTATCTCAATCATTTTCTCTATCAGATCTTTCCGCATGTGCCCATCTGTCATCGGAAGACTGTCAATATTGTAGTCACCTGACATGATGTTAGCCTGACGACGTAATGGTTCACCGTATGGGTGTTTCCCTTTGGTCATCACATAGTATATAACACAGCCGGCTGAGAATATGTCTACAGCACACGTCTGAAATATTTTACCACAGACAATTTGTTCCTCACCCATTAATAAGAAATACTTAACCCTTTCCTTCATATAGACTCATTTTGACGTATAGGCAAACAGAGCAGACCCAGATTAGAAGCTCCTATAGGAGCTGTCAGATCAGAGTCTCCTCTGTTTTGCTTATAATACTGTAGCCCAGATTCTACACAGTCTGCAGAGCAATTAAAAATGAAAATTCCTCTGTTTCGTATACCATGTGAAGTTCAGATAATTAATATTCATTATATAAATTTGTTTCTAAATATTCATGAAGTAAAGGGTCACTTAATAAGATTTGACCACCAAATTTAGCCAGATCTGAGGTTGTATATGGTAATCGGCCTCACCACATAATTTTTTTTTTTTTTGATATGTCAAAATTTTCTTTAGCAAACGCATCATAAGGTTATGATGAGATCATTACAAAAAGACGTTTATACTTATGCTTACATATACAATAAGTATTTATTACAGCTAAATATATGCATTGATTCCAATCCAAAACACCTCTGACAGTACTCACAGTCCTTTCATTGGCATTTAACATCTCCGGAGCGATCCAGCCTTCCGTTCCTGCCGCCCCCGATCTACGGGAGAATGACAATCGTCCTGCCGCCAGCTTCTTACAGAGACCAAAGTCCGAGATCATGGCCCTCACCTGACCCTTGGAGTCAGGGTGGGACAAAAGCACATTATGGGGCTTGATGTCTCTGTGCACTGTAAACATTGTGAACATCTATATATCTACTGTCTTAGAGGCAGGTTTAATATACCCGGTATACTAGACTAGGGAGAATTTTATTGTATAATATGTTTTAAATATCAAACTTAATTTAATAGAAGTAAAAAGGAAAATCCATGGAGAATTTTGTCAAAATTGTTCTTAAATAAAGAATATTTGATGGTGAAAAAAATCAGTATACAACTAGAATGATATCACACTCAGCTAAAAAGAGCAATGTTGTTAAAAGTTGTGGTCTTTATTGCATATGTCATCATCACTGTATATGATGATAATTTAACATTATTGTCAGATCTGCTAACAGACATAAAAAATCCTGTAAAACATATACAAAGACACCTCCAAAACCTAATTAGTCTATCATATTTCAAAATTTAATATGCAGAATTTAAGTACTGCTTTAAATGACATTGACAAACTGAAAAATAATTACTATGAACAGGTCTCTGTTAGCAAGATAAATTACAAATTAAAGTTTACTTTTGGTGTTTAAATACTCTGAAAAATCATATTTAATTTCTTGAAAAGATGAATAACATCTCAAAAGCTATAAACATATAGATATACCAACCAATGTCTAGTGAGTGTAGGTGGGCAATGCCACACATGGCCTGGTACAAGACTGATATGGAATCAAGGTTAAATGACAGTTTTCCCTCCACAAAGTTGGTCAGTGTTGCCACACACAGCTCCAGGGCTATGTACCGGAACTGAGAGTCAGCCTCCTGTATAAAACATCATTTAGTTTTTGTTCAACCATGTTCAACAGCTAAATTTGGGTACTGAATCCTTTAACTCATGAATATTCATACACATATTAATAACTTGATGAATATTAGTTTACAGCAACAATGGCTTTTTCTTTGCCAGGACTACTACAATGAGCTACAATATTGCATAAGCAAGCAGACAAGACCCTGATCAGACATCTCCTTCTAGGAGCTGTCTGATCTGGGTCTATTTCGTTTGCAAAGGTATCAAACTATGGCTATATGAGGTACACAGCTACCAAAAGCTATCAATGAAAGTGATGAATACCCCTTACTTATCACATGACCAAAAAGAATGGTTAGGTGAAAGGATGGGAAATGATTCAGCATTATTACTATGTAGCTCCCACCTAAAAAAATTGAAGAGCAGATATACTAAAATAAATCACAAAGTTTTCATCCCCAACATTTATCAATTTCATATCAGGTAAACTAGGCACATTGGTAGATAAGTATACAAACAAAAAGGTATTTCTCTACAACAGTATATTTCATTTTATGTGACCTGAAATCTTCTTTTTATTCCCCTCTAATTAAATATGATAATGCATCATCAGATGGCCATGAGCTATATATAGATCAAAGTTTAATGATGATCTTTCCCACAGTGCATCATCCTGGTAACTTCCTCTTCTTCCCAACCTTGACCTATAAAGTTTCTATAAATTCATGGTGCAAGATAAACATGTATCCACTCACCATGCAGAAGTAACGGATGACATTTGGATGCTGGTCTGACTCTCGTAGAAGCTCCACCTCACGATCCGCAAAGCTGAAACACTCGGGCAGCAGACGCTTCACCGCTACTTGTCGTGTATCAAACACTCCCCTGTGGCAAAATCTTTGTGTCAATAACTTTTCTTTTCAAAGAATGAATTTAACATGAAGTATACTAAAAATATCATATTATACCATCAAAGCCATGCATATAACTTCACATTATAAACTTTTATAATGTCAAACAATGGAATCATAGGAGCAAACTGACATGCTATGGCATGTGGCAGAAATTCTTATATTACCTCCCCTTAATAATTTGTTTCATTACTTATCTCCCCTGAAAACTAATACAGTGATTTTCTCCATTTTCCTGTTGTTGCTTTTTTTCATTAAATTTCTACCATGAGTTTTTCTCAAATCAAATTCATTTATTCATATTCACAATAATGCTTGTCTGTCATAAATCCAAACTTTGGTCCATATAGGAGTAGTCAAAAGAAAAATATTTGTTCTTAGGTACTCAGAGGTCTGTCACAAAAGATTGTTTGATTTAACATCCCATCAATACTTCAGTCATTTGGAGACTATGTCTACATGAAACAGATGTAGTGCTGCCAGACTTCAGCATCATGCCATAGGAATATAGGATGACACCACACCCAGTCACATTATCCTTAAACCAGGCCAACCAGTCCTGGAACTACCCTTATATGTTGAGGGCCAAGCAAGGGAGCTATACCAGAACTGTTTTGAACAACTTTGGTATGTCACAGCTGGAGATCAAAACCACAACATCCTGTACGGCTGGACACTCAACCACTTGTCCACTAGGACAAAGATTAATGTCAGTATTATACTTACTTGTAGACAAATGTCCCCTCACATCCATGTCCCAGGACCTCCTTGGGATTGTAGAAAATCTTCCCCACCTGTATGTGCCCGTCTGGAACAGCTGGGGATATATGTAGAATTATCTTGCCATTTACATGTGTGAAACAACATATTATTGATTACAGTGTTAACATGGAAGCAGTTTATTTTTCTTCTTTTTTTTTTTTATTTGAATATGATGAGGTGTATATTATGCACAAGTTTAAACAAACTTCTCGTTTGCAATGAATTTAATTTTATATACTTCTGATTTTAGATTTTATATATGATTTTATATATCGTCGCTGCGCGTGCAAAATGCCGTACAAAAAAAAATGCAACTTTTCAGGAGACGTAAAAAACTGTTTTGTATTTATGTAAATCAACTTAAGTTAACGTTCAAACTAAGAAAATATGTTATTTTAACTTTGTTTTCAAATGCAATAGTCGGAATAATTAAGTGTTGTATAATAGAAAAGTTAATCTAGTTTTTCTGATTTACGACATATTTGCTCTGAAAAATAAAGATTACATTTTATACGATGGACGTAAATGTAATGAGGTCAAAGTTACGAGGTATTTACATAATGTAAAAATAAAGGTTAGGTGGATAATTCATCAAATAAAACTCCAAAACAAGTCTTTCAATGCTTTATTTGAACTGAGAACAAAGCAACTTGAATGAATCATAATGTAATATGCTATTCACACAAATCGCATCATCTGTAAACGGTAAACGGCAAACTTCCCACATCAAAATATTATATCAGTTTTTTTATATAGTCTGGATGTGATATTTAGGTGAATGGCAACATTTTTTTGACAATATGGATGTTCATGAACATCCTTTTACAGAGATTAGCCACCTGCTACAAGTAACAAAACCTCATAAACAAGTAACTTAAATTATCAGCTATTGACAAACTGTCAAAATCTAATCATTACAATTTAACTTAATTTAGTTCTATCCTTTTAAAACCATATCAGTCAACATATAATTAACAGGGAAACTTGGAACATGAACAACATGTATAAACAAAATATTGACGTCATCTGATTTAATATTAAGTTGCTAACATTCTTCAAATTCACACTATTAGTCAGCACATAAGCAAATATCTGTCAGCACTGTCAGATTATAGATTTGTATGTGGCAGGTTATCGTAGAACCCGTGGAAATCTCGCGGAATAACAGCCTTGAGTTCCTGGAGATGTTTATACTTGCTACCTTTAATCGGCAAAGGACCTTTGTGAAGGCGTGGCCATACCTGGCTCCCAGTTTCATTTTGATTTGATCTTCGCGTTACCCGTTTTGGCAGGTCCCTGAAATTGTCATCAAAGTTTAGTTTGTACTGGGCCGTGCCGTCTGGACGATACTTAAAACAAACTACGTTTGTGACCACTGGATCCCCAGCTTGAGTACCAGGGCGTATGAATGAGTAGTATATTAGATTTGTGAAATCCAGAAAGAAGTCATGGGTCAGATAATGAACGGTGTACTTCTGTCTTGGCCGGGCGGATTCCAGGGCTTCTACGTAAGTGTACGGGCTGTACACAGGTTTGTTGCGAAGCATGTTTTCAAGAGTACTGTGCACACTGTCACATTCCATCTGCGTGTGTCCTTTAGTCAAGTACTTTTGGATGATGGTGATATTTCTGTCTTTCGCCAAGCTTAACAGTGCGTTGCAAGTATTGCATTCCTGTTCTGATAGTTGCATCCATCGCTATATAGCACGACCTCAGTGGTATTTGTCGCCAGCCCTTTAATGTAATGAGTCAAACAGGAAGCAAATGAGCTTGCACAGAGGTCCCCTTCAGATTCATTCCAAAAGTAAACTGATACGTCATTTGTTGCTAGGTCATATACCGTAAAATTATGACTGGCAAGTTTTGTTTTATAATACAGCGCGCTTGCATTTAACCTAGGCGCAAGCAACACAGCCTCTAAGTCCATAGTAACGACTTTAACATTTGGATCAGATAATGCCCTTTGCTTGTCGGAATGTTTTTCCGTTCGAGATGCTGTCTTTTTTGACAAGTGGTCATTATATTCATTTTCGGCAAGGTTGCCAACTTCGTAAGCACAACACGTATCGCATTTATCTTTCTTTGGTCGATACAGGGAAAGATTTTTTTCATGAAACGCTCCTTCGAAAACTTTCCGGCTTGCACACAATTCAGAATTATCTTTACAAAAGTCCTTGTAAACACGATACAATTCCGCCATTGTTGTAAATGTGTTTTCAAGATAGAGTTTCGAGGAGTTGCTCCTGCAATAGTGTGACGGAAGTTTTGGCTATCGAAAAAGCCGTAGGCAGACTGTCGCACATTTTCTGGAATACCTGTGTAATAAGTGAATGACTGTGTGAACAGGTTTAGGGTCTGAGCTTTTAATATATTTTTATTTATTATTATTTATTTATTATTTATCATTAAACATATATTATTTATCATTAATAAATTATTATATATATTTTAAATTAATTAATTATCTTAATTGATTATTTCACAAACCAGTTTTGTACTGTTTAGTGTAATATTACATATGTGGTTGCTTTTGGGATTTACCTTCGCTGCTACAGTATGATTTCAGTCATATGAAGACATTCAGTTCATTAAAAGTGGAGGAAGACTCCGAATGTACAGAGGCATCCGGGTAGAACCACTGACCTACCGTAAGCCGGCTCGAATGTTTCCTCACATGAAAATTCAAAAGCCCCTTCTGGGATTCGAACCCACGTGGTGAGCAGCTGAGTGAAGTTAAAGACAGCGGCATAACTCTCTCGGACACGAAGGCCCCTAACGTCTGTCATTGTACTTACCTCTAGGTTGTGTTTTAGGTTTATTAGGAGTTCCAACATTCTGTTCGGCGTTTTCTAACCACCCATACATCATCTTTTCTCCTATACCTAGCGTGCTCAAAAACATGGACTTGCAGACGGGAACCTTGGTACCATTACTTTTTAGGTGGTATACATAAGATACCTTTCTTCTTCTCATATCATCATGGGGGTGAATTTTGCAATCAACCAAACTGACAACTAATACCTGTTTTCCATGCCAATCTAAATTGGTCCAAAATGTGTTGAAGATATATTTTCTATCTTCTTCAGTTAACATATTGCATTTTCTATTTTTACCAAAATTCATGCATCGCTTTGAACATCCTCTATCAGTAAGAATTCGACCCGATCTCTCGGCCTCAATGTATTTACCTTCAGTCTTTTTAAAGCCCTGAAATGTTTTTCCTTCCATCCTAAGACGTTTCTGAACATTTCGCTTCCAACTAGAAGGATCTGTCTTTCTTTTTCTCTTCAGAACTGGTTCACTTGTTTGAACGATTTCTTCATGCTCTATACTTTTGCTCATTTCATCGACATCATTTAGTCGAACAGACTGTGTCAGTGGTGTCCTGAAACTCCCCATGTCTTCTCCATCGCTATCAGTTTCACTTATAGCTAGGTCATGTTTAGTAGGCTTCCAATTTGGATCGTGAACATCATCGTCTGCCGTATCAAAAAGGTCTGAATTATCTTCACTGAAATTGCTCTCATAGCACATTAACCGTGCAGAACTGTCATCTTTACTCAATACATCAGACATTCCGTTTACACTTTCTGCATTGTTATTATAATCTCTATCTGTGTTATCAATTTTGGTGGCAAATAATGCATCTGAAGTGTCTAAATGATGCCAACCAATAGGTAATTGTTCAATATTTTGACTGCAATTAGTCTCACAAATCTCAGGCGTCTTTCTATTATTTTCTTCTATCCTCTCATGTGTTTCCTCATAAGTCTCATTTGAACCACTTGTTGAAACCATGTTATGTACTGATGGTGACGACTTTAAGTGTTGGTTTTTAAGTGCTAGTTGCACAAGATATTTACCACGTGATGTCATATTTCAACAGCCGTTTAAACAACCGTGGTGGAATTTAAATTCAACAGACGTATACTGCCCTTTGTATTCATCTATAACAATATAACGTGGTGTTGTATTTGGAAACCAAGAGTAGTACACATGTTCTATAATTAGATTTTGCTTGGCACGAATACTGTAATTTCCAATTTCTCTTGAACGCAAAATTGTACAAATGGAATTCAGTTTTTCATTATTAACAAAATCATGCTGATAATCATCTTTGCTGCGTAACCACTTGCTAGACTGCATTGTTAATTATCGCTGTCATACGCGCCTTGAAGAAACCAACCACAATCAGAGCACAAATACTCCCCAATATCAACGGACGTTACTCTTTTAGATAAGTTTACAAACAAAAAGGTATTTCTTCAACAACAGTATATTTCATTTTATGTGACCTGAAATCTTCTTTTCATTTCCCTTCATTAAATTTAATATGAAATGCATCATCAGATGGCCATGAGCTATATATAGATCAAAGTTAAATGATGATCTTCCCCACAGTGCATCATCCTGGTAACTTCCTCTTCTTCCCAACCTTGACCTATAAAAGTTTCTATAAATTCATGGTGCAAGATAAACATGTATCCACTCACCATGCAGAAGTAACGGATGACATTTGGATGCTGGTCTGACTCTCGTAGAAGCTCCACCTCACGATCCGCAAAGCTGAAACACTCGGGCAGCAGACGCTTCACCGCAACTTGTCGTGTATCAAACACTCCCCTGTGGCAAAATCTTTGTGTCAATAACTTTTCTTTTCAAAGAATGAATTTAACATGAAGTATACTAAAAATATCATATTATACCATCAAAGCCATGCATATAACTTCACATTATAAACTTTTATAATGTCAAACAATGGAATCATAGGAGCAAACTGACATGCTATGGCATGTGGCAGAAATTCTTATATTACCTCCCCTTAATAATTTGTTTCATTACTTATCTCCCCTGAAAACTAATACAGTGACTTTCTCTATTTTCTCCATTTTCCTGTTATTTTTTTTTCATTAAATTTCTACCATGAGTTTTTCTCAAATCATATTCATTTATTCATATTCACAATAATGCTTGTCTGTCATAAATCCAAACTTTGGTCCATATAGGAGTAGTCAAAAGAAAAATATTTGTTCTTAGGTACTCAGAGGTCTGTCACAAAAGATTGTTTGATTTAACATCCCATCAATACTTCAGTCATTTGGAGACTATGTCTACATGAAACAGATGTAGTGCTGCCAGACTTCAGTATCATGCCATAGGAATGTAGGATGACACCACACCCAGTCACATTATCCTTACACCAGGCCAACCAGTCCTGGGAACTACCCTTATATGTTGAGGGCCAAGCAAGGGAGCTATACCAGAACTGTTTTGAACAACTTTGGTATGTCACAGCTGGAGATCAAAACCACAACCTCCTGTACGACTGGACATCAACCACTTGTCCACTAGGACAAAGATTAATGTCAGCATTATACTTACTTGTAGACAAATGTCCCCTCACATCCATGTCCCAGGACCTCCTTATCTGTGTGCAATGAATCAAAATCTATAAATTCCCCACCTGTATGTGCCCGTCTGGAACAGCTGGGGATATGTGTGGAATTATCTTGCCATTTACATGTGTGAAACAACATATTATTGATTACAGTGTTAACTTGAAATTGGTTTATTTTTTATTACTATTTTTTTTTCTGAATATGATGAGGTGTATATTATGCACAAGTTTAAACAAACTTCTCGTGTGCAATGAATTTAATTTTATATACTTCTGATTTTAGATTTTATATATGATTTTATATATACCAGTAACTATATTTGTAAAATTGTTCAAGTCATTTTCCATTTCTCTTTGTAGTGTCTGATCAAACATTGTACAATGAAGCCGACAATTATTAATACAATCTAATAAAAATACTCAGGAATATGAGTTTGTTTATTTGGATTAACATCCCTCTGACAGTATTTCAGTCATTTGAAGACTATGTCAACTTGAGACAGATATAGTTCTGCCACACCACAGTATCATGCTGCAGACATCTGGTATGATACCACACTCAAGTCACATTATCCTGACATTGGGCTTCCACCCAGTCCCAAGCAAGGGAGCTATATCAGTATCGTTTTTTATTTACTTTGGTATGTTACGTCTGGGGATCATACCAAAACATTTTCAGACTCCCAGATCGATGCTCTAACCACTAAGCCACAAAAACGATCAGGAGTATACATGTATCATACTCTTTTTTATTAATTAAATCCTAATACTTCAATGTATACTATATAGCTTTGTAAAAACAATACAAGTAACAAGCAAACCATCATATTTTTCAGTTGTTGGTGATTTATTGCCATCATTAGGGATGTCTGGACAGATCTCTGTCGCTGTTCATTCAGCTTGTTTTCTTCTATCTGCTTCTGTAACATGATCTTGATTGACTCCTCAGTTTTCTGTTGAAAAAAAATGTTGATATTATATCAATGGAGCACATCTTAATTTTGCCAACTTTTTACTGATTACAAAAGATCCAAATTGTCTCAAAATTGCATTATGCAGTCACCTGGTAATGATTTCAATTAAGAGAAAAACAGAATATACTAAATCTATATAATATTTAAAAAGAGTTTGATAGTTGGCATTTGATGGCAAATCTTATTCTTGGTGTTAAATGGTTTACTTGTCTGAGGAAAATTTTTGTCTTGTTTTCAAGACTTGTTTTCCAGATGTTTGGGTCATCAAAAAAAGAAACCTTCATTCAAATTAATATTAAGAAGTTAAACAATTTATATCCAAATTGTTGGGTGATTTTATTCAAAATTATCAATTTTCACTGAAATATCAGTGCAAAAGGAATGTAAATCACAAACTCACCCTTGGGAAATAGATGACTACGGCTCCAATTGTTGCTAGAAGTAATATGATGGTAGTCAAAAACTTGAAGTCAACATTTAAGTAAACAAGTGCCCGTGTAAACAAGGAATCTGCCTTAGCTGTCCTGTTTGTTTCCCCTTCATTGCTTCTTTCTGATGTACTAAATTGAGGGAAATTTGATTTGTGTGATTCCTGGGGTGGGATAATTTTATCTGTTGTTTCTGAACGGTCAGCTATCTGTAAGGCGGGGGATATCCTGAACTTGTCCTCCTCTGGAACCTCATGGTATCCTGTGGTATCAACTTGGCAGTCAGTGACATGTCTCAATGCAAGGAGATAAAACAGAAGCTAAATGGTCATTATTTTACATTTTATTTCTAAGATCTTGTATAAGATGACTTTTTTTCTACTTTTTAAAATTGTTTTTGGACCATAAAATATACAACCTGTCTTAAGCATTCAGTAAAGGGAATTAGAGAAATTGACCACCTAATAGGTAAAGGGTTAAACATATAACACAGTTCTATATTTTTGTAATATTAACAGTGACCGCTAAATACAGGTTGACCGCTTACTACAGGTGGCCGCTAATACAGGTTGACCGCTTACTACAGGTGGCCGCTAATACAGGTTGACCGCTTACTACAGGTGGCCGCTAATACAGGTTCAACTGTATTTAGAGAGAAATCTCCTTTTGTCTAAATGACGGCATAAACCAAGGCTTGCCTTTCCTTTTCTAAAATAAGAAAGGGAAAACTGTCAATCATGCAAAAGAAAAAAGAAAATTGGGGGTTTGAATGAGAGTGTGTTTGTTCTGGATTTCAATGTGTGCCTAAGGGAGGGCCTACCTAACATGAGAACCGCATTCCCTCTACGGACAGTATGGGCTCTCATCTTCTCTTCACGTGTATCGGGCAGCTTGGTTTGATGTGGTGAGGTCCCTCCTGGCCCCTCAATTTGTCGTGGGCCCATGTTTCTAGGCTGAATAAGATAAACATTATCTTACAGTGATGCGAGTAATAAGGATTATACTGAAATAAAAAATGTATTTTGCTGTTGTAGATTGGTCTTCCTTTCTACACTGTAATACTGTACACTTTACACTTTGTTATAATGTTGCTGGATCAGAGTTGGCAATCCACATTAACAGCAAGGAGCATTAGAAATCATTAACCCTCCCTCATTTTGCTATATTAGTAATGTAAGCCTGTCATATTCATGTGTTTCTTTCACATGTAACTGAGAGCTAATCTAAGATGAATACATGTACTATTATTCTAATCAGTTTAATTTGGTATTAATACATCACTTACTATTTTCTTTAAAAACAAACCATTTCGATTTTTGATTTAGTATTGAGCAAGCACAACATATTAAGGTACATAAACATGTAAAATTTATGGAAAAGTTAAGAAAAAAAAACTTTACAAAGATAATGAAAAGAATACAATTCAAACGTGATCTAGATAAGAACTATTGCACTTACAGATATAGTGACAGTCTTCTCATCCACATAGGAACCTGTGGCAAAGCTTCCATGTTCATACTCGCCAACATACAAGGTTGGGCTGAAATTACAGGTGTAACCATTTGAGAAAATGTGCAGCCAGACCGGGGCTAGAACCCGGGACACCTTACTTACGGGGCGAGTGCTTTACTGACTGAGTTACCAGACAGCTTACACAATTCCTTTACCGATAAGGGTTACTTATAGGCCATTAAACAGGCATGTTAAACTACACTGTTAAGTTAAATTGGAATTAGAAATAGAGCTATCACACATGGTGGTATATACCCCTACACAGTGTTTTAATTCAATGAATGATAAACTTGTCATGATAAATTAAAGCAAATTGTTCACAGATAGTTTTTGACTAAGAATTTGAATTTCAACCATCTGTGTGTATTAAGTTGTTATTCCCTTGCAATCTGACCTACAGTTTCCGAATTTATCTATCGGGAACCAATTATTTCATCGAAGAAGGTTTTCAAAGTTTGCATTTTTAAAATCTATTTTTAGCTCCCGTGACCTACTTTTTCAACCAATCAAATAATTTGAACATATTTGATAGAGAACATCATAAGGATGATTCCGGTGAAGTTTGATCAAAATCAGCAGTTTAGGAGGAGATGTTTAAAAGAAATTGTTGCTGCCGGACGCACACACAAGCGGACGCACGCACGCATGGATGATGGACAAAAGGCAATCACAATAGCTCACCAAGAGCACGTTGTGCTCCGGTGAGCTAAAAAGGCAAACAGAGAAGTCCCAGATCAGACAGCTCTTATAGGACCTGTCTGATCAGGATCTCCTCTGTTTTCTAATATAATCTTGTAGCTCCATTTCTACACAGCCATATCTATGGCAAAGAAAATTCCATCATTTCATTACCATTTAAAGATCAGTAAATTTATATTCATCAAGTCATAAATTTGTACATGAATATTCATGAGGTAAATGGTTAATCAAGTACAGCTATATATCAAGACTCACTAGAATACTGTCTTTTTGCCATGCTCGAGGAAGCGATTCCGCCACTCTGTGGATGACAGCTGACCTGTCAGATGGTCGAGTGTCTCGGGGGCAAAGGATGTGAAGGGGATCTTCTGTAGGCCGTCCATGTGGAGGGTGTACATGGCAACCACTGGTGAGTCAAACTCAGTGTTCCACATTATCTCCCCTGAGATATACAATTTTACATTACAATTTCAAACTCACCAGAAACTAGGCATAATTCAATAATTTCTTCAATTTGTTGATATTAGAGACTAGAAAAAAAATCACATTGTTCAGACAGTAGAAAAAGGTGAATTTTCTATACAGATTTTCAGTAAATTTGTTTGAAAATTTACAAAATCCTGAATACCTGTGTAAAATGATGCAATTCTAGCTGATATTGCAGTTTTGTATAAGTCAGATCAATATGCATGATTAAAAATTGAAAATGGTCTAAATTGCATCAATGCATGAATGTAAGTTAGACAACCATTTTTAAATGAAACATAAATTATTAAAATTGCTGAGCTTTACTTTAATGGAAAACAATAAGTATTTTAACATATCATTACCATGATATTTGAAAATACTACTGCATACATATAGCCAAAAGCTTATCAATTAACTAACTGATGATGCAATAAGAATTACCTGTCACACTGTCAAGTGTCACTGTCAACCCATTGGAACTTGCAGTACAGTGCCTCAGGTCTGAAGTCAAAACAAACAATTTTACATGAATCATGACTATCACCATTACAGTCTTTCAAAATGTACATAGTCTTTTAGGATACTTTGTGACATACATACTGAATAAAACCTACAGTTTGTATGTTCTTCTTTAAATTTGTTTTTGTTGTTGTGCTGGAGTTTACTGTCACTGTAACAGTATTTCAGTCACTGAGCAACTTCAAACTACTTATGTGGGGGTAAAATTTCTAACAAGAGGGCCTGTACAAGTTACTAAATTATAGCATAGTTGTACTGAATACATACTCCAAATCATTTATAATTCCACAAACTAAACAGTGCCTGTGGTCGAAATTTGAAGTCAAACATTAAATGGGGCATAAGTCCTGACCAAATTGGCCAATATCAACCATAATCAAACTTGGCTGAAAGCATATGGCTATAAACATTGTTCTTAAGTTTGAAGATGATTACTTCAGAAATGAAGATGCTAGAGTGCAAATAAAGTGAAATATTACATTTTTTAATAACAAAAGGGGCATAACTCCTGACCTAATTGACGGATATCAGCCATAACCAAACTTGGCCAAAAGAATAGGGCTATAAATATTGTCATAGAGTTTGAAGATGATTGCATAAGAAATGAAGATGCTAGAGTGCAAGCAAATTAAAATCTGGCATTTTTTAATATTAAAAGGGGCATTACTCCTGCCCTAATAGGCCGATATCAGCCATAATCGAACTTGGCCGAGATATTATGGTAATAAACATTGTAATAAAGTTTGAAGATGATTGCTTAAGAAATGAAGATGCTAGAGTGCAAACAAAGTAATTGTGGACAACGGACGGACGGACAGACGAACGGACGACGGACATTCATCAATCCTAATAGCTCATCCTGAGCACATGTGCTCAGGTGAGCTAAAAAGGCACCCAGGTAGAACAATGAACCTATTGCAAGCCAGCTGCAAGGCTTCCTTACATAAACAAGTCAGTTCCTTGGGACTCATTTGTCACCTGATGAAGTGTGATGGAAAAAGTGTGACAAGACAGAAAACTATAAAGAGATCTTGATGTGTCCCCTCTGCTTATAGCAGGTGACCCAAAAATCTGAGAGACGCCTCTGGGACTCAAACCCACAGTGGTTAGGGGCTAAGGGCTAATAAGTCAGCAATGATTATCATTCAGACATGGTGGCTCCAAATAAATATTTCCTACTTAATATTTCAAATAACTACAATAGACACTTTAATTCTTTTCAAATGTTAATACATTACATTGCACGATACTCACCATAATCCTTCATATCAGGGGCAACATGTGAGGAATAATCCAGGAATGTTGCATTCCACCTAGAATTAAAATACACATTTTTGGCCCATAGAGAACATTATATTTCATAAGAAGAGCAATTTAGACTTCCAGAGAATACATGTATGCCTATTATGATATCAAATACATGTAATGGATGACTAAAAAGTAAGATGTTTTGAGTATGCAGCACTTCAACACTTACTGGCACCTCTGCATTTTCACACTCAAAAGACAAGGCATCATGTTCCAATATTAAAACAAGAGGGCCAAGATGGCCCTAGATCGCTCACCTGAGATAAGTATCATTCATTGCCTATACAAAACAGATTGCTTTAGAATTAAGATGATGAGGTGAAACAATGTTCAGGAATTTTCTGACCCCATCCACAAAAGATATCATCATGACAAACATTCTGCCAAAGTTTGAGGATGATTGGACCAAAAATGTTGCCCTCAGAGTATAAACAAGATTTTTCTAAGATTTGACCTACTGACCTACATTTCTATCCAGCCCCACCCATTTTCAAACTGGTTCGAGATATCATCATGACAAACAATCTGACCAAGTTTGAGGAAGATTGCATCAAAACTGTGGCCTTTAGTGTGTAAACAAGATTTTTCTTTTCCCATTTTCAAAAGGGTTCAAGATATCATCAAGACAAACATTCTGATCAAGTTTGAGGAAGATTGTATCAAAATTGTGGCCTCTAGTGTGTAAACATCAAAATTGTTGACGGACGACAAGATTTTTCTAAGATTTGACCTACTGACCTACATTTTGATCCAACCTGACCCATTTTCGAAAGGGTTCAAGATATCATCAAGACAAACATTCTGACCAAGTTTGAGGAAGATTGGATCAAAATTGTGGCCTCTAGTGTGTAAACATCAAATTGTTGACAGACGACAGACGACGGCAGACGGACAATCAAGTATCCCAAAAGCTCACCCTGAGCATGCTCAGGTGAGCTTAAAACTACTTCAATGTTATGATGCAGAAACATTTAAACATTTAATTGAACTTTGACAAAAGAAAGAAAACATTTTAAAGACTAGTGCCTGGTGCATGACATACTGCATACTGATAACACAATTTGAAAACAATATAAACAAATATCATAGTCTCTTTCTATATAAAATTAAGAATTTATCAAACACATGAAATTAAATGTTTACCTTTTTGTTCTTGTTTTGCTGTCAAACATGACAATTGTATACTCTGTAGAAAAAAAAAATGTCTTGAGTTGTTTACATGTAAATGGTTCATATGTAACAAAGTCTTTTAACCCTTTCCCTCATAGAGGACACCATGAAAAGACCTATGCAAACAGCATAAAACCAGATCAGCCTGCGAGTAACTCGCAGGCTGATCAGGTTTTATGCTGTTCGCTGCTCCTCAGTGGTCTGGAAATGAGGACTTTATAATTAAATTTGGTAAGGTTTAACTGTGGTTTTCTGCAGATCAGGCTTTATGTTGTACCTACTGAGTGCGTCAAAATGAGTCTATATGAGGGAAAGGGTTAAAGCCCTACCCCATTCCCTTATTGATGAGACTTTGGCTTGACATGCTTCATGTTTTAGTTATATTTTGACCATCAAGTTATTTCATATTAAATATTAAATGTACCAGTAAAATGACCAAATGTTCATATCAAACTTTAAAAATTTTACAAAAATAAGCTGCTAATTTCATCATGATAGCTAATACTACTGGGTGATTGCAAACATTTATCTGGAGTAAACTAAGTCATGCTTAAACCATTATTCAAAACCAAACATTTTAAAGTTTTCACAACAGTAAAAAGCCCTATTAACAACATTTTTTTGACAACATGATATGACAAGGATTTTTGTATTTTCATGTTTTCTTAACACTACAAAACAGTAAACATATTGTCCATTGAGAGCCATAAGCTCATCAACATACAGTAAAACCTTGTTAGTCCGGACGCTTTGGTCCTTGGGTAAATTTCCGGATTAATGAATTTTCTGTATTAATGAATCAAGCTTTCATCTCTCTTCTTTTGTTTTCTTTCTTTCTTCCATATACTTTCTCATTGTACTCTTTGTGTGTATGTATGTTTATTACATTTGTATTCCATTGATAATAAGTATATTTAAAATGATATGCTTAGACCTATATATGATTAGGCATTTAAACTGATGTTTACAGATGATGCATCTGTTTGAATTAATTTTAATCAATCCTTGACATCAGCATATTTTAGGAGAAGAAAAGGACACATGAAGTATGCGACAGCATAATTGTGACCCATTCTTGTCATGCATTTGTGAGCAAAATAAATTGGATTTAATTATTTTAGCCAAAACAGTCAACAACAAATAAATAATAAATGTAGGCACTGAAATCAGAACATGAACAAAAAACGATCTAAAGGACGGTTGGCTTTTTTGTCTCTTTTAACAGCATACGTTTGCAGTTGTGAATAAATTTTACCTTCTTCACTCGCTAATTAGTACATTATATGTAGCTTGCAGCTATAACAGCTCTTTATTGCCCCCTCTTCTCCTGATTGATAAGTGAGAATCTCTCGTAGTTGTTATGTGTAAACAATTTGCAGGTGACACTTCCATGGCAGTCATGCGCCAAGAGTAGCCTGAATAATGTCTGAAAATAGTAGGAGGGAAATCCAGTCGGAACTGGTACCCGGATTATCAAGTCATTTTGAAAGATTTGTTCCCAAAATGGATGTCCGGATCCGGAACGCGAATTTACGTAATATCAAACCATTTTTACATTGTGGAAATCCATTCCACGAGAGTCCGGATGGCGAGGTTTCCGGAGCAATGGAATCTAGACTTACAAGGTTTCACTGTATAAAAAAAGAAGGCTGATGAGCCCTTCTGGCTTTCAATGGACGAAATGATACACAAGTAATTATCCACAATGCTTTAATTGTCTGCAGAATTTTAACTGGGGTACCTGTCCTCCCAATAAACAGTGTGTCCTCCTTAGTGGTGGGACAGGTGCTCTGGGCCCCGTCCATGGTCAAAGTCTGGATCTTGTCCCCAGTCTCTGGGTCAATCTCCACCCACGTGTCACGCTTGTGTCCTGTAGGAACAGATATATCATAAGTATACAGAAACATCCGGCACAATCAAAATGATTGTTTATTTGTTTTGGTTAGAGTTTTTTTTTATTTATTAATTTTTTTATTTTTTTTTGTGGGGGGGAAGGTATTGATTATTATTTTGAATACAGTGCATCATTCATATATTCTAATCATAAATTGTAATGGTGGCATATCCATTCAAAGCACTACAGATGTACAAAAGACATATGGCAACAGCCAAAACCTATAAGTACAGTGCAGTTCAAATACAAAGTTGAATACAAGTAACTGAAATGATCTGTGCATACTCACCTGGTCCTCTCTATTATGATCAGGCCTTTTTTGATAGGTGATAGGGAAGGGGCCTTAAGGTAAAGTCCCTGGAATGGTTCCGCTACATTTCAGACCTCATGGCCTTTCACAGAGATAACCAAGGTTTCCTTATGTTTCATCTGGGTACATTTGGTTATCTTGGTAGAGGTTAAGTGGTCCAAGATGTAGCGGAACCATTACAGGGACTTTACCTTGATAGCTGTGAAAAATCCTGTACTGGTAGAACATTGGGTGAAAAATTAATAAATTTGAAGGAATTTCTTGAAGGGAAGATGCCATTGAACAACTCCTGTTAAAGAAGAGAAAAAAGCCCAGGCTATTACTATTTTTTTCTCATTCACCACCCATTCACTCCAAAACTCCCCTAACAAAATATCTTTTTCATTCAAATGTAAACATCTATAGAATTAGAAATATGAACACACCTGTATACAGAATCCCCTCTGTACTCTTACATGGGGAAGCTGTAACCAACTCTGGTATGGTGAACGGCAGCTTCTTTATCCCATCCCTTCCATCACTGAGTGCATACAGACTGCCGTCTTTTGGATCTGGTAGGAAGCTATAACTGTAAATAAATATCCATCCATATTGATGTCTGTTTGAATAAAACATTGTTGCTGTTTCAGAACATACCATTCTCAGTATCAACCCTGTTGCTGTCATTCTGCTACATGATTTTGTCTATCTAGGATTTACCGTTGAATTTTTACATACAAACAATACTAAAGGTAAATTGAATGACAAAGACATTCATAAATCATTTAAAGATACATGTATAAATACTTTATACAGTGAACAATATCTAAAGAAAACAATATGTCATATTTAAATGCCTAACATGAATTTTCAAATCATTTGTAAAGAAATTCAAACTATTGAAGTAAAAATAATCATCATTACCTATTTGTAACTTCTGTTGGTATTTTCACAACTGGATCTGCAAAAGATAATTTTAATAAATTAACTAGCTAATTATGTGTTTCTTGGAACACTTCTATAGCTTGCATTCAAGCAGCTGTCATACAAAGGGTGAGCACTACACTTTAAAACCTCATTAATGATCTGCGTTCAGAGTTTGGTGTGAATGCATGCAAGGATGTTGAAGTCGCATATATTTTACTCAAGACAAGAAAAAGTGACATAGATTAAGAGTGGTAATTCAAGAATTTGATCAGCTTGACTTAGGGTTCCTAAGCATGGCACTGCTTCATCTCTCATAAGATATTTATGTTTGAAGTTTAGAGTGAATCCATCATTTTGTATAGAAGAAATGCTCCTGCAGGGGTTTTCTTAAGTGGACGCTCGCTTGCCCGTGCTGGGTTAAAATCACTGCAGGCATGTGATTTTTCAAAGAAGATAGCCCGTCGGGCAAGTTTATTAATGTAAATGAAATCTTTCGGTTTTTTTTCTTTTCTACAGTCTATCAGGGGTGAAATGCTTGCAAACTCTGTTTGATACATACATTGTACTAACTAAAATTCACCCTAATATTACACATATTTAGTTTTAAACATTAACAAACACCAACTTATTTACAGATTGGGCAACCTGTTTTCACTGGGGGCTAGTAGATGTTTAAAGTAACTTGCCCCTGGACAAGTGAAAGTAAAATCCTTAAGTAAACCCCTGCTTCAGACATTTTGATGAGCTGAAGTTAAGGTTCTGATATTAACTAAACTTCTACACCTCATAACTTATTTGCATTTTGTAGTTAGTTGTGAATCTGTCATATAGTATTAAAGTTATGGTCCGTACATTTTCTTCTTTTTTTTTCATAACATCAACAAAGGGAATAATTCAAGACTCAGATGATCTTGAGTTAACAATTCATGTGCACTGCATTTCTACACCTTTAAGGTATCCATGTACCAAATTTGGAGTAAATCCATTCAAAAGTGTTGAAGGTAGTATTTGAAATTACATAATTTATTACTACTGTATTATTACAGTTGATATATTGATAAAAAGACATGACATTTTTTAAGTGATTTACTTCTATCTAAAATGATAAAATCAAAGTTCTGAAGACTGCCAGACGATCAGAAAACAGGACAGAATAATTACAAAACCTGAGCTTTATACATGTGTAAGCTGAACTGTGTTCAGTGATAACAAAAACAACACTTTTTGTTCATGTTATAAACATGCTTTATGGCCATTCAGCAACTTGTAAATGCAAAGGTATGTATCTACAGTATTATTTGCCAATGATTTAGACTAATCCAATTTCATTTTTTTTTTTTTTTGTGAATGACAAGACACTGAAGAGTTTTCTTAATACATGATCAAAGCAAAGAAAAATGCTAAAATGGCATGGAGATAATATACTTTATATAGACCCAATACTAAAATATGTACTTGAAGTACAACAAATAAACATACAGATACTGCTTCAATACGAGCTATTTTTCACTTAACAACTTCACTTGTATGGTAATAGATCCATGTTGAAAATATTTAATAATATACCAAGACTTCAGTAACTATTTTGGTTCTTAAAGCCTATTTTGTATATTGCAGTCTCAAAAAAAATCTGAAAGTAAAAGTAATCATAACTGCAAGTTTATTTGAAAATCCTGCAATCCACATTTAAGTTGCAGCCCAGACAAGCAAATGACCTTTGACCCTTGTGCAACCTTGACCTGGAGCTGCACACCTAATTTATGTGACACTCCATCCCATTGAGGTTAACTTAAGTGACAAGTTATTTAAAAATCCTGCAGTCCATGTCTTTGTTACAGCCGAGACAAGCAAATCCAACTCAATGACCTTTGACTCTAAGTGTGACTAGACCTTTGAGCTAGGAACCAAACTTTTCTGCACAACACTTCGCCTCATTAAAGTTAATATAACTGTCAAGTTACTTGAAAATGCTGCGATCCATGTCAATTTAGTTACAGTCTTGACAAGCAAATCTAGCTACATGGCCTTTGACCTCTAATTATGACCATGACCTTTGATTTACGAGTCTGGTTCTTGGGCCCTACACACTGTCTCACTTAGCTTGACATTTGTGTCAAGTTATTTGAGAATCCCTCCATCCATGGTGAAGTTACAGCCCGGACAAGACTAAATCCAGACGGATGCAGTAATCCACACACATACCTACACCGAACAGCCATTGTGACAACTAAGTCAAGCTCACCACAAGTGGGCTCGACAAAAAGGGTTTTTCTATTACTTATAATCATAAATTGTGAAATATTTGATACAAAAGAGATACTTAGAGTTATCAGTTGGACAATGCTTCCTTAACACAATGTTAAAGAGAATTTATGACCTTTTGACCTTGACCTTTGAGGTACAGACCCCAAAATCTGTAGAGTTCTTCTACTAGTCATAGGTAACTATTGTATAATGTTTGATACCTAGGAGTCACTTAGATTTTGGGTAATCAGTCAGCCAATGCTTAATTTACACAGTGTTTGTGACATTTAAATTTATTGCCTCATGACCTTGACCTTTGAGATACAACTCCTAAAATCAAAAGGGGTCTTCTACTAGTCATAAGCAACAACCATACCAAGTTTGAGATCTCAGGGTCAAATAGAACTTAAGTTATCACTTCGACAAGACTTTCATATAAGAATATGTTAAAATGTGACTTTGACCTTTTAGGTATCAACACCAAAATCAATAGGGATCTTCTATTAGTCGTAAGCAACAACCATATTAAGTTTGAGACTTAAGAGTCAAATAGAACTTCAGTTATCACTCAGACAAGGTCTATCGACAGACCAACCAACATGTGCAAAGCAATATACCCCCTCTTCTTCGAAGGGGGGCATAAAAACTATCTTTTGATAAATAATCAGAAAATAATGATGCTTTGTGGCCTGATTTTTTATATGATATTTATCATATTAAGTAATTGTAGTCACTGATATAACATAAGCTGTCCCATGAGAGCGCACTCCACTTTTCTGTGTAATGTATAATGTTAGCTTTTACTGTTTGTAGTGTTAACATATTGAGCCAAAACACATGTGGGAAGTTTAAATCCCCTAGCTTTTTAACTTACTGAGATGAGAATTTGCATGGTAAACATTTACCTATAACATTCCATGTTTCAAGAGAATCTGGCATTTTCTTTTTAAGGCCAAAAAAAAAGAGATCTGTTTCTGGTCTCTAGCCAGAAAAAAAGAGGGTCTGTAGGTAAAAAAATTTTGTTGATTTTTTTTCTCTCTGACTGATGTAAAAAGTAAAAAGAAAAGGCAGAAATAAAAAAACAAAAAACTTGTCAAAAGACCAGAAATGGAACTTTTTTTGGGGGCCTAAATGAACAGTTAAGAAATTCTTAGGTAAAAATGGGCATAACTCTGCAAATATGAATTTAAGATTTACATATACTTTTGAAATATTTTCCCAATTTGAAAGTGATCAAGTAGTCCAACATTATTAATATTTTTTAGAAATTGACATCAACAAAAAAAATTTACCAACAAAGAAAATTCTGAATTGAAATTATCTACCTTGGTTGTCTGATGCCCCTAAACATATTCATAAACTTTCAAGTCAATACCATGAATGGGTATTGAGATACAAACTAGATAATAGCTTTAACCAAAATTTCTAAGTTAAAAGGCCATAATTCTATAAATTCAGTCAGAGTTATCTACCTGGTTGTCTGATGCCCCTGAACATATTTATAAACTTTCAAGTCAATACCATAAATGGTTATTGAGATATAAGGTTGATAGTAACTTGCACGCAAAACTTTAACCAAAAGCTACAACGCCAACGCCGACGCCAGGGTAACTACAATAGCTCTCATATTCTTCGAATAGTCGAGCTAAAAATGTACAGATGAATAAAGTTACGAATACAGAAACAACAGGTCTTTGTAAATACATGTACATACACTGAATGTGTTGATATAGTTAACTACCTTCTTTAAGCGACCACAGAATATTCCCAGATCTTTTGCTGACAGCATAGAACATGCCATTCAGTGTTGATACAAACACTTGCTGGTCATGTACTGTAAGTGAGGCACTCTCCTGTCAGAAATAAAGCATTCAAGTTTAAAGATTGTTAGCATCAGCACACAGGATATTGTATAAATACTATCTAGGATGACTTATATGAAATCAGTTCTACATTCTTTTTCTACTATTTAGATGTAACACATTACTTATAACCTGAGTCAGATGTATCAAGCTAGCTTGAATGCTAATTGTGACAAGCTACATGTATCATCAGTGATTCAAGTAGCTCTAACTTTAAAGGTAAAAAGAAAAGTATTTGCAAGAGTAGAGCATAAATGTAGTATGGCTACACTTTGAATGAGACTTTATTACTGTGTATAAAGTTTTTCTGTCAGCACATTTTAATTTGAACAAAGACCTTTTAAATATTTTATTTAAATAATAAATTATTGAATTTAATCATTAACTATAAGATATGAAAAGCAATCCTACAGTTTGAAGTGTTACATGATGTAGAGAAAAACAAAGAAAAAGCATGTTGAATACAGCTTGATATTAATTTAAAGTATATTATTGATGTGTTGCATTTCACATCGTCTACAACAACCAGTTCACATCGTCTCAATAAAAGGTTCACATCGTCCTGGTTCACATCAACCATCATCCCTTTGATACACCACAAGGAATGATTTGCATATTTTTCAAATTAAAAAAAAATCAAACACGTTCATGTTAGAATGCAAGTAGATCTACTTTTTAAAAAAATGAACACATTCATTGCGCATTCATTGTTTATAATGGGCACACAAAGAGCTTGATTAAAAATTATTTCATATCAGAGAATAGGTGGCATAATTTATACTTTTAATCTAAAATAAGTGACAAAGAAAAAAATACTCATCACTCAATACAATTGGAACAAATATTCTTTATCTTTCAAACTAAATAAATGTTTAATGCTAGCTATCAACATTTGAGACGACCCCTCACAACTCTGGAGGAAGTGTCTGACGAAATTTACCTGTTTTAGTGCCACTTTTGAGACAGTCCAAGTCAGGAAGATCAAAACAATGGTTGAACAAGTCAAAGCTTTGCTATACATATCTGATTACTAGTAGTAAATATTTGTAAAGAAGAAAGAAATAGCCATTAACATCGACTTTCTCGTGGCAGTCATATCGTAAATGTCATTTTCGGCCATGCTTGTTTTGGTTTCGATTGACAGGAAGGAAGTTAACTGCCAAGTAGAATTTCATTTGACGAATTTATAAATTTATTTTTTGAATTACTAGATTAAATCATAATTTCATAATTATTTTCCTTCAATACTTTTGAGATATTAAATTACATAAAAAAAATGGTATCTTATAATTTTAAAGCTTTCTCAATAATAATCACAAATACGTATTTAGTTTTCATTGGTCAATTTTATTTACCTCGTTTCGGTGATAAGAAACAGGAAGTTATTGTTAGAAACTGCGCGAACTGTCAGCCAAGATGTTCCAGTAAAAAGTGCATCGGGTCTTTTCTCAACCGTATTGTATTTGAAGTTTGGTGAATTCAAGGTGAGCCCGACAAAGCATTTTCAAAAGAGACATGTGTCAATTACCTTAGCTTGTATGTTCCCCTCCCCGCCCCACTCAATCGGACATTATGAAAGTATGAAAGTCTTATTTTACAATTTCAAAGAAATTAATTTTCCTTAAAAAAAAGAGGGCTCAAGGGGCTCAATCCCATCGCCCCCACCCCCTCCCCCAGCTGGCTTGATCATGCATTTTTTAAAGATGGATGGAATTGCCTTGATAGGGTTAATTTTTGTGCTCAGTAGTGGAAATCCCCATTGTCAGCCCCTTTATTGAAATAAAGCTTTCCAGTCACCAAGATCCCCTCTTTTTCTGGGACACCTGCTGATAGAGCATCCACTGTCACCCATATCCATTGACACCTTGGCAAATGTTATAATTACCTGCAGTATAATATAGTCTGTTTGACTGAAAGACGGTATGCTTTAATACTTCTTAGGATGACAGGGAGAATGCTTTATATCTTCTTAGGATGACGGGGCCTTCTTACCCTTATTTGCAGTAGCTGGTTTCCAGCTACATCTCCAAGCCATTTAACCACCTTTTTTCCTCCTAGAATATCCTCCAAAATTCCCCTCCCTCAGAAAAAAATCCCCATTAAATTGTATTATGAATAACGGTAGAAAAAATCAACAATAACAACAAAAAAACTTATACTAGTGTAAACATACAGCTCATTAATGCTTTAGATGGATATTATATAATTGCCATTACCTCACAGCCTGGTTCTGATATCCGAAATTTTATAAAATCAGTGTGGGATAACCCAAAGCAGCCTCACTCTGGTAATTATGGGAGAGGTCAATACTTTAACATGGAAAAAAGAACTAGTAAACAGTAATCCTAAAGCTAAATTAAAGATGCAATGCTACAGATATGTCAGTTTGGCTGGAATAGTTTGAAATGCTCAGTTCCTATAATGGACCTTCAGTAAAGAAAATGTTCATAAAAACTTGCCTGATCCCTTATATCACCTACAGATTATCTACAATACCGTAATCATATCAAAAAGTATGGAATTCCACAGCCACCATTTCAGCTGTTTCAAACAAGTTCTGGAAATTTACATAAATATAAATACAAGCCATTTAAAAATGGAAGTGCATGCTGCACCACTTCAACTTGGAGTATAGTCCTCAACTTTATCGAAATATTCTCTGATGAAAAACTAGTCTACAGGTGCCTGACACGTAGTATTAACACACATCTCAACTTTCACAAGGGAATCCGTGTTACCATGCACTGGTAAGACAAGGAGACACCCGCCAGACACCTGTTTGGTTACAAACGCTAATGATTATACATGACCTACAAGGGCCAATCTGACCACATGACCTAGCTCGATCAATTCCAGAAATATTCATGTAAATATTTTGGAAATCTTCCTGAAGGGATAGAGAAATTTGTTTCCTACAGTCATTTGAAATATTGGTGATTCTATCGACATCAGTTGGGCTAATCGTTAGACCTTGAGAAGCAGTATTTTGCATATCGTCAAAAGAAAGATAGAATTTTTTCATATTTTCACCTTATTTTCTGTATTTATTGCATAGATTAGGTTATATTTGCAACTTTAACCTGAATTAATTTATGTATTGACTTTCTTATTGCTATACAAAATATTATTTCAATGAAAACATTTTACTGAGGACCCGCTCGAATTGATTTTAAGTGGCTCCAAATTTTTTAATTTTGCACATTCACATGTCGCATGATTTTTATTTTTGTGAATTACCAAAGCAGTCAGACTGGTTATTAGTTTTGCTCACGCGGATATACGCTGGACTGAGAAAAATCGATAAGCAGTCTGCGACATGATCTTCACTTGTGTATTTCACAGTTAAAGCAGTTTTGACAGTCAATGTGATGAGCAGTTTTTCAGCAATTTGTATGGATGAATGATGGATACTGCAAAATATTTTAATTGTGTAATTGCTGGTTGAATCAAAAGACAGTCATTAGTTAAGTTGCTGTGGCTCAGATTTATGATAGTCAGACATTTTTGGCAAACGAAAGCAAGCGATACAAACTAAATTACAGACAACATTACAATATACGGTACAGTACAATATTTTCTTGATCAACCCATCTTTCCAAATCTTATTCATGTGTTTTAAGAGTAATTAAAAATTAGATTCAGTCACTATGCCAACCTCTCAATCAAAGTTGGCAATGTTAACTCCATCTTAAGGGAGCATGGAAAATTAGTTTAAAACACATAGCTGAGGTACTAGGGCAATGTTCTGTAGCATCTGCATTAAGGCTTAGATTTTACTTATTTTATTTCTTACAATCAATATATCATCTTTAGGCTGTTTATAGAGGGTGTCTTTTTAATGATAATTGATCTAATCTACATATTTAAAAAAAATTCCCCAAAATTGTGAAAATTGCATTTTTTTCCCCACAAAAAGTGCAAAGGGCGCCTTCCCCAAAACTGGAAAAAAAGGCCCTGGATGAAATAATACACAGATAATGATTTGTTCTACATTCTCCATGACTTTAATCCCCATCAACACTGCATATCTTTTTAGCTCACCTGAGCACTTGTGTTCAGGGTGAGCTTTTGGGACTGCTTTTTGTCCGTCATCCATCGTCAACAATTGCTTGTGAACACTCTAGAGGCCACAGTTTTGGCCCAATCTTCATGAAACTTGGTCAGGATGTTTGTCTACATGATATCTCTCGGATGAGTTTGAAATTGGGTCATGTGGGGTCAAAAACTAGGTCACCAGGTCAAATCTTAGAAAAACCTTGTGAACACTCTAGAGGTCATTTTTGACCCAATCTTCATGAAAGTTGGTCAGGATGTTTGTCTACATAATATATTGGATGAGTTTGAAATTGGGTCACATAGGGTCAAAAACAAGGTCACCAGGTCAAATCTTTGAAAAACATTGTGAACTCTCTAGAGGCCACAGTTTTAGCCCAATCTTCATTAGATTTGGGCAGGATCTTTGTCTACATGATATCTTGAATGAGTTTGAAAACGGGTCATGTAGGGCAAAAACTAGGTCACCAGGTCAAATCTTAGAAAAACCTCGTGAACACTCTAGAGGTCATTTTTGACCCAATCTTCATGAAAGTTGGTCAGGATGTTTGTCTACATGATATATTGGATGAGTTTGAAATTGGGTATCATAGGGTCAAAAACAAGGTCACCAGGTCAAATCTTTGAAAAACCTTGTGAACGTGCTCGAGGCCATATTTTTGGCCCAATCTCCATGAAGATGAGTTTGAAACTATTTTTTGTACATCAAATCTAATTAAAAGGGAAAAATTTAGAAAAATCTTGTGAACACTCTAGAGGCCTACATTTTTGTCCCAGTCGTCATTAAATTTGATAAGAATGATGACTGCATGAATTCCCAGTTGAGTGCAAATTCAGGTAGGATCAAAATCTAGGTCACTTAGTCAAATGTTAGAAAAACACTTTAGATGCCACATTTTTTGTCATTCCCAACACAGCAGTCTTACTCAGGTGAGCGACACAGGGCCATCTTGGCCCTTTTGTTTAAAAGACACCTCTTGTTAGTTCTATTGAGTATCCAGCAATTAATGGTCTGAATGTCACAAAACATTAAACTAATGTGCTGATAATGAATACAATTTTATCGCATTTATTTTTCATTTTATAGTAAATTTAATAAACAGGAATCAAATGAAACCCAATGTTAATTGTTATAAACCCTCTTTGAACTGTGTAAACACAGTCGTAATAAGAAAAACATTGGCACATTTTTTTATGGACAGCTTTGTTATATTCTTGCATGTACAAAACTAATGTTCTGGTATACTCTAATATGTTTTCTATGACTGTAAGACAGACACACAATGTTTACACTTCTAGCTCCAATTAATGAATCTCTCTCCAGTCTTAAATATTGACATGATTTAATCAAATGAAAGCAATTTGAAAACAACAAACACACAAGAAAAATTATTTCAATGTAAATATAATCTAAAAAAAATATTTCAATTTTGTTTTTGTTAATAGAGCTCCAAAATATAAGTTTGATAACACTTTATTACTTTATTGTGCCAATGAAAAAATAACCTCTGAGCCCAGACCAATTCACTTGCATACATGTATTTCTCTGTTAAATGTTATAAGTCTTTGGTCTGCTTATGGTAGGTTTGTGATTCTGCTTGGTTGCCTTGTGCAATGTGAGTGGTTTGAACCCTGTAACATCGTAGTTTAAAGAATGTGTAAAGAATGTAAGCAGGGTATCAACTCATTAACGTGAGCTAACGGTCGTCTTTACTGAACACACAGCTGGTCTCTCTTACCTGTAGTTAGCTGGACATTGTTGTATTGCTTGAATGCTATTCTCTTAAGCAACATTTAATCAATTAATATAACAAAGCATATTCACTATGATTTTCATATGGGATCAATATGGTATAATGTTTGCATGTGCAAAGTAGAAATGTCCATTTTTCATGTGAGCAGAAGCCTGTTGATTGCAAGCATTGTTATTAAGTATGAAAAAATGAAGTCGCAAGTTAATTGGTAATTAAAGTGAAGTGCAAGGAACAATTACATCCTTATTGTTAGTCACATACAGCAACCTGCAATTTTGTTCTTAAGTTCGCTATATTGTATCTATATATAGAAAATGTAATGGTTGTTATGAGTTAGATGTGAGAGTTTCATGAATTTGTTTTGTTTTTAATGCATAATTATACATAGGGTCATTATAATTACTGTCAACTGAAGTTTGAAAATAATTTTTAAAAGCAGGGTTTCATCGACTCAAATTTATTCCAACGGAATTAGTTTTTTGATGATATAAGCTTTCTATAATTTTTTGTCACATGCTGTAAGCAGAGGAGACACATAGGGATCACTGTAAGTTTTCCGTCGTCTGTCTGTCACACTTTTTCTGTCATGCTTGTCCTTCAGTGTTTACCCTTTTTCCAACACATTTCAGCAGGTGACACATGTTCTAAAGAACGCTTTTGTCCTTGTTGTCACTCATTCAGACTTTACAATCAAAACATTAACTAGAGATCAGACATACAGGTTTACTGACATACAGGTTTACTGACATGCATATTTACTCAGTTTCGCATACACTGCTTGCAGTATCTGGATGGACAGCTGCTGCTGGTTGATCAGGTCAGTCCTTATAGGGAAAAGGTGTGAAACCTACACCTGTCATCACCACGGTGATATTAACATGCAACTTGACATTCAAATCAAGGAACAATGCACCATACTAGGTTTTAGCTGTGAAAATGTAAGCACCCGCAGCATTTTACATATTATTAAGTCATAACAAGGTCAACTTTCACGAACAGTATCACAATTGAAACTGCATTTTTGTACTGCTGTGAAGTGTTGTCCGTGTCTTGTTTGAAGCATAACTTTGATGCTATTGCAGGGTTTCACTCCAAACTTGGAGCATGGATACCTAATTAGGTGTAGTAGTGCAGTGCACATGCCACAAGAATCCTTAATTTTTAGCTCACCTGAGCACATGTGCTCAGGATGAGCTATTAGGATCAATGAATGTCTGTCGTCCGTCCGTCATCCACAATTAGTTTGTTTGCACTCTAGCATCTTCATTTCTTAAGCAATCATCTTCAAACTTTATAACAATGTTTATTACCATAATATCTCGGCCAAGTTTTATTTTGGCTGATATCGGCTGATTAGGTCAGGAGTTACGCCCCTTTTAGTATTAAAAAGTAGATTTCACTTTGTTTGCACTCTAGCATCTTCATTTCTTAAGCAATCATCTTCAAACTTCATGACAATTTTTATTAATCAAAAAATCTTGGCCATGTTCAATTATGGCTGATATCGGCTGATTAGGTCAGGAGTTATGTCCCTTTTAGTATTAAAATATGCCAGATTTCACTTTGTTTGCACTCTAGCATCTTCATTTCTCAAATAATCATATTCAAACTTTATGACAATGATTAAAGCCATATTTTTTTAGCCAGGTTTTATTATGGCTGATATTGGCTGATTAGGTCAGGAGTTATGCCCCTTTTAATATTGAAAAATGTTAGATTTCACTTTGTTTGCACTCTAGCATTTTCATTTCTTAAGCAATCATCTTTAAACTCTATGACAATGCTTGTAGCTATATTTTTATGGCCAAGTTCAATTATAGCTGATATTGGCAGATTAGGATAGGAGTTATGCCCTTTTTAATATTAAAACAAATGCCAGATTTCACTTTGTTTGCTCTCTAGCATTTTCATTTCTCAAGTAATCATATTCAAACATTATGACAATGATTATATTATTTTTTTACCAAGTTTGATTGGTTTTTGTTTGAACTCTAGCATCTTTTCCTTTTTTATAGCCATAATCTCTCAGTCAAGCTTGACTTCAAATTTTGACCACAGGTACTGTTTAGTTTGTGGAATTGAAATGATCTCATGGATTATGTATTCAGCACAACTATGCTTTAAATTTGTAACTTGTACAGGCAATGAAGGCAGTTTTTCTCAGGTGAGCATCTTTAGGGCCATCTTGTTTTTTCTATTCTATTGTAATGGCTAGCACTCATTTTCTGATTATTAATTTATGGCCATATATTAGACCGTATGGTAAAGGATTTCCCAGCTTTGGCTTATCTTATTCTTGAATTGTTCCTCTAGGTTGATTTTGTAAAAAAGAAAAGAACAAGAAAGAAAAGAAAAAAAAGAAAATTGAGCCTTACTTCATTACTATAATATGTGGTATATTATTTTGTAGTTTCAGTACTTACTGAGTTCAAATAAGATGAGACCAAAGCAGCAGCTGATTTTGAAAGAACAAATCAGATTACAAGTTGGGACTAGTCTTCAATTCAAGCTCAAGGCTGTATGATATTGCTTGATTACATTTGATGCCCAAGATAAATAACACACAGTTGTATTATATAAGGGCATGGTGGACCCTTTGAGAGTCCCACAGGCACCCATTCTCTAGAAAGCTAAGGACAGGTTCTTGATAAAGGATGGGTTGTATGTACCAGAGGCATAATATCGCACTTGTACTTTCTTGCCATAGTCTGATAGAGCTTGCTTTTGTAGCATCGTGATAGTGCGTCAGACTTGCATTAAGGGTCTGAGATCAGTTTCAGCTTGGGACAGTATGATTTTTTATGGTTGCATTCAGTTTTATGTTGCGTTGCTTACAATGCAACATATTTTAACCTATTGCGAAAATGACAATACCAGATATCCAAATTAAGTGCCCTCTAGCAGGCAAGATATACATGCACCTGTTTGCATAGGCATGAAAAAAATTGTCAATGAAAATACAATGAATGAAATTTTGTGACATAAGCCAGTAAAGTGCAGCAGTGTACGAATCTCTGGCATGTAATGTGTCCTTGGTTAAGGTAATACAGATATGGCAAATAAAATTATGTTGTCGGCCCTCACAGCTACAAATCCATTTGATGAGGGAAATCAATTAAACAGTTCCAAATTACAACCCACACTTTCTCTTTTACTGTTCAGGTTATGCTTAATGCAACATTAGGACTCTCAGTCCTTTATTGATTTCAACTTGTAACATTTATAGAAATGAAGCTGCTAATTTTTATGCATGGAGATAATGTCTTTCCTAATATTCACATCTCTTTTTGTTGTTAATGTAGAAATTGTCATTGTCCAGTAATGAAACCCTGGTTAATTTAAAAAACAGAATCAGTTTGTATATAATGGTGATTTGAGATGTAATATAGTCAAGACCATGCTTGAGTTGAATAATTAAGTGTAATAAAGAGATCTCCTACACAGGCATAATTATCTAAATGACTATCTCTACTTTGAGTTTGACATGATGTATCGACTACATTTTTTATACCAAAGTGAAAATCAAATCTGATTTTATATTTATACAGTCAAACTTCAGTGACTCGAACACTGAAAGCTGGAACACCATACTTTACTTGAACACATTCCAAGGTCCTAGCAAAACTGTTCTTTATTCTTTATTGTTTGACCTGGTATGAGTCGAACACTGATGACTGGAACTCTTGAATTTAATTTCCGGCCCCAGATTAAAAGTGCTATATGTATTTCATACATAATAGTCAAACCAATTAACACCCTACATGTGATGTTCGCTGGCAATTTAATTGCAACCTGCGGTGAAATGAGTTTTTCACACATTGTGAGATTGGCACTGGCATTTATTTATTATTCTTTTTAAAGTAATTTGCTAAATGTTACTTGTGTCATTTGAGCTGATATTTATGTTATGTGATTGTGCTATATTTGTTGATTATTCACAATAGTTTTTTCTGCAAAAGAAAAAAAAGTAAATGGAGTATGCAGAAAATGTAACGACTTGCACATTGACCAATGTATGTGTACATGTATGTGAACGAAATGAATATCATGGTTAAGGTTTGTGCTTTCATAATTGATTTTGTCAGCTACTGTTTTATGGATTTATATTTTATTTAGAGAATAAAAGAATGACAAAGATAAGTTTATTTTATTTAATGATTCCTTAAATATTATTTTGCTGATGTTAGAATTAGAAAATAACAAAGACAATTATTTATTTTAAGCGATCAGTGCTAAAAGAAGGCTAATAATTAATAATAATCTTTTTAATACATGTATGTACATCATTATAACCACAGTTGGGTCGAACCACCGATGACTAGAACTAATTGCTGTTCCCCCAGTTTGTTCGAGTTACCGAAGTTCGACTGTATTTACAATCTAAAACATGTATTTCACCATTTTACTCTGGTTTCCAAAAAAAAAAATGAAGTTGAACGACAATTGTTTTTGTTTTTCTGTAGCATAGCGTTAGTATTGATTGAAAATTTCATCTGCTGTTCTTGTATCAAAATACAAATCATTTTGCTTTTTTCCTTGATAGGTTAACAGAGATGTCTAAACAATTCTAAATTATGCTGTGAACTGATCATGAAAGAATGAAAATTTCATACTAATCCCCTCATTTGAATGAATCTTGAATAAGATATCCCTGGGCCTCAGTGCTCATTGTTCTTTATGAAGAGTCCATTAGATTCAGCTTTTGTGTATACCATCCCTGGTGGCCTAGTAGTTAAAAGCATCAATCTCAAGAGCAAGAGGTCATGGGTTTTGAGCCAACCGTGACATACCAAAGTAGTATAAAATGCTCCCTGCTTGGTGCTCTAAGCATATACAGTTGAACCTGTATTAGTGACAACCTTTAAGTTTATTAACCCTTTCCCTCATATAGACTCATTTTGATGCACTCAATAGGTACCACATAATGCCTGATCTGCAGAAAACCACAGTTAAACCTTACCAAATTTAATTATAAAAATCCTCATTTCCAGACCACTGAGGAGCAGCGAACAGCATAAAACCTGATCAGCCTGCATAGGTCTTTTCATGGTATCCTCTACGAGGGAAAGGGATAAGCAGACAAACTACATTTAGCAGTCAAAATTAATATTACCAAACTATAGCATTTTGATATATATTTAACCTTCATTTAGTGGTCACCTCTGCTAAGCGGTCTCTTTCTCTTGTATTCTTGACTGACTGCTTAAGAAGGTTTGACTGTATATAGGGTTAAGTTCAAGGCCTGGCATCAGGATAATGTGACTTGGTGTGGTATTATGCTTCATATCTTCTGCGTGATACTTCAGATTTGGAACACTATATCCATCTCAAGTAGACATAGTCTCCAAATGCCTGAAATAATGTTGATGAAAACAAACAAACAGCCTTATTCAGTACAATTGATGTCTTTTTACACTTTTTCTGTTTCTGTCAGTTTTGTAGGCCTTGATTGATATGACTGTGGAGACAGATAGTACTGCATGATAAATTGAAATGCAATTTTTTAAGCCAGAAATGCTTTCAGAGAAGATAGCTTAAATAATATTTGGTTAAGGTGCCCAATTTTTTTTGCTTTTTAGCTCACCTGAGCACAATGTGCTCATGGTGAGCTATTGTGATCGTCTTTTGTCGGGCATCTGTGCGTGCGTCCGGCGTCAACAATTTCTCTAAGTTTAAACATCATCTCCTCCTTAACCACTGGGCCAAATTTGATGAAAATTGCCTGTTATGTTCCTTGCATGAAGCTCTACCAAAGCCAGCTGTTCAAATGGTTTCGGTCTGTTGCATATCTGGGTCACAGGAGATAAAAATAGATTTTTAAAGTGATATCTTAAAAATCTTCTGCTCCGAACCTGCTAGGCCTAGAGCTTAGATATTTGGTGTGTGACATTGTCTTATGGACCTATACCAAGTTTGTTTAAATCATGGCCCTTGGGTCAAAATTGGCCCCACCCCAGGGGTCACTTTATTTTAAATAGGAAAAACTAGAAAAAATTCTTTGCAGAAACCACAAGGCCTAGAGTTAAGATATTTGGTGTGTAACATGGCCTAGTAGACCTCTACCAATTTTGTTCAAATCATGGCCCTGGGGTCACATTGGTCCCACCCCAGGAGTCACTTGATTTTACATACATGTAAACTTGTTTAGGAAAAACTAGAAAAATCTTCTTGTAAAAAACCACAAAGTCTGGAGTTTACTTATTTGATGTGTAACAAGGCCTAGTAGACCTCTACCAAGTTTGTTCAAACCATGGCCCTGGGGTCGAAATTGGCCCCGCCGTTGGGGTCACTTGATTTTACATAGACTTGTTTAGGAAAAACTAGAAAAAAATTCTTGTCAGAAACCACAAGGCCTAGAGTTTAGATATTTGGTGTGTAACATGGCCCAGTGAACCTCTGCCTCTCTCAAATCATGGCTTTGGGGTCAAAATTGGCCCCACCTTAGGGGTCATTTGATTTTACAAAGATATATATAGGAAAACCTTCAAAGGATCTTTTTCTCAGAAACCGCAAAGCCTGGAGTTAATATGTTTACTAGTCGACCTCAACAAAGTCTGTTCAAATCATTGCCCTGGTGTCAAAATTGACCCCACCCCAGGGGTCACTTGATTTTATAATAGACTTGTTTAGGAAAAACTAGAAAAATTCTTGTCAGAAACCACAAGGCCTAGAGTTTAGATATTTGGTGTGTAACATGGCCCAGTGAACCTCTGCCTCTCTCAAATCATGGCTTTGGGGTCAAAATTGGCCCCACCTTAGGGGTCATTTGATTTTACAAAGACATATATAGAAAAACCTTCAAAGGATCTTTTTCTCAGAAACCGCAAAGCCTGGAGTTAATATGTTTACTAGTCGACCTCAACAAAGTCTGTTCAAATCGTTGCCCTGGTATCAAAATTGACCCCACCCCAGGGGTCACTTGATTTTATATTAGACTTATTAAAGCCATGACCTTCAAAATTTGGATGGCAGGTACAGTTTTTTGTGTGGAATTCAGATGATCTTGCTGTACTTCTGCATGGATTATGTAGTAAGTATGATTCATAATATAAAAACTGGCAATGAAAGCAATGTTTCTCAGGTGTGCAATTCAGGGCCATCTTGGCCCTCCCTCTTGTTGGTAGTTTTATGAATAAAATGTCAAAATCTAGTTATATTTTAGCCAGAAAGTCAAAGTGGCTCATAACAGATGTAGTTTTCATAACATTCAGTGGTTAACTAAACTCACTTTCAAAAAGTAAATGAGACCATTAAAAAGAACAAGAAATACACTTCATGCAATCTTTAATTAATTTATGAAAACCATCTGAAACGGAAAGTTTTGATAGATGAAGATTTCTGTATGTAGATCTGTTTGAACAATTCACTTTGTGAAAATGCACTTCAGGACTGAGAGAGATTGGTTTGATCCTTATTAGATATCAACTTGACCTACTAAATAGGGTTGAGAGAATATCACCTTTCTTGGAAAATGTACATTGGCTCCTTTCGACAGGTTTCAGAGAAAGACATTGCAATATATATAATAATGATATAATAAATTAAATTTTGAGGGGTGAGAGCAAAACTAGGCTAAGTACATTATGTACTGTACTGATAGTCTGACACATGAGGAAAAGGTTCACAAATGACACATGAGGAAAAGGTTCACAAATTAGATGCAATGTACATGATGACTGCATGATGGTCCTGCATAAAGTTGTCACTTGATGATGGTTTTGGGTCTTAATGAAACCCCTGTAGTATCAATCACTTTGTATTAATACAATTATTGTATCAATAATTCTGACCTATACAGAGCACTAGTGGATGCTTCTTTGTTTTAAGAAGGATTCAACCTTGACACCAGGATTCTAGAAATTATAGCACTAATGGAAAAATAAATATTTATTTCTATACAAAATATGCATTAGTTACACAAAGTATGGGTAGTACCTGTGGCATTCAGAAAAACAGGAGTTGTTTCTGCTTTCTAAAAGATATAAATTCAAGACTCCTTATTATAGTAGTTTGAGTTTGTGAGAAGTCAAATTATGTAGAAAGTGTATTGAATGTGCAATAATTCAGTATTGACCCTTACAATGCTGTGGGTTCTTGTGACTGCCTTTGCAACCATTGCAGACCAAGATCAGCCGGAACATCTGTGCAGTCTTATCATTGTCTCCATTTCGCTTTTCAGTCAATAAATTTTCAGCAAGTACCCCCATAAACAACTAATGGTACAGTCCAAAATGAAGATAGGACAAGTCCAATTAAGAAACTTAGCATGGTAACGGTTAAGGGATGCAGGATGGTTCAGGAGGGTATATAGAGATGCAGATACAGATAGTTGAGTGGTTTTGTTGATGTTTATCATCAGGAGACTAGATAAAATTAATAGTGTATAAAGAGGCTTATGGGAGTGGAATGTGTTGTGTCAGTACTTAAGATCAATTTAGCCAGGACCAAAGTTTTATTTCCTGGCCATGATATTCAGATAATTGCAAGTTGGTGGGGGTCAGGTTGTCAAGAAAACAAAATAGTTTAGGTCATATTTGATCGTTTAAAGTCATGTCTTGAAAATACCGTCCCCTGTGGCCGAGTGGTTAGAGGGTCCAACTTGGGAGCGGGAGGTGTTGGATTCAATCCCTGGCCGACGACATACCAAAGTCATAAAAGATAGTCACCTGTTCTCACAAGATAGGTCCAACTTAGATTGAACAAATGTTAAAAATTTAACTTGTTCTGTACTAATGTTTTATAGCGTAAGTTGTTAAACAAATACATGTCTGACATATTGGCAATGTTACAGCACTTAAACCCAATTAATACGGAAAAGACGGTCACTGAAGCAAATGGGGTAGTTTTGCGAAGTGTAATCTACGTTACATTTACTTAAGATAAACAAATGGTCATATTAAAGTTATTTTGAAATAAATATTCTATGCACATTATACCAAAAGTCACTTTGATAAATAATTTATCACAGTAACATTATATATTTGATGCACAGGTCTTTGTAACAATGTACACCCAGCTTTATTTTGGTAGGTTATGTTGGTTTCCTTTCTTCGTGAACACACGTTTATCAATTATTAAAGCTGTAAAAAACAAACTCATTGTTGTTTACATTTATATGATTTTCATATGAACTATAAGTACTAAATGTTAGGATAAAACAATATTTGACTTTATAATAATTTTTTTATGCAGCATACAACAGAAAAAACTAAGCCGTGAAATGGTAACGTAGATTACGAAGTATGCACCTTAAACTGGACAACAAAAATTAAAAGTTTACAATAAAGGGATAGTTAAGTTACATTTTCTG
>CM037778.1:59585422-59635422 GCA_021229015.1 Solen grandis
GATGGCAAAGCTTTGTTTTGGCTGTTCTCTGTCTGTCAGATGGTGTCAGACTCTTTGACTGTGGTTAGTGCCATAGTATATTCAGGTTACCTGGTAGCTGTGTTCCACATTCGCCTGATTATTAATAGCGTATGTGGATGATCCGATGTGTGGCTATTGAATTCAGTATGCCGTTAATTATTGTTTTCTAGACATCCATGGACTCAGAAATCTAAAGTTAAAACCAGGGCCTGATATCAGCTCAGATTCATGTGCTGGAAGTCTGCCAGTTTATTACAGTTACAGTTTATTATTGTTATTTACAAACTATTTTACCTGTACCCCTTAACATTCAGCAACTGCTGTTTCTTTTTAGTTCAAAGAATGGAATGCAATCTCACCAACTGTATTACTTGTGCAAATTGACCTGATCTTGAATTTTATGCGGGAATACATTATACTGTCAATGCATAGAATAGTACTAGTATTAATTTCCGTGAGCCAATCGAGTCGGTTCTACATGTGCTATTGGTTTCTCTGTCTGTTAAAGTCCGTAGACAAATATAGATACGAAGTCAAAATCAGCCAAACGTGTAATTATGGTTACGTGGATCAGGTCAATTTGCACGAGTAATACTGTTACTGGCTCCATGCAAAATGTTTGAAACGTATCAAACTCCATCTGCATGTATTTTGAACATCTTTGTAAATTAATAATTTAATGATGTTTTTAAAATGTATCAGAAAAATTATTAAATTAGATCTAACCAATTCATAAAAACTCCATCCTTGTCATAATGTCTTGGGAATCTAAGTCGTTTCTCTAATACAACAAAGTCACCCTTCAGTTGTTTCTTCAACTGTTTACTGTGACATATATTTCCATACATTTTTGATTATTTGAAAAATTAAATATGTGTGCCGTCATGTTAAAAGGGACCATCTTGTAGAATGACGTGATGTTAAGAAATGGCGTCTGAAATTGCGCCGTGTCTATACGTTCTGATGTATTTTTAGTTTGAAGCGGCATTTTATGATCACATTATATTCAGATGCATACAAAACCATACATTTTCTTAATCAGAAGAGACAATATATTTCATAAATGCAAAATTCTGAATTTTGAAAATTTGGACAAGATGGTCCCTTTAAACGTGACGGCTCACATCAATGTACATACGAAAAGTTAAACAATATTACTAGTATGTAAAGAAATGCCATATCCGCAGACCGATTCAGTAGCAAATGAGGGAATATTTGTCTGTTATATCCTTGCCTTTATAATATGAGATTATTATCTGAGCCGCGTCAAGCATAAACATATCTTCGGGTATTTTCGTGATTTTCCTTTGCCTTTATAATATGAGATTATTATCTATTTAAATATTTTATTGAAAATTGACATATTTCATTTTTACTTAAAAAAAATAAATGTCATATCCACAGACCCAGCGGACATGGAATACGGTCTGCGGATATGACATTTATTTTGCAAATAAGTGGCAAATGGGGGAATGATTGTTTGTTATATACATTGTATTTATACTTTGAGATATATTAATAGCAATAATACATATTTTTCAAGTCTAATTCTAGTATATTCCGGTGATATTGTAACAGTGTTCCATATCCGCTTCTATGACTTAAGTGTATTTCTGAAAGAATGTGGTTGAATGTGGAGATTTTTTTCAATATTATTTCACTTAAGGAATCTTTTTGTACTTATTTATTATTCCAAATAAATATTTTAATGAAAATTGCCATACTTTTTGTTTACTTCCAAAAATAAATGTCATATCCGCAGACTGAATTCCATATCCGCGGATATGAGCCATATCCGCTGTTTAGCTATACCCTTCCGAAAGTGATGACGTTTACCGCACCGGCATGTGAAAATGGCGGATATAACGACACAAAATCGTTCAGATAATTCTATTTTGACTGAAGATAATCCTTTAAAACGAAAAGCAAATGACGATAATGAGAAAGATTTGAAAGAAAGTATTCCAAAAAAGTCAAAATACGACGATGACGAGAAAAGCAAACGCAAAAGATCACCAGACAGAGAGCGGAAAAAAGAAAAAAAGTCAAAAAGAAGTAAAGATGAAAGGAGACACAGACATTCAAAGCATGAATTAAAAAAAGAAGTGTTTGATGATGCAGCATATGATGATGAAATAGGTAGATATTGTTCTTAAGTCTTTAATATATTTACCAGTGTTCCCACGCCTTTTCTAATAAAGGGGTTCATGGAACCCCCTGTGAGCCACAATTTTCAGTTCTGGGGGTTCCGTGTGAAAATTGGGGGTACCAACATAAAAATGCTTTGTTACTGAATACAATGTCTGTATTCCTTCTTTTCTATGTTGTAGCAATGCATAGTTTTATTATCATCTTCGAAACGAAGCCATGGAAAAATGTCAACCAATGTTTTTGGAATGTTTTTATTCCTGGCCTCTTTTTAATGGTATTTACATTGCTTGGACTGTCATCTTGTTGCTGAACATTATCGGAATCGGCTGCGGGTGCTGGGGAAGTTATTTTCCACAGGCCGGTCAGTGTAGACTTTTTTCCCCTGACATTTTATGCAGACGCACATTTGTAAACAAATTCGGAACACTCGAACCTTATCGTACGTACCCTCAAGAGTTACTTCCCATAATTGTGCTATTTTTAAGGCGAGGAATTTCCAAAGCATCATTTATCGATTTTCATGCCATAAAACACAAGGCTACGACGTTCGTGTTGGTATTCAAGTTCGTGTAAATATAAAAAATGAAGGAAAGGAAAGTAAAACCGTAGGCATTTTGCGTACGTTCCGGTCACGTAGAGAAGACTAGTATTCTGATATATTGTACGTTTTTTCAGCATTCTGTACGTGATTCACGTACATTTGTGCGTGAATGGGAACACTGATTTACTTTTTTTGCAGTGATTAGAACATTACAAGTATCTGATTCTCATACACATGTCTTTCATGAATAGGCCGAATATCTAATCTCTACTGATATCCGCTCCGGTTATTTTTTTCGAATTGGCCTCTGCTGGATCTTTACCCAGGCCTTATATAAAAGCTTTTGGACCGATACCTACGGGGTCGCCCACAGAGCTGAGCAGGCAGACGGACCCTAATTAAACAACGTTATCAGTCAGACACCGATACCTTTACCTCGTTTCGGTCGTTCAAATTGATTGTTTTAGGATGCACATGTAAAAATCCACGCAGGCATTGTAAGAAGGCATATTATTCTTTCCATTTCATTCAACATCATTGTCTTAGCTATATTGTAGTCTCAGCAAATTAATGTATATGGTGCTTTTAGTTTAAAAAAGGGTAAAAAATGTACATGGATCTTCAAACTATCTGTATTAGAGTTTGTATGATTACTTCAATTTTAGTTGAGAGACTTGAAGGCATCTATCCATGATTATCAATCTGTATTTACAAAATACAATAGTATATATAGTATAATAGACAAATATGAAAGAAAATAATGCAATTTTTTTTAATTTTTTTTTTATTACAGCTCCAGTTCAAGATCCACAAGTGGATAAAAGTAGAATTTGTCCATATCTTGATACAATAAACAGGTATGTTAAGACAATTATCAACTATATTAATTTATGCTGTATTCTTTTATATAATTCAATTTAATTTACAGATCTTAATTGCACTTAGGAGAGGTCTTGAATATCTCAGTTTCAATGGGAATCAAACATCAGATAACATTGCACATACATGCATTTATGAACTTTTATACTTGTGCATATACTCAATTTTCAAATTGCAAATCTTTTCGTATGAGTTCATATAGAAAATTTACATGTCAGAGTTTACTGTGTACTATCACTTAAGATGTTTTGTGTAATGAGATATTTAATGGAAAAAATTTACACAAATGTGAACTTAACAGATGTAGTATTAAGTAAAAGAGAAAAATAGGTACAATTGATCAGTTTTATTGGCAGAAAACTTATTTTATTTTTATTTTTAACAATTTTATTTAATGAAAAATGTACACAGTACATGTAGTTAAGCTCCTTATCAAGTTATGATAAGTATGGCCAGCGTCAGCATTGCTTAATTGTTATAGATAAAAACAAGAATTGTGGTGCATGTACTGCATTTTGTATTCTATTCTTTTTTTTCATAGTGATATACATTTTGTTGGAACTGATAGTATTGCATTTATCTACTTAAAGGTCACTTCTGGACTTTGATTTTGAGAAGCTGTGTTCAGTGTCCCTGTCACACATTAATGTTTATGCTTGTCTGGTGTGTGGGAAATACTTTCAGGGTAAGTATATAATGTACAGTTAGGTATCATGTTATTTCTTTTTCTAGAGAATTAATTCTAAATAAAATGACCATTTTTTGGTTTGAAACGGGCAAATATTATACTTGACTTAAAGATAAATTGTAAATAAGATGAAAATTTTATGATGATTTTCATATAAAGGCTAAACATATTGTGTTTATTCATTTTAATTTAGTGAAATGGGTGTGTAACATGTACAAAGGACTTGCTTTCAAAAGTAGTGTATGAATATTACTGTGTGTTTTGCTCTATGTTTTCAGGACGTGGGAACAAGTCCCATGCCTACACCCACAGTGTGCAGGACAGTCATCATGTCTACCTGAACCTGGCCACACACAAGTTCTACTGTCTCCCCGACAACTACGAGATCATCGACTCCTCACTAGAAGACATAATTGTCAGTACAGCATGTTTGTTAACTTTACTATTTTTTGCCATCATTTGCACAAAAGAAAAATCAGAGAATATGGAAGTAAATCAAATGTTAACACTTTTGAACATTTTATTGCATGATATTGTCATTTACTGTTTTCAGTAAGTTTTGATGTAAATTCATGTGATATAGATTTATGCAACTTTTTAAACTCAGAAACAGGTCTAGAAATAATTAAAAGTAGATTTTACCAAAAAGGTTTGCATTTTGTGGAAATATTAGTACAAATCATGATAATTGTTTGAAATATTAAATATTGATGAGTACAGCACATTTCAATGACTTTTTTTTTTTAAAGGATTTTCAAGTTAAACCTCACTATTATGTTTACATTTATCATGACTTTCAGTATGTCCTGAATCCAACATTCATGGACAAACACATTCAGAGCCTGGATTGCAATGCCAAAATGTCAAGAGCCTATGATGGCATTACTTACCTTCCTGGTAAGTATCAGACACTGGTTTGGATAATAAATAATAAATGAAAATTTGTGTAATTGATAGCATCAGACATAAAATTATTATAAGTTTCATGCTTATTATACAATCTAACACTGGAATCAAGGGATAGTTGGAATGATAATTTTAGAGATCACAGTTTGAAATTTATTTTACAGACTTGAATTTTCAGATTGTATTTAGTTATTTCATATCTTGTTCAAAGTATGTACAGGTACCTCTATGTATCTAGGTACAAGTGTCATACCAATTTAAAATATTTTCTACTCATTATGGTTTGATAATTTTTTACCTCATGTTGTTGCCACATGTAATAATTTTGGTGGTTCATATATATTTTTGTCCTACATAATGTGTATTGTCATGTATGAAATTACTTTTCTTTCAATATTTGCTTTTTTTATTTCTCAGGTATTGTTGGGTTGAACAACATTAAAGCCAATGACTACTGCAATGTGATCTTACAGGTAAGACTTCTTATAAGTTATAAAAGAATTTAGGAAATGGCAGGTTGTGATATATTTTCATACTGCTGATCTCTACATCATTGTTATTGAATCCATCCATTCCTGGAATATAAAGTGATATTATGCAATCCTGTGCCTTTAGATTTGCAAAAAACATATACAAATTAATACATTTAGTTACCGGAATAATTTACAAATCCAGTCACCACTTTTGGAAAAAATGTTAGTTTAGAAATATCCTTTTGTACTTGAAATAAATATAATGATAACGCATACTGGTACATACATGATGATTTTTCTGCTCCTCAATTTACAAATGCTCATCAGGCCCTGTCACATGTCTCACCACTGAGGAACTATTTCTTGCAAGAGGAGAGCTACAAAGGGACGAAACGGCCACCAGGTGACCTGATGTTCCTCATTGTACAGAGGTTTGGAGAGCTGATCAGGAAGCTCTGGAATCCTCGAAACTTCAAAACACACGTCAGCCCGCATGAAATGTTACAGGCAGTCGTGTTGTGCAGTAAGAAACGCTTCCAGATCACACAGCAAGGTCAGCTTTACTTAACGTTTTACCTTCAGCCTCAATATTCTTTCATGTACCCTCTCATTTGAAAAATGCTGGCTTTGAATTTCAGAAATGAAAAAAACTCCCAGCTGGCTGGCTAGTTTCAGGATAATGTGACTGGATGTGGTAACTTGTCATTTGTCTTCAGCATAATTTCACAGTGAGGCAGAACAATATCAGTCTCATGTACACAAAGTTCCCAAATAATTGAAATACTGTCATTTAGTTAAGATCAACCATGGTTTCTGTGTTGTTGTTTTTTTCAAAATGTCTTTCATTATCTGCCATTTGTTCCTAGATATAAGCACTAGTTCAACCATGGAAAGAGGGTTTGAAAGTCTTTTTAAGAACCATTTATGTTTTTATGTTTGGGTAAAAGAGGATTGAACCAAAATACAATATCAATCAGAGTTTGTCTATTTTGATGATAGTGGATTTTATGCATCTTTGGTGTAGTGTCATTGATTATTCGGTCATATTTAACCCTTTCCCTCATAGAGGAAACCATGAAAAGACCTATGCGAACAACATAAAACCAGATCAGCCTGCGAGTAATTTGCAGGCTGATCAGGTTTTATGCTGTTCGCTGCTCCTCAGTGGTCTGGAAATGAGGTATTTGTTTAATAGTTTGGTTTTAAGGTTTAACTGTGGTTTTCTGCAGATCAGGCTTTATGTGATACCTATTGAGGGCGTCAAAATGAGACTATATGAGGGAAAGGGTTAACCTTGAAATGCTGCATCTATTCATTAAAAGACTGGTTAACCTGCAGATCATTTAATTGTTGAAGATGAAGACTTACCCAGGGGTCAAAAATTCCACTCGTCCTGCATAAAATTGGCCTTCTTTGTCTATATTGCAGGACGAGTATGAATTCAAAATATTTTTGACCCCTGCTTACCACTGATTATGTGTGTATATAGGTACATTTGTATAAATGTGTTTGCCAATATGATGTTACATTATTGTAAGTAGAAAATATATAGTTTATGTCATAAATTGAAATTTGATCACATTTATACATTTTTTAAGAACTAAAACATTGACCATCATCAGATTTTTATCGATCTTGTAGGTGATGCCCTTGAGTTTATGTCCTGGATTCTGAATGCCCTCCATGGTGCACTTAATGGCACAAAGAAGCTGAGCAGTTCAATCATCAACAAAACATTCAGGGGCAAGATGAAGGTGTACTCAAGAAAAGTTCCTCCACTAGAAATGGTATATGATCAATATTAATAGATAGCACAAAATAAATATGACCACTTATTTTTCAGTCTTACAGTTTGAAGTTGGTGTTATTTTAACATTGCTAAATACAAATATGCCATTAAACTTGTGCTATTAGATACCTTTTCTAGGCATCCAGCCTGTTCCCAATGTGGTATTCTGTTACATATCTGACCTCTGTTAAACAGATACCCTTGCTAACCAGCCATTATTGCTTAGTTCCATGGACTGGCTTCAGTAGACAGGTTTGACTGCAGTCCTTTTTTACAGTTGATGAGGAAGGGGCCTAAATATTATATTTTCTGGGATAATAATGTTCCATATTATTGATTTTCGGGATAAATAGCAAATTTTGGGAAATCTGCATGAATTCAAAGAAATGTTCAGAGAGGAACCGCCTCATATAAAGAAGGGAAAGAAGGCTTGGACTGTATATAAAAATGCTTTAAGTAGGACCATTTTGATAATCATTGTCCATTTTTTAATGTCATTCATATTCATAAATTTTTCCACATCAGGCAGAACATGAGAAGCAGAAGCTGCTGTTGACGGAGGAGTACCAAGAGACGATGGACGAGATGCCCTTCCTGTATCTGACCTGCGACCTCCCCGCCCCTCCCCTCTACCCTGACGAACTCCAGGAGAACATCATCCCTCAAGTGCCCTTTCACACTATCCTGGCCAAGTTTAATGGCTCTTATGAAAAGGAATATAAGACTCATAAAGATTCCACATTGAAGAGATTCGAATTAACAAAACTGCCACCATATATAATTGTATATATCAAGGTATGTTGTTCCTTTGTTGATTTGAATTTTACTGCTGTGCAGTTCCTTTATATGTCCACCATTATAATAATTAGAAGGAAAACAATAATGAAATTAAGTTGACTTTACAACCAGCAATCTTTGCTTAGTGAAAATCCACCATTATTTCAAAAGCTTCAGTTTTTTTTTCTGCCTGTTTTGGGAAAGGGACGCAGCCCCCAATTGGGACTAACTTTCGACATATTTCGCTAAATTGGGAATTTTTAAAGAGCAGAAAAGCAACTTAGTATGTGTAACATTATCTAAAGAAGCATTTTCTTTCATAAACACAATTAAATAAACAAAACACTTAATAAATAATCAAATTGGGGAAAAATATTTTCAATTTGGAATGAGTTGGATATTCGGACCCTACAAATAGGCAGGAAAAAAGCATGGGTTTAATGCACACCTTGTATTTAAAAGATAATAATAACATTAATTTTAATGGCAAAAGGTTATGATGTACTAGTATTTAATATGCTGTAAAGGTGTATTATGGTAAAGTGAATGAAAATATAATGAGAATGGCAAAGAACCACAAAAAGATTAAATTTGTATATATGAAATCAATGATAAACATTTATAAGCATGTATAGATTCAATATTTGCTTTTATTATCATGCAGAGATTTACAAAGAACTTCTTTGTGCAAGAGAAGAACCCAACCATTGTGAACTTTCCAATCAAGTAAGTTACATATAATATATTAATATTTATTTTTGATATCTCCAATATTTATACACTGATTTTAATTTTCACTCAAATAAACATTCTTTATTTGTATGAAATGAAAGATTTGAATTTCAGTAACAATTCATTGGGAAAATAAATGATAATGTTTTTAACATTTCGTGCATTAGTTTTAGATAATGATTTTGTGAACATTAAACAATTACTTCAAACAATAACATAATAATATCATCATGACATAGTAACAATTTTCCTTAATATCCATAGGGTAAATACATATATAATAATTTAATAAATGCAGGGATATAATCCATGTTAGGTACGGGGTGATAAATGAGCAGTTATTTCCCTTTTATTTTTCACACACTAGGTCTTTCATTCATGATATTGAAGATAAAGAGCGTACTATATATATAACACAAAGATAGAATATTAGTAGCATTATTTACCAAGATACTGTTAGTATTTACTGTTGTTACTGAATTTCTAGGAACATAGACTTTGGAGACCTCATGAAGCCAGAGTTCCGAGCTAAGCACCAGTACACAACCTATGATCTGATGGCCAATATTGTACATGACGGCGAACCAGGTCCAGGGAAGGGAACATACAGGGCCCACATACTGCACAAGGTGGGTGAACAATGGTCAGGGTGTTGGGAGGTCCAGTAAAGCAAATAAGCACCTCATAGCAATTCTCTTGGATACATTTTTTAGTTAAAAAAAAAATAAAGAAGAAAGAATACCAAATTAAAGTCCTATAAGAAATGAATCACTAGACTACTCCTTGTAAGTGGGGGCTATATCAATCTCATTAAAATCATATCTTAATTTGCGCTCTTCTACTATACCTGATTAGGATCTGACAACAACGCATTAGGGGTCATGTCAGATGGACCTTTTAAGTAATTTATATGCATAAACAAGTGCTAATCAAAAAGCGGGTTTCAAACCTTTTAATTTCACTTCTTCTCCTTGAATTTGTTATCAAAATCTCCCAGAAAAAAAATCCACACACAAACCATCTGTCACTCGAAGAATACAGCATTTTAGGTGTGTTTTCTATCACAGTGGGAAACCATGGGTGGCATCATCTTGTAATATGTTCATATACATGTATATTGATGTGGTTACTTCCCCTGGTTATACCTAATGATTCTGTAGGTGCCGATTTGATTGGCTTATACAAAGGTTGATCTGAGGTGACATTTTATACAATGTTGTCATATTCATTTGGTGATAATGAATTGATTTTAATGAGACTGGGGCTATATAGACTGCCGCTCACATTATGTTCCGTCCCATCTTGCACCCACAGTATGGATATTGAGGTATTTATAGCCTTTATTGATAACTCTAGTTTGTGAAATGAGATGACTCATATTTTTCTGGAAATTCTCTACAAATCAGAATCAAGTATTTTCAATAAGAAGAGTGCTATAGATGAGACCATGTTTCTACTGAGTCCGTGTATGTTTGCAGGGCTCAGGGAAATGGTATGAACTACAGGATCTCCACGTAGCCGACATCCTGCCCCAGATGATCACGCTATCAGAAAGTTACATACAGGTAATAACTATGCTGGCAATGGGAAAAGTTCATATAGGGATATCAAGCATTATTTTATATGTAGTACTGTACAAGGCTGTTTATTCACACACAAAACAACTTTTTTTCTATCTGTGCATGTATGTGTATCTGTTGTATATTCAGAGAAAATTATATATTAAGGGTTTGAAATGGTTTGCGATCATGCAATCTAAGTATATCAGTTTTCCGACAATAATCATGTTGATAAAGATATATCTTGTATACATGTACAGGTATATTAATTACCGTATACACCCATGTACAGTGTGAAGCCATGTATTGTGAAAACCCCCAATTTATGTTTCAAAACCTTGGAAAAAATTGCTCTTCCCTTCTTTGGACTTCCAGTTTCTTAAGACGCAAATTTCTTGTGGGTGTTTGATTGCACTACAGGTGACATGTTCTATTGCTTAAGCAAGTTAGTAACACAGTGATTGTAATTCACACCTCTAGTATCGACATGCAGTTTTTATGCCCCCAAAGGTGGGCATATAGTAATTGAACCGTCCATCCGTCTGTCCCTCCGGATTTCGTTTCCGCTCCATAACTCTGACATTCCTGGATTTGGCAGAAATGTTCACCATCATGAGATGATGTGTCTTGTGCAATCCTCAGGTCTGTTGCTTCAAGGTCAAGGTCACAGAGTTTAAAGGTCAAAAAATTGGGTCTGGATTTCGTTTCCGCTCCATAACTCTGACATTCCTTGATGGATTTTAAATTTACTTGGCAGAAACGTTCACCATCATGAGCCAATGTGTCGCGCACAATCCCCAGGTCTGTGGCTTCAAGGTCAAGATCACTTAGAGTTTAAAGGTCAAAAATTGGGTATATTTTTTGTTTTCGCTCCATTACTCTGACATTCCTTGATAGATTTTGAAATTACTGGGCAGAAATGCTTACCACCTTAAGGCAGTGTGTTGCACACATTCTCCAGGTCTGTAGCTCCAAGGTCAAGGTCACACTTAGAGTTCAAAGGGTTTGTTTTTTGTGTCCTCTTCATATCTTTGTCTCTCCTCAATAGATTTTGAATTTTTTTTGCTTAAATGTGCACCATAATGATACAATGTGTTGTGTACAATACCCAGTTTATATCTGAAAGGTCATGTTCACACTAAGAGGTCAAGTGTCATAAGCCCTGATTGTGCATTGGTTTGCCCTCCGTCCGCCTCTCCAGAAATTGGGATGTGATTTCTTAAAAACCATATTATAAGCTAGCTCAGTGAAACTTGGTATATAAAGACAATATGGAGATTAATTAATGCAACTCACTTAGATATTTTTCTTGGATAAAAATACTGGTTGTTATGGTAATGGAAATAATCAAAATATGCATGATCTGTGGGGACTTATGGTTCAGTTATGCATATGATTCTGGCTATTGTGTATTTTATACATGCATAATGCTGTAGTGATTTCACTGTTAAAAATGTCAGGGAAAAGTCAAAAGAAATGTCAGGAAAATTTTCACAAAACCATGAATATACAGTTCGGGGGCATTCATCACATCTTGTGACATATCTTGTTTGGAAAAGTGAAAAAAACAAAAAAACAACTAATTCTTGTGTGTTATGCACACCCCTTCTCCAAAATGGAAATAGAAATCAGAGAAATGTGCACTATACATGGATGTTAACGGTAGTTAATGATAATCACAGTGTCATATTTATGATAACAGTATGACCCCTACCCATTCATTTACAATTAAAAACAATATTATCCTTATGTGTGAACTTATGCAGTTTTCATTGTTTACTGCTTGGTTGGCAGATATTTGAGCTGCGGACGGACATTCCCAATCCCGCATTTAATAAGATGGGTACAGAGGCTGGCAACTCTAATGGCTCCTCAAAGAACCAGGCAGACACGGAAACAGGCAAATGAGGCTCACATGTAGGACTTGTAGGCCACAAATCCTGGGAATGATCCATCATCTAGTATTGGGACCAATGATGGAGGACAGAAGAAAAGAAGCAGAACATGAGATGTAACAATCAAGTTCTTACTACATGTGACAGTTTGATAAAGAAAGACATGTTTATGAAACAGAAAAGGAAAAAAAATCAGAATTATGCTATATTAAAAATCTCATTAAGATTGGCACATGTATTTATTCCAAGAGGGAATAGGTTACCATTATGGATGAAGCTTAAGAAACTTGCATTATGTTGATATGGACATGTATTCTTGTCAAGTTTGGATGTATTTGTAATGGTATGTACTATATATGTTAAAATTGTGATGAAGTAGGTGAGCAGAGTTTCAGTGGAAGAGGATCTTTCCCTAGATGACATGCTGATTTTTTGGCCGCAATGCATCATGGGAATACAGAGAGATTTGATATTGGGTAGGGTTTTCAAAGGATAAGCTGGGGCCATAAATAAACAAAAATCCGTTGTTGGACTATGACATTATGCAACACAATACATAAATGAACTAATTGTTAATGAGAGAAAGATTGTTACATAGACATGATAACATTATATTGAAATAAAAAAAAAAGATAATCCAGTGTTTGAATACTTTTCTTTTCCAGTTCTCTAATACAGCAGTGTCTTAACAGCATGTCACTGCACATGTGGATGTCAGTGTATACCAGATTCTAGGAAGAGAAAATGATCATAACCTTTAACTAGAAGTGTGTTTCATTAAAACACATGTCTGGCCTGCTGCAGTAATTACCTGATTGAAAATCTCTGAACACCTTATCAAAAGCCAAACACATGCGCACACATACTAAGAAGAAGATCCCAAGCATAGTTCATTTTTTTTTTTTTAGGAAAATCTAACTATGGAGAGGAAGTATCTGATCACAATACCAAGAAGTTATATGTGCAAATTTCCATGGAGAAAAATCTTAATTATTTGGTGGACTTTGTACATTCACAAGTTTTCTAATTCAAAGCATATTTCAACATTATTTTTTAAACAAAGGGGCAATAACCCCGGTTCTGCTAAACACAGAAAGTTCGAAAGAAACACATTATTAGTTTCGTAATTTGGTCAGGTTTAATTTTTTCAAAGGTTGGACAAGGCTTACCATATGTTGTAATTACAAAAGAGGAATTAATTTACAGGGATTGTTAGGACTTTCTGCCTACAGGCAGAAAGTCATATTGGGTTTGTACTGTTTTTTTATTATTCTTCTTCTTCTTCTTATTATTCTTTTTTTCTTCCTCTTATATTTGTGTTAATTTCGAGGTGTTGCCATTGACTCAGAACAATGAAAATTTTATGGCATATATTTCAAACCATGAGCTTTCGGATGCAATGAATTTTATATTCATACGACGTCATATGACGTCAGATTTGACGTCAGGTGAAAAAGTTTGTACGCGGTCTACAGCCATTATTTCTGGACCGATTTTCATCAAAATTTCACAGAATGTGTATGTTAGGCTCTAGTTGTGCATCCCGGTGTCCGTTTTTCAAAATTCGAAAAGTCCATGGTTCTATAGCGAATCCAAGTTTCGAACCAAGGTCGTAAATTTTAAAATGCTTATAAAATCTGTCCTATTTAAGATAGAAAGTTGATATTTAGTCAGTATATAGGTCTCTAGAAGTTTTAAACATTTTGTGAAAATAAATGTCATATGACGTTACGTGACGTCATTATATGATAATGCATTTCCAATATTAACAAGAATATTTCTATATGTTGAAATTGTCGAAGGGCAATGAAAATTTAATGACACATGCTTCAAAGGCGGAAATTTTGATTTCTATGATTTTCATATGCCTATGACGTCATATGACGTCACACTTGAAATATGCAACAAAAGTTTGTACGCGGTCTACAGCCATTGTTTATGAACCGATTTTCATCAAATTTTCACAGAATGTGTATATTAAGTTCTAGTTGTGCATCTCGGTGTCTGTTTTTCAAAATTCGAAAAGTCCATGGTTCTATAGCGAATTCAAGATTCGAACCAAGGTCGTAAATTTTTATATGCTTATAAAATCGGATTTATTTGAGATAGAAAAGTGATATTTGGTCAGTATATAGGTCTCTGGGAGTCTTAAACATTTTGTGAAAATAAACGTCACATGACGTCACTTGACGTCATTATATGATAATGTATTTCTAATATTAATAAGAGTATTTCTATATGTTGAAATTGTCGAAGGGCAATGAAAATTTAATGACAAATAATTCAGAAGCTGAAATTTCGATTTCAATGATTTTCAGAAGCCTTTGACGTCATATGACGTCACATTTGAAATTGACTACGAAAGTTTGTACACGGTCCAGAGCCATTATTAATGGGCCGATTTTTATCAAATTTTCACAGAATGTGTATATTACGTTCTTATTGTGTATACCGGTGTCCGTTTTTCAAAATTCGAAAAGTCCAAGCATCTATGGCGGATCCAAGATTCGAACCAAGGACGTAAATTTTTAAATGCTTATAAAAACTGTCCTATTTGAGATAGAAAGTTGAAATTTTGTCAGTTAGTAGGTCTCTGGGTGTCTAACAATTATGTGAAAATAAACGTCATACGACGTCACGTGACGTCATTTGTTTATTATTATTATTCTTTTCTTCTTCCTAACTAAACGCTTATTTTAATATGTTGCAATAGTCCTAGGACCATGAAATTTTTAATGGGTTATTAGTCACGTGAGGAAATTTTGATTTCAATGATTGTCAGCAGCCTATGACGTCACATGACGTCACAGCTAAAAATAGTGAAAAATGGTGTTTGCGCTCTACAGCCGTCATTTATAGTCGGATTTTCTTCAAATTTTCACAGATGGTACATCTTGAAACTAAGGTGTCCATATCCTGTCAGCTAACCGAAATTCCGAAAGACCGAAGTTCTGTGGCTGAAATAAGATTCGAACATAGGACCGAAAATTTCATTTTAGGATTAAAGAGCTTCAGGATGAGATAGAAAGTTGAAACTTACACAGTTTGCAGTTCTGCAGAATTTCTACATATATTTTGATTCCTGACGTCATATGACGTCATAAGCATACTTCTTAATTTTTATTTTAGGGCAATGATTTCGACATGATGCCAGTTGTTCAGAATAATGAAAATTTCAGAGTTATGACAGTAAAATATGCGCTTTTGAACAAAAGCATCTTCAGCACCCTATGTCGTCATATGACGTCAGAGCTAAAATAGTGAAAAATGGTGTTCACGCTCTACAGCCGCCATTTATGGTCGGATTTTCTTCAAATTTTCACAGATGGTACATCTTGAAACTAAGGTGTGCATATCCTGTCAGCTAACCGAATTTCCGAAAGACCGAAGTTCTGTGGCTGAAATAAGATTCGAACATAGGACCGAAAATTTCATTTTAGGATAAAAGAGCTTCAGGATGAGATAGAAAGTTGAAACTTACACAGTTTGCAGTTCTGCAGAATTTCTATAAATATTTTGAGTCGTGACGTCATATGACGTCATGTGACGTCATAAGCATACTTCTTAATTTTCATTTTAGGGCAATGATTTCGACATGATGCCAGTTGTTCAGAATAATGAAGATTTTAGAGTTATGACTGTAAAGTATGCGTTTTTGAACAAAAGCATATTCAGCACCCTATGACGTCATGTGACGTCAGAGCTAAAAATATTGAACAATGGTGTTCGCGCTCTACTGCCGTCATTTATGGTCGGATTTTCTTGTAATTTTCACAGATGGTACAACTTGAAACTAAGGTGTACATATCCTGCCAGCTTACCGAAATTCCGAAAAACCGAAGTTCTGTGGCTGAAGTAATATTCGAACATAGGACCAAAAATTTCATTTTAGGATTGAAGAGCTTCAGGATGAGAAAGAAAGTTGAAACTTGCACAGTTTGCAGTTCTGCATTATTTCTACAAATAATTTGAATCGTGACGTCAGAGGACGTCATAAGCATACCACTTATTTTTAATTTGGGGCAATGATTTCGACATGATGCCAATTGTTCAGAATAATGAAAATTTCAGAGTTATTGCAGTAAAGTATGCGCTTTTAAGCAACAGCATTTTCAACACCCTATGACGTCACGTGACGTCAGAGCTAAAAATAGTGAAAAATGGTGTTCGCGCTCTACAGCCGCCATTTATGATCAGATTTTCTTCAAATTTTTACAGATGGTACATCTTGAAACTAAGGTGTCCATATCCTGTCAGCTAACCGAAATTCCGAAAGACCGAAGTTCTGTGGCTGAAATAAGATTCGAACATAGGACCGAAAATTTCATTTTAGGGCTAAAGAACTTCGGGATGAGATAGAAAGTTGAAACTTACACAGCTTACAGTTCTGCAGAATTTCTACATATATTTTGAGTCGTGACGTCATATGACGTCATAAGCATACTACTACTACTGCTACTTTCTTTTTTTTCTTCGTAACTAAACGCTTATTTATAATATAATGTCAATTAATCACCATGAACATGAAATACTACCAGAGGTGATACATTACATGAAACTTCTATCTCCTGCTTTTTGCATTAACACAGGTTACAGAAAGTCCTATCATTCGTTTTGACGAATGACATCTAGTTCTTATTCTTTTTTTCTTCCTCTTGTATTTGTGTTTATTTTGATGTGTTGCCAATGGCCCAGAACAATGAAAATTTTATGGCATATATTTCAAACCTTGAGCTTTTGGATGCAATGAATTTTCATATTCATATGACGTCATATAACGTCAGATTTGACGTCAGGTGAAAAAGTTTGTACGCGGTCTACAGCCATTATTTCTGGACCGATTTTCATCAAAATTTCACAGAATATGTATGTTACGCTCTAGTTGTGCATCCCGGTGTCCGTTTTTCAAAATTCGAAAAGTCCATGGTTCTATAGCGAATCCAAGATTCGAACCAAGGTCGTAAATTTTTAAATGCTTATAAAATCGGTCCTATTTAAGAAAGAAAGTTGATATTTAGTCAGTTTTAATTAAAAAAATTTTTATTGAAATTTCGAAGAATTAAATTAAAGACACATGCTTCAAATGCTGAAATTTTTATTTCTATGATTTTCATATGCCTATGACGTCATATGACGTCACATTTGAAATATGCTACAAAAGTTTGTATGCGGTCTTCAGCCATTGTTTGTAAACCGATGTTCATCAAATTTTCACAGATTGTGTATATTATGTTCTAGTTGTGCATCCCGGTGTCCGTTTTTCAAAATTCGAAAAGTCCAAGGTTCTATATCGATTCCAAGATTCGAACCAAGGTCGTTGATTTTCAAATTCTTATAAAATCGGTCCTATTTGAGATAGAAAGATGATATTAGGTCAGTATATAGGTCTCTGGGAGTCTTAAACATTTTGTGAAAATAAATGTCATATGACGTCACGTGACGTCATTATATGATAATGAATTTCTAATTCTAACAAGATTATTTCTATATGTTGAAATTTTTGAAGGGCAATGAAAATTTTATGCCGCATGCTTCAGATGCTGAAATTTCGATTTCAATGATTTTCAGAAGCCTATGACGTCATATGACGTCACATTTGAAATTGACTACGAAAGTTTGTACACGGTCCAGAGCCATTATTAATGGGCCGATTTTTATCAAACTTTCACAGAATGTGTATATTCAGTTCTAGTTGTGCATCTCGGTGTCCGTTTTTCAAAATCCGAAAAGTCCATGGTTCTATAGCGAATTCAAGATTCGAACCGAGGTCGTAAATTTTTAAATGCTTATAAAATCGGTCCTATTTGAGATAGAAAAGTGATATTTGGTCAGTATATAGGTCTCTAAGAGTCTTAAAGATTTTGTGAAAATAAACGTCATATGACGTTACGTGACGTCATTATATGATAATGTATTTCTAATATTAACAAGAGTATTTCTATATGTTGAAATTGTCTAAGGGCAATGAAAATTTAATGACAAATGATTCAGATGCTGAAATTTCGATTTCAATGGTTTTCCGAAGCCTATGACGTCATATGACGTCACATTTGAAATTGACTACAAAAGTTTGTACACGGCCCAGAGCCATTATTAATGGGCCGATTTTCATCAAATTTTCACAGAATGTGTATATTACGTTCTTATTGTGTATACCGGTGTCCGTTTTTCAAAATTCGAAAAGTCCAAGCATATATGGCGGATCCAAGATTCGAACCAATGACGTCAATATTTAAATGCTTATAAAAACTGTCCTATTTGAGATAGAAAGTTGAAATTTTGTCAGTTAGTAGGTCTCTGGGTGTCTTAACAATTATGTGAAAATAAACGTCATATGACGTCACGTGACGTCATTTGTTTATTATTATTATTCTTTTCTTCTTCCTTACTAAACGCTTATTTTAATATGTTGCAATAGTCCTAGGACGATGAAATTTTTATGGGTTATTAGGCACGTGAGGAAATTTTGATTTCACCTCTACTGCATATATGTAGCCATATCTCAATAAATATCGATTTTTGTAAATATATGTATGAATAAGAATTATAGCTGAATAATTGACGTTTCCAAAGATATTTAGTTTATTAAAATTGGTTTACGCAATACAAAGTTATAAGCAAAAAAACTAAATGAAATGAAGCTAATTTTGCTGATAATATGCTGTTTTCTTGAGGTTTAACAGTCAATATCTCAGAAACGACTGAAGATAAGTTTATACATTATGCGTATAAAATGTAGCATGTTTTACGAGCTTTCTAACGGTACCAAGTTTATTGAAAATTAAAAAAAAAAAAAAAAAAAAAAATTCAATGGGATTTTTTTTTTTTTTTTTTTCGAATGTTGACTGTTTCCAAAATAAGCATTGAAGTTAATACATGTACAACGGCACAAGACAAAAATCCGTATTTGCAACACTATGTAGCTAGCGAGCAGTTTGCAAGCCTTGAAAAATTCATACGCAGCCCCACATTTTAGACCACCTAAAAACTGCATTGTTATGCTAACGATATTCATATTGCATCAGTTTGTAGGCTGGGATGTTACCTTTCAAAATATCACCAATAGTTCGAAATTCCGGGAATTTATGGCAAAACTACGGAAGCCCAAACACGCCAAAATCGCTAAATACGTTTAACTACGTTACAGGTGTCGAAAGAATATAGCACTATACAAATATTCAATACTTCTTCCTACTGAGGCTAAAATAAAACAAGGTTACAACTGAGCTGGAGTGATGAAATTCTATGTGTGATGAAAGTTAGAAACTTACATTTGAACACTGTTTCATTTTTCTTCCATGTCATATGACATAGTATAAATTTTGTATGTAAACTACATGTGCAAGATATGGGCGGACTTTTATTAAAATTCACAGAATGTGTTCAATTTGTGCTATTTTATATAGAAATAGAGGAGATAGAAAGTTGCAATTTGGACAGATTATCTATTATGTCATCTTCTATATATACTATATAAAGCAGATGTCGCAGAAAGTCCTATCATTCGTTTAAACGAATGACATCTAGTTTTTATTGTGATTAGAAAAAGTCCTTTGATATTGTGGGGAATGTTTTTTCCTGTTGAGATTTCTCTGGATAGATATGAGATATATCCAAGCATCCAACCACATGATTCACATAAAAATTGGCGTTGATGGCACTTGGTTGTGAGGCCAAGGGTTGTGGGTTTGATCCCCATGCACTGGGGTCGGGCATGGTCTCCGTCTTGAATGACTTTCTTTCTGATGGTGGGGCCGCCGTGGCCGAGCGGTTACAGCCATGGACTACAAATCTCTCAGCCCCTCACCGCTGTTGGTTCGAATCCCGGTAGGGACTTCGGATTTTTCATGTGAGGAAGCCATCCAGCTGGCTTGCGGTAGGTCGGTGGTTCTACCCGTGTTCCTCTGTGTACTCGGGGTCTTCCTCCACCTGTAATTAGCTGGACGTCGCTATATGATTGAAATACTATCGCAGCGACGGTAAACCCCAATACAACAACAACATCTTTCTGATGGTAATTTGTATTCCACCGCTGTACTTAGTTAACTACAGAGATGCATGCTAAAGTTTCAGTATTGTCAGAATCCCGGGAAAGAGTTGTTAGGTGAACGATAAATAATATGAAGAAAATCAAATAAACCAAGCTTAACACATAAAATGAAGAACATAAAATGAACATAAAATTAAAAAGGACTCATTGCTGTCACATGTTTAGGTGTGTTTTTAATTTCACAGGGGAGGATAATAGTTGCAGCATTTGAATATAGTGCAGAACGGACTAATTGATGAAAACTCTCAGTTGCTGTGAACAATAGTTTTATAGGGACCTGCATAGCAGAATAAAACGAATTCTGTTGTGCTAGCAAAATATACATGTTCATCTTTGGCTGTATAATCCGTTGCCCATTACTGGTTGGATCGGGTATGAATTACGCCAAGAGCCCCACTAAATACTGCACACAGCTATGAAGTTGTCTTAATCTAGGACTATTTAGCATGCTTTTCACGTGTACCTTAGGCTTTATGATTACGTGTGCGCACGCCAGATTACAGCGTCTTCCTTCCGAGCGGTCGCATAAACGCTACACAACAAATTCGAAAGCTGAATGGGAAAACCCTCAAATATAAATGATAGGGCCCGTGTAGTTAAAATGGGGACACAATTATTTAAAGTCCCAGTATCTTATAGATGTTAGACCTAAATCCGAATGCTCTTACAACATATATAATTCAGTTTTGATTTCATCACTGAAAAACCTTGAGAAATGCCTAATTTACAGGAAAGATTCTATAAGAAAAAATGCAAATTGTGGCTGTCTCGTTCTATATTTAGCTCAGAACAATGACAACATAAAATTAACATACAATGTATTTTTTAGAAGTTCATGGATTTTCTTCCTATCACCTCTACTACCGTTTACCAATATTTATTCAGTCTATAGAAAAAAGTCAATGAACTTCAGAAACACCCCATGGACACCGAGACATCCGTGATTTTACTGAACAGTGTGTTTCAGAACAAACTCTGCCCATCTTTCTCACTATTTTGCCCTGTCTGAACAACTAAGACTTCCGGCCGAATATTTCATTATGTGGGCTTAATTAAACATTAAGAGGTTCATCAAACATCATTTGAGGATTTGCTAATCAGAAATTTTGAAAAATATATTTTTCCCAGCTATAACGCACTGGGGCTTTAAGCGATTTCGATGCTTTGTAACACTCTTTTAACGTGGCTGCGAGGCTGGTTGAGGTTTTCCCAGAAGAGTAGACGTATTTTCGAACAATACGAAGAACCCACTATACCAAACGGTGTTCCCAATAAATGTCACCAATTTTAGATTTATCCACTTTCGATGGATTCAACATAAATTCCCGCAAACTGTGCAACAATTTCGATGGATTCAACATAAATTCCCGCAAACTGTGCAACACTTTCGATGGATTCAACATAAATTCTCGCAAACTGTGCAATTTTATTTATTTTTAAACAAAAATAACACAAGCACTGAATGATTTCTGAATAACCGAAATACTTTGTATACATAGTGTTGTTTCGTAATGACGCCAAATCCGACACACAAAAAAATCAGCTCGTTCTTTTGGTAATATAGATAATGACCTCATATACATTCCATCCAAGTTTGTTCATGATTGTTCGTTTCATAGTTTTTAGCATTTCAGTTTAAAAGGGCAATAACTCTAGTTCCACAAACTCGAATTACCTGAAAATCATACTGGCCAGAGATAGTTTTTACGAGTATATATTCATTATGTCCATGCCCAATGAAGACTTTCACATTTAAGCGTATAGCTCAATAATCGTTCATGATATTGACTTGAAAGTTTAAGAACATATTCTTCTGCATAAGGGGATCATTGAAGATAACTTGAATGAATTTGATACACATCATTGCCCCTTTTTAATATATAAATTTGCATGCAAGCTACTGTCCAACATATCTCTTAGTAACTAGGCATTGGATTGAATTTAGGCTTCGTTAACATATTCAGGGGTGTGGATAACTCTTGACTTAATTTAGTACAAATTATTTCGAGATTTCTTTCAAGATATTTCGATTAAAGTTTTGTATGCCTGAGACCATTATGCCCATGTTCTATCAAGGTAGACACTCAGGATTTTTTCACATTTAGCTTTTTATTCACCACGTCTATTGGTATATGGAGGTCGTGGCCATCACCCTCCATACCTTACTGACCTAACTCGCATTTTTACTTCAGCATTCCAACCGGTGACCTCAGACGACCGGGGACGGTGCGTGCATAAATCCAATCATACATATACATATACCACATTCCTCTATAAGTATAATGACTAAAATGGCTTTAAACGTGAAACTGACCTTTACACAGGCCTGTTCAGTTGTCGTTATGAACGGGTCGATAGCTAGCTATGTTTAGTTTTCAATGAAGAACACGTTGATAATAAAATATGGCCAGTATAAACCCTGTTCAGCCAAAAAAATTATATTTTATATTTGATTTTACGGGATAAAGTAATTTCATACATTGATCCATTAAACACTAGATATGCTGGACATGCGACCTTTCTCATATATCGTCCCCGGTGGCCGAGTGGTTAGAGCGTCGGACTCGGGAGCGGGGGATCGTGGCTTCGATCCCCGGACGCGTCATACCAAAATCGTAAAAATTGGTTATGGTATAGTTCCCTTGCTTGGCGCTCAACATATAAAGGTGGTTCCAGGACTGGCTGGCCCGGTGTCAGGATAATGTGACTGGGTGTGATATCATGCCACATGTCTCCGGCGTGATACTGCAATGTGGCAGCACTATATCTGTAGACATCGTCTCCAAATGACTAAAATACAGTCAGTGGAACGTTAAACCCAACAAACAAACATATGCTAAGATAATAGGTAGGTTTTAAATGTAACCTCTCTGGAAGCTTGATGGTATGCAGCTGTAACTCCATATTCACGTTTGCAATCCACTCAACAGGTTATGACGTTATGTGGACCCGCATTTGCATTTTATTAACCAATGTCATGCCCTTTGCTAAGACCCTGTCATTTACTGTACAATACATCTTAACCTGGGTAATATTTTCTTTAAACTACTGCATGGCTGGAATCCGGGAGTTAAGTTGGACATGTTTGCACAATAATGAATTCAGCGTGCGGATTGGCCAACCATTTGTTCTGCTCTTTTGTTCCTGAATAAAATACAAACGATGACTTTACCCCCGGATCAATATATAAACGTTTGTGTATGAATAGACTCTAAAATTAAATTGATTTTAATTTAAAACTGCGCAAACCTTTGATAAGGCGAGTCAATATTGTCGATGTGTCTACATGATACTCGAGTGGCTGTTTCGATAACACGGGTACACTAACTGCCCTGGGTACTTGAGTTGAAGATAGCCAACACAACAGTGGTGCCAAAAATTAAGTTGATGTCAGCTTTATCGACTTGGCCGTAATTAAACCTATTACACGATTTAACAGTTATCGGTATGTGAGGGATTTAACAGATGGACTTACCTTAGAAGTTTAGTTATTTTGAACAAAACCTTTGTTATTTGTGGTTTAATGTCCCCAGCCCAGACAATATTTTAGTCGTTTTTAGGCTGAAAGTTTTGGTGCCACCTCATTGCAACATCACGCCGTAGACATGTGGCATAAAGTCACAGCCAGTTAAATTATCCTGACATCGGGCCAACAAATCATGCAGCAATGTTCATACTGATGCACCTATCAATGTTTTGCCCAAGGGTATGGGGGCAGGGGCTGATCTAGAGGAATAAGCATTTTTAATTTTTGGTGTCTAAATCCACACCCTATGGCTTTGGCAATTTGTCAAAATCCCCACATTATATGCTCGCCAAAGTCTTTTTCCCAGGACCCAGTACCATTATGTCAGTTAAATTCCCGCTTGTCGGGAACGGTCATCTGTCAAAGACCCTGTGTATACTTAGGGCAACATGAGCGCCAAGCTACATGTACCATTTTTAAAAACGACTTAAAAACATGACGGTCGATTATCGAACCAGCAGCCCCTATAGGCCGTTATAGACTCAATCTGAATATTTCAATTATACTAATACTGAACAAAGAAGTTGGCATCTCGACCAACGGAAGTTAGAGGTGATTTCTTCTATATGAGCATCTAAATTCTTCATAAAGTTTATGTTTTAGGCGATCGTCGAAATAATTATGCGTATTTCGACATGAAATCCCGCCCTACTGTTTAAATAATTCGCCTGGCATCCCACCAACTCAAAACACGCCAATTCGGTTTTATGTCTCCTCGCTTTCGATTTCCCGCCATCGCGCCAACGAAGAAGTTATACCCTTTGGTACGTCTGAAGTATTTTACGTCATCAGATGTACATAATGGTCTGTCAAACTTTCAAAGCTAGAATGTCGGATCTTTTCTAATTCAATGATTTTGCCAGAAAATAAGCAATTCAAGACATTTTGTTTTATTCATATACATGTATTAAAAAACAACCAAAATTGTATTTTGCAATTCATGATGTACGGAAGAAGTCTTAATGAACATTTTATTTCCGATCTGATTCCTAAATTGTTTTATTGAATACGATATGCTGAATAATACAATATGATAAAATTAACAAAACAAATCAAAACAAAACAAAACATGTTTTGCGTTTCCTTCGCCTCCTGATTCCTGAGAGTATGTTATACAGACACACCATGTCTAATTCATGCATTAGGGTTGCTAACAAGAAATTAATGATCACTCCTTCTTACATTACACTTTAAATTATTTTGATATAGATTTTTTTTTTCAAAATAAATGAATACTTTAGAATGAGATGGGGTCTATCATATGAGGTTTATTGCAAGATTAGGAAGTAAAAACTTGAGTCTGGCTACTACAGATTCTAGTACCCTGCGTTTCTTTTTCCTTTGAGTATAGATTATATTCCAGTTTGGGTTTCGGGGTCATATCAAGTGCCGAAACTTCAGATATTTCTTTCTTTATACAGACTACTTCATGTACTTCAATATATGAGCTTTAGATTTCAATCGCAAATTTTGCTACAAAAGTATACATTTATCCATTCTATTAATCTGTTTATCCACACATTTCATTTTCATTACCCAGTATTACGGATTATCTCAGCCACCTACGTCAGTGTTAATAGGTTAGTAGATACCGATAGCCACATTCTTTAAACAACACATCGTTGTTCAGCTCAGGTTCGAACTCCACCAGCCACATTTAGCAGTATTTAATACTATGGCTTAGTGACGAATCTCATCAGTCCTGTTTCTCTGATTAAATACATATACACAAATACATTTATTTCATTTCTTAACCCTTTCCCTCATATAGACTCATTTTGATGCACTCAAAAGGTACCACATAAAGCCTGATCTGCAGAAAACCACAGTTAAACCTTACCAAATTTAATTATAAAGTCCTCATTTCCAGACCACTGAGGAGCAGGCTGATCTGGTTTTATGTTGTTCGCATAGGTCTTTTCATGGTTTCCTCTATGAGGGAAAGGGTTAACAAATATTGGTAATACATTGTAATTCGTGCCAACTTTGTCGTGTACATGATTGTTTCGTAAAACGGGAGTGATAGACTACGTTTCTTCCAGAATTTAAGTAATCTATACTCCGGGCACGTAGAAGAACAAAGGGGCATATTCGCAAAATGAGCTAGGTATCGCACCCGGATCCCCTTGTATCCAATTCCTGTCTTTTCCGATGCTGTCTCTTCAGCAAAGACAGGACTCACACGTGGGATATCCTTGTTTGTTTGTTGAGTTAAACGTCCCACCGACAGTATTTCAGTCATTTGGAGACGATGTCAACTTGAGACAGATATAGTGCTGACACACTGCAGTATCATGCTGTAGACATGTGGCATGATACCACACCCAGTCACATTAACCTGACACCGGGCCAACCAGTCCTGCAACCACCCCTATATGCTGAGCGCCAAGCAAGGGAGCTATAATAGTACCATTTTTTACAACTTTGGTATGTCGCGGCCGGTGAGCGAACCCACGACCTCCCGCTCCCGAGGCGGACGCTCTAACCCTTCGGCCACCGGGGACGGTTGGACATCCTTGACCGCAAGGCCATAATAATCAGAAAATGATTGCTAGCCATTACAATAAAAGAAAAAGAAGAATTACCTGGCGCTAAGTTATACTGGTGGATTAAGAGCGTCAGCTTCCGGTAGACAAAAAAATTATGTCACGATTTCTCATTTGTATCTTTCTTTCATCTCTCAAAACAAAAAATAGCCCCCCCCCCCCCCACTCCCACCCAACGCACTGAACAGCTTTAATGGGAGAACTAGATATGTTTTACGTTTGCCGTGTCAAAGGTTATATCAGATTTATTTTTGTTCGGTAAATAGTTACGATAAACTATATACATGTATCGGTAAAACAACAACAACAACAACATTTTCCCTAAAAGTATTCCCCGGTCAGAGCAAAAAATCAAAAACACTATTTTCGATCATATTGTTCACACAATTGAGTTGAATATATAATCACTTGTTTCACGGTTGTGGAAAAGCTGATAATATTTTTAACAAGCGTAAAATATGTAGTCTAATAAAGCGTATACGTTATTATTATTGTTGTTATTTTGTTATTACTATTATCATTACATATACGCACGCACGTACAGGTAGACAGACAGATAAAATAAAGAATAGATGATTTTATTTTTTAATGGATTTGAAATATATCACATCTCGAAGTGATACTATTCTAAAATATTCACGAGCGCCAAGCGTGAGTAAAAATGGGAAAATTGTATCACTTTGAGATGAAATGTATTCTATTTTCACCCAAAACATTTTTTTTTATTTTAATCTTACTGCTGCTACTATCCGTATAACACCGTCTGTAAGTTAAAGAAGTAGTTCCGCCAAATCTATATCACTCACATTGTTGGATATGGATTGTGTATCACTGATGCAACACAGCTATAATCAGTAAGCATTAATAAAATAAGCTTTTATCATGTATCGTTTGTTTTACTCAGCTGAGACACCCTTTTCATTGAATCAGTGATTACAAATATTGATTACAATAACAATCAAATATTGATATATATGACTTAACCCTCCCTTTATCATTAATTCAGTGGCAAAAAAAATCACTTTATTATTCAAATATGATTGAATACAAATATGTTTTATATATATTTATTATTAATCGAAGTTTCCTTATGTTTTTTTCTTTGATAACTCTTTTAATTGTAACGTCCTTGTATCGATTTGACAACGATTGCGGCAATACCTGCTATCATCGGTTTTTGTGTATTGAATGAGCGCGTGATCTCGAGACACATTTGATACCTTCTGTACTGTACGTTAAAAATCCACTATATTTCTATTCAATGCATTAGTCCATATAATAGGGATTACCTCGTATTGGGGATCATTTCTGGATGACTTGTTTTGTATATAGCCTAAACAAAAAAAGCTCCGAGGAAAATAATAGCGCCGTTATTGACGAGTCTATATAGGTATTAATCACAGAGCCGCCGCAGGTAACCGAGCAAACGTTGTCAATGGAGACACGTTGTGTTTGACGAGGGGAACGCTCGCATGGAAGTGGTGTATTCGGCTCTTGTGTGATAGGCTCTCGCTCTTCAGTCAGTGTGGATACTTTTGATTTTTTAATTAATTAATAAAGTTGGAATACAGTGAGAGGGGACAATGTCGCAGGTGGGGGTTAGGCCACCGTCTCAGATGAGCACGGGCAGGATGGGTGTCACGTTGCCCCAGATTGCCCACCCACTTTCCCGTATGAGCAATCCGGATAACATGGAACTCCGTGGGGTTTCCCGATCAGGGGACCGTCCCATGTCAAACCCCCTCAGTGGACGGCCCCTGGCCAATGAGACCCACTACCCTGTCCGGAAATCCAGCAGCGCACTCTCCGGGGGTCGGGACAGCCGCCAAGCCAGCCGCCTTGCTATGAACAATAGCATGAATCATGCCCCGGCAGCTCCCATAGAAACAATTCCCGAAGGGATCGAAGTCAAGTATGGAGACCCTAGTAAAACCAGAATGCCCATCTTTGGTAAGTATCTTTTAAGATACATTTGATATTTTGCCCAACTTGAATATTTATAAGTCTTGTATTTGAGACGACTTAAAAATCCGGTTGCCAGTGTATCAATGAATGGTTGGATCTATTTGTTTTGGCGGAGTTTTAAAGGTGACTTTAAATGTATGCGGAAAGATGATATCGTGAATATATGGGACCAATTAATATAAAACTGAACCGATATCAGGATGTACTATCTTAATCAGATATCTTCCCAGACGATCAGATCAGCTGCTCTTTTCTGCAATGCTAGCACAATCCACAAAGACAGGAGTGTACTTATCTCGATCCAATCGTTACAATGGCTAATTTGATAGGGAATATTGTTAAATTAAACTGTCAAAATCCATAAATTTATACTTTTTTCTTGAGTGTGGGTTGTGGGTTTTTGTAAATAAATTTTCCTGTCATGGCCTATCTTGTAAAAGTTGATTTTGGACTTCGCTGGCTCAGATTACCGGTATATCTAAAAAAAAAAAAACAAGAAAAAAAAACAAGAAAAAAACAAAAAAACACAACATAATCGAAAGATGTAACCTTTTTCGCAGAGAACATTCCATTCGTATGGTTTAAATTCTACTCGATTAAATGATTTATCAGAGATTAAACCAAGTTAATGCTATTCATTATCATATCTTTGAATAATAACAAGTTAGCTTTAAGTTTCCTACACCGGTATTCACGCATTTCCATTCGGAAATGTTCTGTCAATATGCATTTTATCTTAAAGACTATTTCATTGTTGCGTTTTGTAAACCGCAATATATTTACTACCCGACTTGAACAAACTGTTTTCCGATTCCCCCAACAGTTGATCAGAAATCTTTCCTTTCTGTCTAATCTTTAAATGTGTGATCAAACATTCAAGGGTGCTTAACAAACACAGCCATTGAAAGAAAATGTACATACGTCTACCAAAAGTAAACACGTGCTTTATACTAAAGTGGAAATGTCAATTTAAAGAAAGTGTGTAAAATTAAGCTACTCCTTCTGTATAAAACAAATTTTAAATTTCATATAAAATACTTAATGGCCTCATTATTAAGAAAATGTTAAATACATGTTTTTTTATGTTATTTAGAAGGAACTATGTACCCGTGTTCTTTAATGGGTTCAATAAGATATCCATTTGTTAGTTTTACATTTGAAATGGAAAAGATATATCAGTTAAACAATTAGACCGGAAATATAAAAAACAGTAACGATAATCTATATTCAAACGATATATTTGGTCTTACCCTCGATATTTAAGTGCATACTTCCATCTTTTCACCAATATTTTATAAATCACATCAATATTTTAAATGTAAAGTATTTCAAATGATTTCCATAATCATCACTCGTTTTAAAGGGCTTCCTCATCGAACGTTTTAATCCATTGAATGTCTTATATTATTCTAAACTGTTAGGATAAATGTGCATTAAGTAGGAGTATAACGTTTTTGGCCTGACTAGGAGAAAACACTAGAAGTACTTTCTACAGAATCTTTATACATCTTAGCAATCTGCAATGGGGGGTGACTTCAAAAGGGTGTTCAGGGGCATCAGATCATCAAGTTAGACAACTCGTGACTGAATTGTGAAGTCTGGCCCCCTTTGAAGTTAGAAGTTTGGTGAAAGTGTTGCATGCAATTTACTGATTAATACATCTGACTAACAAGCTATGTTTATTACTTTAATTCTTCACTAAGGTCTTCAGGGACATTAACCAACTCTTGACCAAATTATATTTAAATCATGGCCCTTTTTGAACTTAATTTCGATGTTAAGATTTTGCATGCAACGTACTTTCATGCTTATATTTCTACAATCAATTATGAGATTGACTTGAAGCTTTATAAAGGTGATCAGGGGCATCCTACCTTTGAGCTGAGTAAGATGACCCTTGACTGAAGATATTGTAAATTATGGCCGCCTTTGAACCTAAAGAATTGTACAGCCAATAAGCAACGTAACAGTCGAGCGCACGGTCTTTTGCCATGATGAATTAAACTAATTTAGAGATCTGCTTCTGAATTTGGAACTCGAGTCATAAAAAACACCTGCAATGAATTAAGAATCAATTAACAAGACATCGGCAAACTGGATTCAATGTCATGTTAATACATACAAAAAATGATCACATATGTCGGTGTTTACTGACGTATCCAAGTTGCCACAAAATTTGATATGAGGAGCGACTGAAGTTATTCTGCAATTATGTAAGCAATATGAGGCCTGTCTGAGGTAACCAAAATTCAACCTAACATTCTTACGTTACTTGGGTTTAAAAACGACAATAAGACATTTAGACATATCTGATGGATATCCCCAGCGTAGATAGCGGCTATGCTTTCACGGTCTAAATGGTCCGTTGTATCTCCTGACTTCTCGTGTATAGCCCCTATATTGGTGGAAATCTCGCCCTCTGTTGACAGAGCTGGATAAAGCTCTTCATTCTGGACTCATTTATCTGTCAAATGATAAATCCTTGAAATCCCACCGGATTACCATTCAAAATATACTTCAAAATCATGATTAGAGTTTACACAAAACTTTACTCAACTATTTAAGTACCCCGACCCAGTTCATGTAAGAGTTATTTATAATTTTACATGTCTGCATGTGTCCGTGTGAACTGCTATGTACACACAACTATTCAAGATAGGATTTTAAACGTTAAGAGTAAGGAAGACAACACCATTTATTTCAAACATTATACATCGAGATTCCTATTTATTCAGTATAAAAAAGGCGCCATCCATTGGCAGCCTTCACAAGTGATGATTTGAAGATCGCTACTCATCTATCTTACACTAATCTTTAGGAAAATAACAAATAAGAACAACAAACCCGCGCTTTAAATAGTAAAAGATCCATCGTATACAGAGAAATTATAGACAGGAGTTGTTTTTTTCCGCTGGTCTTCCCCTTTTTTACGAGTCCCTCTTTCCTGTAAGCAATTAGGAAAATGAGTCGCGCGTGTTTCCATCGGGTCTTTGTAGAACCAGTACCATACTTAACCCTTTCCCTCATATAGACTCATTTTGACGCACTCAATATGTACCACATAAAGCCTGATCTGCAGAAAACCACAGTTAAACCTTACCAAATTTAATCACAAAATCCTCATTTCCAGACCACTGAGGAGCAGCGAACAGCATAAAACCTGATCAGCCTGAGAGTTACTCGCAGGCTGATCTGGTTTTATGCTGTTCGCATAGGTCTTTTCATTGTGTCCTCTATGAGGGAAAGGGTTAACGAACTTGGTATAGGAACCTTATTAAAAGATACACGTCGGGTCAAAAGTTGAAAACAACCTTTGGCTACCATGGGATGTTGAAATCATATAGGGAGTCGAATCTCCAAAAATATTGTCTCCCTAAGGGAATAATAACTAGAAATAAGCACAAATAATTACAAAACAAAAATTCATTCCAAATCTGCCAAAGAGGTTTCACATTGTAAGTGTCATTTATGTTGATTTATATATCGTTAGCTTCTAGATTTAAATTGTATAAGCTAGAATTCCTTCGTAAAATCATTAGCAAATATTGACAAATCGAGCACCGATCAGGAAAAACCCACACCTAAGTAAAGAAATAACTGGCACGCTATCAAAGCACATCCAGTCGGAGAGTTATTAAACTTAAGAAAATACAATTTTACCGATAGTTTTTAGTACGCATATCTAGTTTGAAAGACTAAGTGACGAGGTGATTAGGTAGCCAAAGAAGTCAAAATTTGATTTCTAGTTGTAGCATCTAGAAGACATTTTAATTCTTATATTCCAGAATGAAAACACTACTTTCTTTGCTCTTGGTTCAAATCCTTTCGAAAGCCAATCAAAGAAACTAAATCACATACTTAATATAATGGATTGATTAATGTCTTGTGAGAAGGGCCTTCGATAATGGATCACTTGAAGTTCTTAAACTGACTGGTACCACTCTACAAAATGAAGAGCACTTAAAGTTAAGGATTTTACTTAGCAACGACATCTCTGCAAAATGCAGATGTCCCAGAACATGTAGTTGTATTTGAATGTGAAATCATATCAAAATATAATCTTTGTATTGAGAGTTTTCTAAGTTCCGAACACTGTAAAATTCTGTAGAAATGATGTAACTTTGTTCAGAGAACTTTCAAACTAAACTGTCAATTTTATGGACATTTTGATCAGTATTAAGTATCATACAATGAAAATTCACTACAACCATAAACAAACATGTACATGAAATTAATATATTAAACATATTGATGCCTAAACTACAATAAAAGCTGTACTGTCATGACAAATATATAATTATATTTTGTATCATTCAAAAGAAAGAAAGGCAAGATGACCCACCAGCAGTAATTATTTCATATCACGCCAAAGTATAATAAAAGGAGGGACAAGAACTGTATGTAGAACAACTAAATAGACTGTGTGTATGTTTGTGTTTCTGTATCATGATACATGTATGTATACAGGAAGTCAAACAAATAGTGTCATAGGATGGCCCCTTGTCGCATACCTCCTAAACTAATCATTTCAACTGTTTCATTACACAGGGCAGTCCCAGGACAGTAAGTAACCAGTGGTCACTCCCCATACCAGTAGCTTAAACTATAGCATCTGAAAGTTGTCTCTGTAACGCCTTCTTCCTCCTCTTTTGACTCCTTCAGCATGTGCGTTATTTGTTATCATTTTGCTTTTTTTTTTTTCATTGCTTTATTTTTACATCCGATGGCGTTGTAGAAGATGTAGATATATTTTGTTTACCAATGGTTTCAGTTTTAGACTTGTGTGATATTGTTGCATGTGTTTGTCGAATAATGTAGATAGTCATAAAGCATGCATGCTCAAGATGTTGGACATGGTCTAATCCTCGTACTTTCTCTTTTTTATTATCATCGTCTTTTTATTTCTCTGTTGACCTTTGTTCAAATTTAATTATTTCTCTTCACAATGCTTCTTTTATTTTCACGTTAATACTTCACCACCGTCATGTATGACATTAATAATTACACCTAAAATATTGATTTATGATTATCATATTGATATATATCACTTTGGTGTTGACATCAAACAGTCGTTTCATACAGATATACCACCGTTTAATGAAATACGTCAGTCCTAATTGTTAAATATATATTTCAATGTTTGCATACTTATTACTCTGATAGAGGACCAATCTTTTATATGGCTCTCAGATCGGTTTAATCAAAATTTAAAAAAAAAGCTTATAAGGTTTTGATAATATTTGTTGAAGCCCACCAGGGCCATGTTTATACTGCAGAAACGGCATTATTGACTAATCTATCATTCAATAGGGGTTATCTGGTTTCATATAATGTATGTAATGCTGATACCATGACCTTCAACTGACAGCAAGTATAGGTAAAATTAATCCACCTGTCACTTCAAACATGGCCATACCGTGGTACCCGTTTAAAGACATTACCAATATTAAGAAATGCTATAAATAGGCGTTATAAAAATTAAGCCTCCGTTTACTGATAGCCTTGGATACTTCTTCCGCAATCCTTAAGATGTTTCTAAAAATATTACATGTATGATGTACTATTTTCGGTAATTAGTGTTCATTTAAACTTGATGAATTCATATTGAATTCAAGAGCCCCCCAGCAAAGCAAAAGAGGCTTACATATATTTCAGATCGATGCTGCATTTGTTTTCATTTCTGAAAAATATTGTTTAACTTCAAACACTCTTAACATATGTATATTCGTCTGAAACAACTTACTTTTTCTCTCTCCAAACCTTAAAAAATACTCTTTGAAGTTATCCAATAAACATTAATCATTATCGTCCAAAGTAGCAACCGTTTTTATTGTCAATTGTTTACAATGTATCGACTTTTATGGCGTCAGTAGAAACGGACGCTGGAAGAAAATGTCTATTTGTGATAAGCAAATGAATGGCTTAATGCATTATAGAGTTCTAATTGAACATGTCTGTGTACTGGTTTCTGTTACGGTAATGCCAATATCCACAAAACAAACCCGGGGGCTTATTGAAAGGCCTATTGATTATCCTGCACTGCTCGCGGGATATCCAATGGACTTGTTGTTACCTTTAAAACAGACATAGGGTAAATTTTTTGCGACTAGAGTCTGTATTTCACGTGAACGAGATAGACAAAAATAATTGTTTAGTTCTATACCTACTCCTGTGTTTTTTTTTAGTTTATTTTTTTTTTAGTTTATTTTTTTTTTTTTTTTTTTTTATAAGTGATATATTCTTACAATATGTATATTGGTGTGTAGTATGTTTAATTTCTTTAACCTTAAGCCCTCAATAGTAATACAGCTTTTCATTTCGTTTTTGTAAGATCAATTTTAAAGTTAAGCCTAATTTTAATTAAGTTGCCACAAGTAATTATTTTAACGACGATATTTTATGAATTGGTGCATCGAGTGCGCATGTCTGGAGAGTGAAGCCATAACTAGCATATTTGTAAATATTGTTTTATTGATAACTTGCTGTAATACTGACTGTCCATTACAGAAAACATATGCCATTGGTCCCAATTTTGGTTACCTTGTAGACATTCCATGTAAAATATCATTCGAAGCTATCACATAAATTGTGGCCTTTTTGTATCGAATTATTTATTTATCAGTTATAGGAATGTTTTTATCAAATACATGTACATGAATAGACTTTTTGAAAAACACGCACACATTGCTGCTACCAAACTTGGGTGTCAATAGTAACTTAGTGATAGCAAAGAATAGTCTCCCACATGTTAACAATTATATTTTCAAATATATTCGCAACCAATCAAATTTCTGAGAGCAACGGGTACTTTAAGAAATAATTTCTTGAACGTTTAAATACAACTTGACAATCATATGTTCACATATGTTCCGTTACAGAACGAGCATATTCTATAGTCGTGTTCCATTGACTGTATTACTGTCACTTATACAATTTAAAGATTCTTTTGTTGAGAATTTTGTGAGTGAAAAGGTATAAATATGTAAGCAATCCTCGTATGTCTTCTGAATATATTACACACAAAACATCTGATTTATCACGTGTTGAAGATACGTTTTTCATTTGGGCTTATATCAACAGTTCTTATTTATGGGTTTCACTCTAAAGCACACCTGTTGTCAACAGGAATAACAATAGACCGTCCTCTCCCAGATAGATCAAAAATCAGATTTCTTTTTTGCTACCTGAAGATCGCTGTTACAGTTTTTTTGTTTTTTTTTCCATTGCATTGCTTTGCCTTTTTATCTCTTGTTTTAAGCATGCCTGGTAAACAAAGCATTTGTACGGACAACCATTTTTGTTTGCTTTACCTTTTTTGCGTTTTTGTTCATTTATGTGCTTTTCGCATGGTATTTAAGCAATCCTTGGCCACAAAGATATTCTAGCATAGCACTGGGACAAATATATGCCAACAATACAAAATAAATCACAACTGCTCTAGTCAAACTTTTAAATGATCATGATTTTCATAATCATAAAATTGCACCTGAATTAACTTAGAATTTAAGCGGGATTAAACACTTTTAAGACATTGCTAAAAACCGGCAAATAGATGCGGCGATTTTTTTGACTAGAAAGCGAGATTATCCTCTGACAAGATTAAGATCGTATTCCCACGTAAGACCACATAATAAATAATGTAATTCCCTTTTAAAATACATATCAAACAAACTATAATTCAGTAAGAAAGAAACTTGGTATTTGAGTTTTCGTACAGAATCTAGTATTTGTTGCTTTTTACCCGGATAAAAATACATAAAAGATGTTCTACGGTCAATGATCGGCATCCAGTGACCCAAGTCCGGCAGATGTCCGGCTGTCCATCGACAGTCGACATGATCTTTCAAGGTTTGACCAGTACGTGGGGAAAATGTTACCTCAATTTCAAACCCAAGAACCGTGACACTTGGGCCAATGAGTTCAAGTGTACACGAAAAAAAGTATTGTTGTGAATATATGAATAAGTAATGTGGTATATTCATATTTTGATCAAAGGTTTGTATAATTGGATTCATATGATCGATTATATATTCAAATCTTGGAAGTCGTTAAAGTCTTGCTTGCAGGAACATGGTATTCCTAATCATAACAGATAAGATACACATACATACCCTTGGTTTAATCATTATCGACAGATATACGGGTGATCAGAATGTAGGTGGTGCTGCATGAAATATTGTCTGTATTTTTTTTCTCAAACAGATGGTCGTGCACATTACCATTTTAGAAAGAATTGTCATTTCAAATATCATCTGACAGTGTACTTCTAACTTGCAATAACTTGGGTTTAGTCAAATGTTTACCAATAGAGCACTTTACTTTTTAAATTGTGCAATGTTATGAAGTTTAAGAAAATGATAAAGATGTTTTTTTCATATAAATTGTGTGTACAATTTGTGAAATGTTACCATTTCAATCCTGATTGTTTAGTGAACAATAAATCATTTAGAATCTTTATTCGATCATGAGTGCCCCGTCTTCTCTCCGGAATATATCTGTTTCACATTATCGTTCCAAAGAAATCAAATATTTACATTTCTGGTCTTGCTTTTCGATTTCAATAGAAAACCATTCAATTACCGTTTCCGATTAAGGTTTTATGTATTGACGGATACCAGTTTCTCTAATCACACAGACTGCTCAGCGTTGCGTTTATGTGGCATGTTTATATAAGTCATTACATATTCAAAATATTGGTTAATGCTATAGGACCTATGTCACCGTAAATTATTTGTCAAAATAGGAATGGTATTCTGTTTCAATTTGGATTCAATCAATTTAAAAGTAATCTCAGTTGTGTTAAACGATAAAAAGCTTTAAGGCCAGTAAACAGTTCATTGCGGACTATTCACTAAACTATTTTCTGCCTATTTGAAAAAGAAATTGTCAAATTACTGCTCAGGAAATAGGACTACAGTGATTCGGCTAAGCGACGACGGACTGTGTTTCTTTTCCAATTTATGTCTATTTTAGTGCAAATATACATATAGACATTTTGATTTTAAAAATGTATATTAAAATCATATGTATTTAAATAATAGATTTCCTGACGTGATACTATGTTTGTCGTTGCATGGTCAATGCTGGGTTTCAATTTAATTTCTTTTTGGAGATTAATTTATGAAACTGAATTCTTTGTTTAAATGCTTTTATATGTTTAGTAAAAATGTAAATGCGTTTTTGTATTCAAATCCTTATAAGATTTCATAAAATTCTTTTCTGGACGGGTACAGAAGACAAAATAGCTGACGGCCTTTTTGTCACTTGAATCAGTAATGGAGGGTTTGAAAATTTAAAGATCGACTTGGTCGGACTCAACAAGGGCTTCCACGTTGACAGCTTTGATTTTTATCCGATTATGTATTAATTCTTAACTGACAGTTTCAAAGGTGGCAAAGTAGGTTAATACAAGTTTAATCGAAAAATATAAGAGGACTAGTGTAATGTTTTTAATGAAATTGGTTTAATTAAAAAAAAAAAGAAAAAAAAAAGATGCAAACGGTTTTGTCAGAGTCTTTCTTAAATAAAAGAAATTGTGTATGACACAAAGAAATGCTTCCAAAATTGTTGGTTGTCCGATGTAAATATACAAGTTCAGTATAATAAGATATTCTCACTTAGAATAGGTTTTTAATTGGCCGAGTTTTATATTAAGAGAGTTATAAACTGATGCAAAGTTTTAATATATTATTAAAATTTAATATTTTACGGGGCAGTAAAGTAATATTGAAACCGTCGCTAGGGGTAACGTGACCTCTGTCTGGCTGTTACCTCTATGACAAGTCATAAAAATACTGACAGTGAGTCAATTAAACTTACCGTTTCAATAATACTGTTGTGGTTTAACATGGAGTGTCTTTCGGTTTATTCGGTAAAGTGACATTGTGTAGAACAATGATACAAAGGCCGGTATATAGAGCTTACCATTGAAACAGGCCTTTTATGTGCCACGGATAGTCAGTAACTCACATTGTTTGACAACAGTTCACCCCGGGTCGACCCTGACAAACCAATACAATACAACCACAATGTCTCAAACAATATTGCTGGATAATGATTAAATGGACGCTTTCCATGAAATATCAGGAATAAATGTGACAAATTTTCGTTAAGATTGCCAAGAAAGAATTTCAAAATTTTAGGTGACAGCTCTGGTATGGCAACTTTTTTTCCAAATGAATGTGAAAATGAATCTTAAAATGATGTACATGTATACATTGTATACACAAACTTTGATAGATGAATTAATGTTTCATTTGGTGGTCGTATGGTTGCTTTTTTTTTTTCCAAATGAGTTATATATAGGCTTTCATTGAACTTTAGTGAAAACACATTAAAATCACAATTAGCAGTGCTATTTTCAAGCGTTAACGGAAAATATTCATTTGGTAGAAGTAAAAAAAAAAAAAAAAGAAAAGAAAAAAATGCATTTTTACACAACGCGAATCACATTCCGATGCATTTTTTCCTGCTCGTTAAAACAGACATATGAAATATGTTTTTGTAATACCCTGTTGGTAGCTTATCTGTACTATGACGAATATTTCATGTCCAATACATATTTAGATAATGCTAGTTGATCTAGAGAAGCAATAAGGACGGGAACTTGTCCTAGTATATGCCTTAATAAGGGCACTACCTTAAATGTTTTCCTTTTTCTTTTAATAACAGTAAAATAGTTACTTATTTTATATTTTAAAACAACATAAAATTGTTTTGTTATTTTTAATAGAAATTTATTTTTTGTCCTCGGTTGAAATTCTTTACTTAGCTTATATTTTCTGAGTGCGGATTTATATTCGTTTTCAACCTGTTATGATTGTTACAACATTCGATTTATCTGTATTAAAATCTACGCCCACCTTAATGTTATACATCCTACAAAATGATAAAGCAATATAGTTGCCCTAGTTTTTGATACCAGAAAATTAAAAAGTAAAACATAAAACAGATTCCTCTATATATTTTCAGAGCTATTCACATATATAAATATCGGTTTGCCTCAAGTACAAATAGGTTAAACGCGATCATAAAAATCATTAAAATGAAACCTTGTCTAAACAGTCTTATCTGAGCAGGAGATTTCGTGAACAATTTAACAAGCATGAAAAATGTGTAACTTCTGACTTCACAAGAAGGAAGATATGAACATGCATAATTTGTTCGAGTGTCTGCAAATGATCACAATTTGAAAAAAAAAAAAAAAAAAAAAAAAAAGAACAGGACTTCGTATATGGTTGGAGCTCTAGTGAGCTGATATTAAAATCAACATTGTTATCTTTTTTATCACTGTTTTTTGAATAAGCATGAACGTTTTATTGCACGCAGGAGTGTCTGGCATCCATTTTTGAGATCTCGGTTTATGTCGCGCGAAACCAATTAATTATCATGTACAGTGCCCTGTATTTAGGAGCGATATATCTTTTCAAATGGTCTTATTGATAACCAATTACCTGCTTTTCCGGCGATAGAAACCGCGCGTCCTAGGTCTTTTGATATACGTTTTACCGATAAAATTGTTCGACAAAAACAGATAAAAAGTTTCAAAACCCTTTTTGAGTGTCATGCTATGGCGCATACGGCGATTTAACGATTCGTTGTCCCAATAAAATCGAGTTTAAAGTTACAGCAAATAACGGTATAGGACGTGTGATCTGATATTTCCTTTCCCATAAATATACTTATTGTATTTTATAAGCATTTTGGTCCTTCCTACGCGTTTGTAATATATCGAGTATGTCCTACTTACAAGAATGTACGCTTTCATAAATGTTATACATGTATATAAACGTATCCCTTCCCCCCTCCCATCCGTTCATCGATTAAAATAATATTTCTTTCGTGCTAAATTCCGCTTATGACTGGTCTTCACCGGTCATGTGATCGTGTATTTTTTTTTCTTCAGTCAACCTGTAATATCCATACACCCCCTGTTATTTACATACACGCCCTGTAATATCCATACACCCCCTGTAATATTCATACACCCCCCGTTATATTCATACACCCCCTGTAACTGTCATACCCTCAAAAATGGCCGACTGACTTGCATTTAAAAGGATACATTATTTTTGCTTTATACTATATATATGCATGTATGTGTGTAATACACTGTTGGTAGCTTTGGGGAATAGGTTCATAAATTACCCTACTCGTGCTTCGTTGTCATAATAGAGTGGGTACTACATATGATAATGAATTTCGCTATTTACATTACTTCGTTTAACATTTTTTTGTGGAAGGGCAAGATCATATCTTCAAACCAAACCTCACACATTCCAATCTTTTTTTTTTTTCAGCAAAATATACCTCGAAAATGTGATACACAAATTAAGCATGATAACATATGTATGTGTGCATATCAACAACAAGTGTTTTGTTACAATGCCTGCCATTTTTGCTGCTTTTAATTGCATTAGTTAGTTACTGTAAAACCATTACTTTTCGTTGACATATGTACCTAAGAGAATTTCGTGGATCCATGTTATAGAAAACGTGAGGTCTGTATAAGGGACAAGTTTTCGTGGGGATTAATATTCGTGGATAAAACCCACCACGAAATCGACGAAAATTAGTGTCCCAAGAAAATTAATGATTTCACAGTAGCATTATTGACATGGTTTTGAATGGTTGTCTGTTGAAGACTCAAATACATTAACAGCGGTGAACGACATTTATGGTAAAAGATAATGAATACTAAAAATGCATCAATCTAGGACATTCTCAGTGTATCATTGCCTTGTTTGTTGTCGTTTTTAACCAGTTCACACAAAACATGAAACGTATGCTATATTAATAATTATTTACATCATACGTGTTCATAACGTTGTTGATTAACATTCCATTCTTCAAAATAACAAAAGTAATAAGTAAATCATCATACTAGCTAGAAGTTACATGTTAGAAGGAGGAGGATATATTCTCTCGAAAAGTCATAACTTGTTATAACCATTTTCAGGTAGTAAAGCGGAAATGGGTGTCCCACCAAGCCGCGGCGCGTCGCGACTGTCTAGCGCCTCATCACAGGCCAGAATCGAGATTGATGAGGTAAGTATTGCATAACGCAAATATCGCTGTCTACGTGGTACAACTGAGGGCAAGGTTTGAGCTTTGAATGAGGGATTTCTTTCCATTTCAAATCTTTGATCGAATATTGTTTTGTATTGATGTATTATCTATTAGATAATTTTGATTTTCATGAATAATGACTGACTGTGTATTAGAAACATCAAGATAAGACAAACTGTTTTTCTTGTATGGTGTATTAAGTCATGCATTAAATTGAATGAACTAAAATGTAAACAGCGTTCACAAATATATTTTTGTCAGGCATGAACTTTTTTATTTTCTCAAAACATTAAGAATCATGATTATGCTTTGGTTTATATAATCAGCTTTCGACATCTTACTAATTGAAATTCAAGCTGATTTTGCATTTTCGTTATATATCCAACGTCCGTGGCTATGATTAAATTAATCACATGTATAAATTGTTGGCATAATATACATCCAATAAATGTCAAGCCTGCAATAGACCATTCAATAACATGCCCATAAACGTCAGCATAATGATACAAAATCTTCACAACAGAATGGGTCGCTTAAATAGGGGTTTTCATGCGCTTTAATTTCAGTAGTAAAAGAACCGAAGCTCTCCGATTCAACGAGCGGCTTATCTTATATACATGTAGGATAAAGTTTCATGTACACCATTGCATGCGGTTCTAGGCGTATCCGTTCAATAAAGATCCGGTATCAAGCTTGTGTGTAGGTTAAGCTATTTAATAAACCGTGAATGGCAAAACATAGTTATCGGCACATTTTCAAGCCTTGTTTACGCATTTTAATCTGATAGCGCTTTGAAGAAAAAATAATGATTGAGTGTTAGATTTTGATAAATTAGATTGTTATAAAATATATTTTAAACAGTTACCTCTCCAAAATTCAATGTTTGTCACGTTGTTTTATTTGAGAAAGAATTATTGATAGAGCTGACAAGCGTGTTGATACTTCTTGATATAATGTTATCAGGGGCTGTGAAGTATCAAAGACGAATATACATGTATGCGCATAGTTTAACATATTTGATGGGAAGGGTAAACAGACCACATTTGTAGTTTATACATTGAAATGCCATTGTGAATGTCTTCAAATGAAATACCCTCTCTTCATATTTTTATTTTATCCATCTATTTATTTATTTAGATTTTATTATTCCCGTTCATACACAGTAGTAAGTCAGTGGTGTGGAGAACCATTCATGTGCAATGGTAGAGCTGATATACTTTTTAAAATATCAGCACCATAAATGTTGTAAATTTAAAGAACGTTGAATATACATGTATATTAATTTAAAAGGTATCTTCTTAATATATATTTAAACTCATATTCAGAAGAAAAAAATCTTGTGAGCAATAATTTTGGAATACCTTTCTTGAAACGTTTTCTTTTCATTTCATGTGTCAAAACCTTTGTGTGATAACCCTTTACCCCATAGAGGATACCATGAAAAGACCTATGCGAACAGCATAAAACCAGATCAGCCTGCGAGTAACTCGCAGACTGATCAGGTTTTATGCTGTTTGCTGCTCCTAAGTGGTTTTTATTGAGGATTTTACAATTAAATTTGGTAAGGTTTAACTGTGATTTTCTGCAGATCAGGCTTTATGTGGTACCTATTGAGTGCGTCAAAATGAGTCTATATGAGGGAAAGGGTTAAATAAAACTCAACAATATAAGTTGTAATAAGTTAATAAATCACATTATGTAACCTAAATACCATACATACGGTGGCATAAAAGGGACATGGGAGATATTTTATACATCAAGTGGGCACGCAATAACTATTGCCGCGAAAGCGGTAGCGTTCGCACGTATCGCGTGCGCATGCGATAGCTACTGCGTGCGCGATATAAAAAGATATCTTCCCAGGCCACCGTACATTTAACACACCATACAAAAATCAAGAAAAACGTGTCCTGAATAAGAAAATACAATATTTTAAACGTAAACATTATGTTTTCATTAAAACATACTTTTTCTTTTCCTATTGTAACAACTGTTTGTGGATCATTACAGAACAGTACAGCATCTGCTATAACTGTCAAGAAAGCACGTGTATACATAGAATATTAACAAATAGATCGATAAACCATCATTTTATTCCCACGCAATTTTGCAATTCTAATTTACATTTAAGGCTTTCAACCATAAATTTTCGTGTCTGAAGCCAATGTTTAGTATTCGTTATTAATATTAATAAAAACATGACAGGGGCTAATGCGTCGTTAAGTAAGGCCTTTAATTAAATCCGCCGTGTTGGCGCGAGTTATTGTGAACATTTTCTGTGCTAACAAATGATTAAATAATCACATAATTGGAAAACCTGTTAAAGTAAGGTCAGTAGAAAGCTCGAGTACTTGTGTATGCTTCAAGGAGTTAGTTTATGTTTTAGGTACACATGTAATCAATATGTTAACTTGTTGAACAAAGTCCAGATTAAAGCTATTGCTCTTAACAGCACGGGAGAACAGCAAAGAAGACCCAATGAAAAGAAATAAATGAAAAACTCCATTGACGTTCTTGCTTTAATGTAAATGTATGTACGAGTATGTGCTAAGAAAAACTTTTAATTGCAGGAAAAAAGATCGTATTTGCACGCAAAGGTTGTACTATTTATACAACCCTTATTCATATACAGTTCTTGTATTGGATATATTGCTTTCATTAAAGTTGATATTACGGGTTCAATACAAGTCAGTCTGCCAAGATTCAATTCTTGCTGTAGATAAGCTATTATATCGAAGTTGCCGTTTTTGCCTTTTTATCAAACTCTCACTTGTCAGTGATATGAATACGTTTATCACAAGTTAGTATAAACATTCTGAATACTCTAAGGTTGATTAAATAACCTGATGGTCCTGCTTTTCTGTACATGCAATTTAAACATGTTTGGCACATACAATTTAATAACGTTCGGTTTCGACTGTTGTTTTTTTACTTATTGGAAGACGTTATATCAATAAATATTTAATCAAGCATTTAATTTCAAACGGTTTTGAGTAAACTGGTAGATTGTTTGCTGACGAGTAAAGAGGGGGTGGGGGGGGGTCACCTTTACCATATTTAGAAAATTATTGCGATTACTTTCAGTCTTGTATACAAGTTTTGTCTTATGACAAGTTTATTTTTATTATTTGTCGTTCAAATTATCGTTATGTTTCGTTGGATAAATGAAACATGTATTATTTTTGATGACTAAATATTTAAGAGATCATTAGTTAGAACCTGGATATATAACACAAATTTGATAATATATCAATAGAAATTAATTTTGAATAACCGAAAGAATACAATTTTAATAGCTGTTCATTTTTTCTATACATTTTATACAATTGCACGAACCACTGCAGTTGCACATGAACATAACTGAGATTAGTCTATTATAGTCTATTATAGATGTAATAAACTAAAAACCCATGAGCTTGTCTTTATTAAAGGTTCTATTATCACAGTGCATGTGTCCGATGACCGTATGTCTGTATAGTCATTTTTACTCCGAAATGAGACGTAAACCTACGTAAATCAACAAGCACACCCCGAACACCTAATCTACATGCTGGTGTATAAATCAACACATTATTCTTATGGCCTATATTAGGTTTTTCCCCAGTCCCTGATTGGCCAGTTTAAATCAGCGAATTATACCGAGTATTGCCGAATCCCTGGTGAAATGATCTATTATGTTTCAGCTTGAGATGATACTCAGACAGAGAATGAGAGGCAATTTCTATGAAGTCAGAAAGCATTTTGTTAACAACGATCCAGAGGGCAAAGGAAACGTATCCAGGTAAACATAAATTCCATGAACTGTGTTCTCCGATGATTGCCATATACATGTATTGACGGCACGACAAAAAGTGATATTAAGGATAAAATTACTTTTCGATATATTTCAAATGATAGTTCAATGTACATGTTTACTCACAACTTTTAATGTATGAATATACAAAAGAGCAAATAAACATCAATGTTAAAACAAATGTTAAATTATCAGATTTTACTGTGTAAAAGCAATGCACAAAAAATACAGTGCAATCCGAGGATGGATATTGTAATTTAAGCTAATAAATGTTACTTGTTTGTACATAACAATATAAAAACAGAACGGCGTGTTCATATTAAAAGTGAATACCGATAAACATTCTAGCGTACATATCTTTTACCTATCCCAATCCGCAGGGAGGCCCTGTACCGGATCCTGATGACGGTGACTGGTCGCCAGATCTCACAGGCCCAGTACACGAGACTGCTCGAGCGCCTCGGCTTCAACAACAAAGTCGTCATCAACTACACCGAATTCTTCTCGCTGTTCCGGCAGATTAACGAGGAGGATTCTTCCTTCCCCAAGTGGATGGACCCAGTCCAGAGACACTGGCTGGACAAGGCCACGATGACCGCTGCACAAGTACACGCCCAGTTGAAGGAGAAGGCAAAACAAAGGTATGACCGATTGTTGGGGTATTGAAAGGGTATATAGACTGAACATAATATACGAGCGTATCTCATGCTTTATCTAGGGTATTGAACACATGCAGTGTTTTATAATTTCATTTTATTTGTTTTTGTTACTTTCGCTTAATTCTTTTTCTGATTGTAAATGCAAACACTATGTAATAGTGGAGAGTGGCACAATGTTTATAATAAAACTTTTTTTAACAAAAGATATTTTTCAAACAAATGATAGGTAAAAATCATACATGCTTAAGTAATGACCTGCAACACAAGACAATATGATATAGTTAAACATCATATACACTTGTACTCAGTAAGTCAATATATTTTCCATATATACTATCAGCTCAATCCTGAAATGATTTACTAATGTATGTTTATGTATTAATTTTAAAATGAATTTGACCTCTGCAGGTTCATGGACATCGGAGAGCTGATTCCACAAATCAACCCCGGGGGTGGGGGCAGGATCACCAAGCCGGAGATGAGACAGATGCTGAACAAACTAATGTTTTACATGGATGACGACGAGTTTGATAAACTCTTCCAACGGTGAGTACAAGAACGCGACATACCTGTAAAATAACTAGGCGATTGATAATAGTATAACACAATATATTAAGTCATCGAAAAAAACAACAAAAAAAAAACAACTTTCATTTAATGTACAAGTGTATCACCATGGTGCCGTGTTTCACCAGCAGTATTCACTAACTACGGATTCGAATATTTTAGAGTTAAAAAATCCAGACCTTCAAGGCGCAAAATACTGGTCCAACCTAGAAAACCCAAATATGAGTCAATATATATACTCCTAATATATCTTATCAGAAGCTGATTACACAAGAAAATAAGTCATGCACGTATTTATAAGCTCTGACCCAGTGGCATCTGGAGACGTATGTTTGTATATGTCACAGGTACGATCCCGACTCCTCGGGCACTATCAACGGGGAGCGTTTCTTGAATAAGCTGGGTATCAACTTCCGTGGCGATACAGGAATGGGTGGGGATCGGTTGTCTCCTATTCCTGAATCAGGTAAGAATCGTCATTATTGTGGACACTTTTCTAATTTAATAATTAATCCAGCCACCAATTTTTATGTTTATTTATTTTCCGCCCTATGACTATGTTTTACTATCACCGTTTTAATTTGTTACAGCATAGTACTATTTCTACCAAGAAATTTTAACCTGTGTTGACAGAAATAAGAGAAAAACCTTATCATTTCAAGAATTAATATTTCAGAATTCAGTTTAGCACTGTTAGACCCATATAAATCATAAGTCAGTATATACCTTCAAATAAAAATGACTGAAACTTTGTAAATTGGGTATGTATTTATTACTTACGTTGTCTGACACTGATAAATCTAGCCAACTGTCTGTAGCTGAGACTTATATGTTCTCGATCTTTAACTGTCAGATATGAGAAAACTCAAAATAACCGACCGGCGAATACTAAAAGAGTTCAAAGAGCTGCGTAAGTGCATTGCACAAAAACAGCACCTGGAAAACGGTAACCGCCCGGTTGTGGGAGTGAGGCGCTTCTCACCACATCCTCATCTCGATCATAACTACACTCGGTTTTTGGGACATTCAGCTTCACTTGTTTCAGAGCGGTCATAGACACTGCATCCGCTGTAACCGCTTCGTGTATGGTGATTTTAAGGCAGTAGCACATAGTTTGCCCGCCCCGGTGCATCCTGACATTTTTTTTTATGTATATGTTTTTTCCTTACTAAAACTGATCTGTTTATGGTGTATTTTTTAAACAAGATATGAATATTTTTGCGAGTTATGGATCTATGTTTTTCATGTAAAGACATTTATCATTACATATACTGATGAGCTAATTACAAGTCCTTGAAAACTACATTTATTTCTTTCCATAGATGTTGCAAGCCCCTAAAAACATTCTAAATTCGCTTTGAAACACTTCCTGACTTTGAACCACATGTTCCATTTACTTTTTGCTAGAAGCCAAATATGCTCTATCCTATGGAAGATGATTTACTGTTTAGTGTGCAATGGACATTTAATGGCTACGGCGCTACAATACGGTACTTGTACTTGGTGGTTGGTGTGATGTGTGCTCATGGTTACCCGGTTCAAAGTATGAACGAGATCATCTCTGTGCTAAAATACTAGGGGTTCATCATGATTTGCCTCATTATCGTAATGAAAAGCTTGCTGAACACTTATCATAGAAATAACATAATAAAAAGGGAATATTTGAAAATAAAGTACGGAAAGTATATATAACTTAACTACATATAATGACGCATGGACGCATATTAGCTTATTGCAACTTAAATTCTTTTATCTTAAATTTCTATATTTGTCAGAATGTCTATAAACGAACATCGCCGAAGAACTGTTTTTGCATTTTAAAAAATGTCATATAAAATACAAATTTTTTATTCCCTCTTGGCCACATTCTGGACAAGCCCTGTGTACTCGAGTCCTGAGCGGTTATGGGGGAAATGCTTTCCCTTTGCAGGACACATGGCTTTCTAGTTTCGAATTCCATGATAATCATCGTGTACTGTAAAAACTGAACATAAATTCTTTTTATTTTAGAACGATCGTCAAAGCGCACTCCCAGACGAAAGGAGATCGAACGTAAACAGTCCCTGGATATTGAGAAATGGCTGAAGAACAAGTTCCGTGAGGGATTCGCTACAATGAGAGACACGTTTGAAGCCAAGGACACAAGAAACGAGGGATCGGTGAGAATTTTGACCAGTAAAGCTACTGAAATTTTTAAAATATCGACGTTTAATAAATTGTATAGATTATTTCATCAATATTTTCTGGTTAAATACATCATTTTCTTTCTCTCTCTCTTTTTTTTGCGATATTTTGTTCAAATTTATCAGTATATAAATAAAAGAATCAAAATCTATACTTCAGGTAAAGTTCGACGACTTCTTGGAAGTCCTGGCTAACTTCGGACTGAGGTTGGAGAAGAAGTACCTGGCAGCGTTCCTCTCGCGCTGCAGCGTTTCAGCCAACCGTGACGGCACCGTGCCGTACCGCGAGTTCCTGCACCGCTTCCAGGATCGCAGTGAACGAGGGATGACCCATAATATCTTGACTGATAACAAACACAGGCTAGTGAGATTGTTAGTTTCGTATTTTTATAATTATAAACGTGTGCCATCCCAGCACCCAATTGGAGTGAGACTCGACTTCCGTTCTGTCTAGATCCATCTCGTCTGGTTTGTATATGTCGTCTGCAGACGCCATTCGGAATTTTAAAATATTAATAATAATCGTTAATCAAATTCGCAAAACTCTCCCCATTTAGAAAAAAAAACAAGATAAAAAATATTAATGTAAAATCATATATAATTCTATGAGTTATAGTAGTTTTCATGGTAAATTCTGGCCATCATCATAGTTGTTGTAATATATCAAGGAAAGAAGATCATACTTAATTGCGTTTATTTGTGTGTTATTTTTTCTTTCCTTTTTTTTAAACAAAATGGTCAGTTTAAGCAAACAAAAAGTTAAGTTTCAGTATTTTGTCAGATACAAAAGTTGGTAATTATGACATTTTGTTATAAATTTATAGCAAAAGTCAAAAGTGTCAAACTTTGACCGTCAACCGATGGCGACTGTAGTTTTTCTCTGTATTTCATTTTATCCTAATTGGTTAAAGCCATTTTCATTTTTCATCAAAATAATTGTAGACTAATTTTGGTTGAAAGTTTAGAAATCATACATTAATTTTCATGCAGGGTTCTTTAATGGTGTCAAAGTTGTAAAATCACATGACACATAATTATGATAAACACATGATAAACTGTACTGTGTTGTACACCTTATATTCATTCATGAACACGTCACGAGCACAAATTTGACATTCACGGCATCTCAGCGCATAGACATGGACCTAATAATAATTTGTGTTGCTACAATGGGATTCTGTTATTCCAATTAATCTAATTACTATCTTAATTTAAGTTTTGATAACTTTAGT
>CM037778.1:59635522-59685522 GCA_021229015.1 Solen grandis
GACAACTTACTTAGCATAGTTTAGAAGACTGTTTCAGTTTTAGTATAGGGTAGCTTTATAGAAAATAAAGTAGATACCAGATAATAGCAAACAGTAAGTATAAATTCTCATTTAGACAGTTTCTTATTGAATTAACTGGGTTAATGGTGTTGATGTTTTCAGTTTAGTTGTTAAAATCATGAATTAGAAAAGTTTTAATGTCAGCAAAATTTTCATTTACTTTTCATTTCTAATAATGCGTATGTAATAAGATAGGTTGTTAAAAAAATGTACAGTCAACAAATTTTGTATATAAAATATAATCATGCGCTAAAACATTAATTCAAAATAAAGAATTATACCAAAGAAAACATGTGTATACAACACAACTGCATCTTATCATAAAACCACACTTGATTTATCATGTGCCAATTACCAAACGTGAGTAAACTATTTATAACTCATGGCTACATTGCCTATGTGTACAGGTTCAACGACGGGCGTGAGTCCCCCGGCAGTACCAACAACCTCAGCTCCATAGAAGCCCAGCTCATGAACATGTTCCAGCGGGACTTCCTTGCCCTCCTTGGCACCTTCAAGTAAGTCTAGGAACGATTTCTCTTTAATGAGTTGTTTACCAGTTTAGGTGGTGCAATCATCTTCTGTATTTGTTAACAAAAGTGGTCATGGTTGTTGAGTGGTCAGTGCGTCTCCCGAGTCCCAGGTAACCCGGAGGTCGTAGGTTCAATACTCGACCAAAATACTAAAGTAGTACACTGTTACTAGTATTGCTTGGCATTCAGTATATAAGGGTAATTCCAAGAGGGAAAGGTTCAGTATATCAGGATATAGTAACTGGGTATGGTATCATGTCATTTGTCTACAATGTGAAATGTTGAGTCCCAAAATTACACAAGTATTGTTGAGTGAATATTAAACGCATACAAAAAAAACCAAAAGAAAACTGATTCACCAAATCATTAGAGTGTTAGTTTAATTTGGCTGCCATTAAATAGCCAAATCCCAAAGAAGGCGTTAGATGCCTCGCTTTTGTTTGAGTTGGTAAATGGGACTTTTATATCTAATAAATTGTATGATTTACCAATCGGAACTTGGAACTTTAATAAATAATAACAAAGACCTCCTCTCACTTTTACAGCTTCCTTAATACGAATATATGAGAAAGTATGATTCCTATGATAAGGGCCCTAACAACACTAAATCATCATCATTATCACTACTGAACTTCAAAAAACCTTGCTGAATCCATTTATATACCAGTATTAAAATAGTTTTGGTGACTGTTAAATAAATGATTTTAAAGATTAACTGCAGGCTTGATAATAATTTCATGAATGAATTGCAGGAGCATTGACAAGCTAGAGACGAACGTGATCAGCCAGGAGGAGTTCCGGGCGGCGGTGGAGAGCCGCTTCAATCTCACGCTCACCGACGACCAGTTTGACAGTTTCGTGGACCGTCTCCCTCTGGATGAGGACGGCTATGTCAAGTACACTGACTTCATGCAGCAGTTCGATACGAAGTAAGATACCCAGCATTACATTTCCTCTAATAATGATATAGACCAATTAACTCTGAAATGAGACGTAAATCTTACTTTAAAACAAAGTTCACAACCAAACCAACTTATCTTCATGCCTGTAATTCAGTGGAGTTGTAACATACACATGAGATTTTGCGCCGGTCAATGATTGGTTAATTAAGTCAATGAATTATACCGAGTACGTATTGCCGAAACCCTGGTGAAACCCGAAGACTTATGAAGGACACCGTTAATACATGCATTGCAATTGATGTAGGCAGTGACAATTCTTCAAATTCAAAGTTCTTTTCTGCTCAATAATAATTGTGTATTTATGTGTAAGGCTCTATACTTTAAAATAATTTCGGAACTAGATAATTTCTAATCATTTTAAAACCACATATGTTTAAAATGTAGAAACATTTTCCAAAGACATGAACTCAGATTTTTAAATAAAAAGATTATAAGATCATTTTGATTTTGCTTGCAGGGGTATGGCACCTAGTCTTTTCCCAGCCGCACAAAATGTTTCCAAAAAGGCCAAGGTAGGGCCGCTACCCGAGGGTCAGGAATTCGGTGAGAAACCCAAACCAGCAGCTGGTACCGAAAAATGGCCAATATTTTCAAGACAGACACAGCTGAGGTTATGCAGTTGGACGAAATGCCCGTTATAGAGGAGTCTGGACCCAAACGTACACCACATGAGTTGTTCAAAATCCTCAAAGATCTTCTCAACCGGAAGTTCAATGATGTGGAACGGGTTTTCTTCGAGATGGACGAGCTCAACTCAATGAGGTTGTCACAAGAACAGATGTATCAGCTGCTGAAACGGTAGGTATTAAAACAAGTACAATAAACTTAATATGCATGATTTCAGACGAAAAAATGAATGTTGACCCACACACTGTCAGTTGATATTTTTTATGGACTGGGGCATACATACATGTAACTTGGAATTAAAAGTAATCGTATTTGAATGAACTTTTGATTGTGAGTAGTTTTAGATTGTTCTCTACTTAACGAAACTTGTAAGTGCTCCGATTCCAAATTTAAAGAAAAATCATATTTTCCCAAATATATGCCTAATCGATATTGAAAATGTGTATCGGCTCGATCTATCCTCTGCTTAAATGATTTTGAAGCACAATCAATCATGTGAAACCAATTTTCGTAACTGGAATTAGTTATTTTAATTCTGACACGAAATTAACTAACAAACTGACAAAACTTTACTCGGAGTACATATAAATTTTGTCTAGTATATAACTAAAATGACTACTGTAAGAAATTTATAATTCTTGGATTTCAGATTTGACATGAGACCGGAAGTCACTAGAGGAGAGATCAGGGATTTATGGAAGACTTTCATTACAAACAAGGACAAAACATTGGATTACTACGAATTTGTTCGTCATTTTGGTTTCTCTAAGACATCTGCAGCATTCCCGAATGCCAAACGCGTGCCTCCACGTCATGGTGACGCCGACTTCATGATTAGGTCACGTAAACTGAACTGTGCAGCCGACATGTTGCAAGACAGCCTAAGGTCAAAGGTGAGACAGAATTTTTTATTTAGCATCTTTTTACGTCTTTCTCAAAATGAATAATATCTAACTAGATTTATTACAGAAAACAATTTTGATATAAGGATATTTTAAGTCGTCTTTATACTTAATTAATTGGGCCTAATAGAGAAAGGAGTCTTGAAAAAGATCTGGTTCATAGTTCTAGCAGTGAAGTGGTCAACCTTATATAGTATGAGATTATCGTGTATGGCTTAGGAGAACCAGAGGTTTCCGACGATGCCGTAAAGGCTGCTGCTATCAAAATAAGCAGTCATTTCAAATTCAAAATATACTTGTATTAGATGCCATTGACCTAAAATGACTAATAATACTCACTTTTAACTGAATTTATTCCAGATCGACTACATGTGGGAGGACCTGAGAAAAGAGTTTGTCGCAATGGACCCATACGGCACTGGCTTCGTCTATCAGGAGGAATTCAAAGAGGTTGTTAAAGAACTCTGTGTCCATCTTAGCGAATTTGAACTCAATCAGCTGGTTTCAAAGTTTGACATGACCAAGGATGGAAGGTAAGAAATGCGTTTATTTATAAACTGATATTTCAAGACAGTATTATTTATTACCGGTACCTGGTATTTTGATTACCAGTTCTTCATTTTACATGTACATACATTGTATAAGTAAGTGATAACGGAATACATACTTCACAGATAGACACGAGTTAAACACATTAACAAAATATTTCAAAGAAATATTTTCAAAATTGCTAATTACATGTATGTATGAAACTCACTAAATTGTACATAAAAGTGGGAACCACTTGAATAATTGCTTTTTAAAAAGAATCTAAAGAAGACTTATTTCTCAAACAGGGTCTCCTACATAGAGTTTCTAAAACCGTTTGCGCTGCGGAAGCAGACATGGCGCCATGGTAACAACATGCTAGCCCTGTTGACCCACCCCCAGGCCGAGTTGCCCATCGGAGACATCGTGGAACCCCCACAGAAAGGCCTGCATGGCATCACTGCAAAACTCAGACAAAAGGTATGTACTGGGGTTGCTGTGTTTCTCAGTGTCATAAAATAATAAGTATTTAAGAAAAGAAAAAAAATCATTTTATATTAATGGAGAAGAAATCGCAATTACAGGAAACAAATGAAGCTTATGATCAGGCCTTCAAGTTTCATGACCGTGACCTATAATATTTAAATTCTGATATACCTACTCTCACCTTTACCAAAGACTTACAAGTTTCGATCTACCTTTCCTGGGGCGTCAACATATAATACAATTTCATTATTTATAAACATTTGGCTTTTTGCAATGTCTATGAAGCAAAATAGTTACAATTTTCTGATTTATTTATCATGTTTTGGACTGGCGGGACATACAAGATGTGAAAATAGCTAGCTTGCTGCTCACTGCTGTTACAAAACACACGTTTATAAAAAAAAAATCATAATTAGAAAAGAAGGTAGATCTACTTTGAATTACGAAATAATGTAACAAATGCAACTTACACCTTTCATATAGGTTGCTGGTGACTGGAAGAACCTCCGCCGCGCATTCCGGAAGTTGGACAAGTCCAATAATGGGTACCTGTCTGTACCGGAATTCCGGTCAGTCTTGAAATTGGCCAATGTCATTCTAGATGAAGAGGAAGTGTACCACGTGATGAGCAAGTTCGATCAGAACATGAGCGGAAAAATACAGTATGACAAATTTATAGAAGAAACCTTTAAACCACCGACCAGACACAGTGTACGACCGATATGATTATGTAAAGAAAAATTCAACAGTATTAAATAGACATTCTTATATTTCTTAACTTACAATGTATATTTATGCTCAATGTTTCTCACTTGTTAATGTAGATCTTTTCTTCTAAAAGAGTGGAAAATGAACAAAAACATCTGAAGACCTGTATGATTTTAAACTTTTTTTTTCAATTCGTCTTCAGAAGTAACAAAGAAATTGAAAATGCAAATTAAAAATGTGTCGGCATACAGCTGAAAGATTTATATACTTTAAATATGTGCACAAGATTGACTGGATTGAGTGAATGATTATTATGTATGAATATATGTTGATACATGACATTATGTAGTGTTTTGTTACCATGAGTGTGTGTAAAGAATACCTGCCATTGGGTCAAATAAATGGGCGATAAAACAAGCTTGACTGTGATGAACATCTGTGATTGAATGCAGCCCCATTTTATTGGGAGCTAGCCGTGTGATATTTATATATATTTCATTTTATGTATTAAACTATGCTATAGTTTGTTTTTATTACAAAGTTTATATTTACTTACACAATGGGTATATTACCAGTATTTGAAGATAGCAAGGGTTGATAGAGCAATTAGAGAAAATTTATATTTTTAAATCATATTAAGGCAGTATTAAAGCATTGGATTTCTTCACAGCATAACACAATTTTTAATATAAATTGTGATAACTTTAAGTCCATTTGTTATTTAGAAAATTTCATTACTCCTGAAATTATTATAAAACATCAAGTGTTAGACAATTTGAACAGTAGATTAGATAGTTCAAATACCATGTTTGTAATATACATGTTTAATAGTTTAATAGTAATATGCTTTTGTTACTGTTACTGATAACTTGTTCATAAAACAGTTGCGATATGTTGTGCTTGTTGTGTATTTAGTGTTGGTTCAAAACTTACCTGCATTCATTCACTTTTATTCGACATATTAATCCCATTTCTTCGTTGATGTATAAAGCTAGCCTACTCTTCATTGTATGCCAGTTAGTTTGGAGTGCTCTTCAGTCCTTCTTATAGGTCATTTTTAAACTTCATCTCTGATTATTCGCATCAACTTGCTTTTGTTCAATCTTGCGTACTTGAGAACTGATAATCAAAGTTTTGTATATAAATCATGTCTGCCTACTTTTTACCACAGAAAAAGGGTAACTTTTGTAACTCATTTTATACATATGAATGCAGTTATCATTAAAATGATTTAAGATGATGGTTTAAAGAACATGAACACATTACAATAATCTCAAGTAAAAAAAAAAAATAGATTTTTTTTTATTGTATTTACCATTCACAGTAACTTGCATATGGACTTACAATGTACATTAAATACATTGAGTTATCTACCTTTATCTACCCTATGCTGGGAGTTTTCTGTCTTGATCCAGAATCTGTGATATTGTACAGCTGTTTGCAGTTCTCATCTACACACTTGACTCTTTGTGCATGTATGACATTCAAAGCCTGTTTATACATAAAAAGTATAAATGTGTCATGACTTGTGTGTCTTCTTTATGACAACCTGCACCTCCTCCTCTTATCTTAGATTAACCCTTTCCCTCATATAGACTCATTTTGACGAACTCAATAGGTACCACATAAAGTCTGATCTGCAGAAAACCACAGTTAAACCTTACCAAATTTAATTACAAAATCTTCATTTCCAGACCACTGAGGAGCAGCGAACAGCATAAAACCTGATCAGCCTGCAAGTTACTCGCAGGCTGATCTGGTTTTATGCTGTTTGCAGAGGTCTTTTCATGGTGTCCTCTATGAGGGAAAGGGTTAAGTTGATAACTAGAACCTACATTCAAAGATTTAAAGTACTGGTAACACTAAAGAATTTCAACAGATGTTAAAAGGATTCAACAAAAGCAAAAACTTGTATAATCTCAATTCATAAAAAATATTCCAACACTTGTATTCACAAGAAACATTCAGTGAATACTCCTTTTTTTGTTGGTACCTATGCAAAATTAGCAATACACATTTTCAACTAATTTTATTAAAGACTATTGGATACAATTCTGCTTCATAACATTTTTTTTTTTACAAAAAAAACAGCAGTGACACATATTAATAGAATACTTTAGATGGTTATATAAAAATTGTACCAAAACTAAGACTAGAGCTATCACTCAAGGTGACTCATCCCCACATTACCCACCTTGTCTTCATGTAGTGTGAATGCATTATGGGACAGGACCAGTGAGATTCCAATATAGCCTCTAAAGATTTATAATTACATAAAATTTTTAATTTTTTTTTTTTTTTTGGGGGGGGGGGGGGTACAGTACATTGAATGCAAAAAGCTATAAGAAGTCAGTTATTAAAACAAGAGCACTGCCTGCATGTGGATGCCAACAATCATCTGTTAAAAGTGTTTGAGTAATGGGCTACATTTAAGTTTTAACACGACAACGACGACCCAGAAATCATTATAGCTTGACCTTTTCATTGAAACAGACAAGCTAGTAATCGATTCAACTTCTTTAAAGAGTTTGCACATATAAGGACTGACAGTTGTATAACTGCAGACAACATTCTAATCATCTAATCATTGTTGACAAGGCATAAAAAGACAAACTGCATCACATTATATGATATTTATTTTTCAGTAGTTTGCTAGTCAGTACAACAACTATAGCTACATGGATGTATGTAATTACTTGCCTTAAATAATAAATATACACTGTAACAGATAACAAAATATGTCAACAATTAACAAACTAATCTTATACAAAAACAACAGTAGCACATGAAGTTGAACAATGTATGAAACTGCACAAAACAAATACTATCACAATTGTAGTCATAGTTTTTCAGAGTCTGCAAAGATAAAAGTACTGAACAATATTTTTATCAGAGAAAAAGAATCAAGGCTCTCAATGGATAGACCAAGGATCCTATATTACATACATAAAATCTTAACAAAAGAGATCACTGGAAAATGACCTATGCAACTGGGAGAAAACCAGACAGTATGTAACCCTCAGACAGGTCAGATTTACAATTCTTTGACAGTCATAAGTATGATTAAAGATGAGGTGGTAACATACAATATGCTCATCACAAATGTAATACATACAAAATATAGGGTCCCTAGACAGACAGAAAAAATAACTAAAAAGATGCTTAAAGTTGAAAATTCAGATTCCTTGTTAACCCTTTCCCTCATATAGACTCATTTTGTCGCACTCAATAGGTACCAAATAAAGCCTGATCTGCAGAAAACCATAGTTAAACCTTACCAAATTTAAATATAAAGTCCTCATTTCCAGACCACTGAGGAGCAGCGAACAGCATAAAACCTGATCAGCCTGCGAGTTACTCGCAGGCTGATCTGGTTTTATGTTGTTCGCATAGGTCTTTTCATGGTTTCCTCTATAAAGGAAAGGGTTAAAAAGTCTCAAATTCATTGTTGTATAAAGTAAAAGAGATAACTATTTATTGGTGTGATATTGTAAATTTAAGAAGTATAAACTTATACAAGACATTTTTTTTTTTGAAATTCATACTCAAACATTTTCCTGAAATGAGTATCTCAAGAAAACAAGTGCATTGTGACTAGAAACTTAATGAGCTCTGTTTATAACTTGTATACACACCTTAGTTTTTCAAACAAAAATACAAATCTTTCAACATATGTGATAATATGCTGACAGTTTTATTTTTTTAAATAGTTTCTGTTAAGGATAATACCTGTAATTTACTAATTGAGCTTAAAATATATTTTTCTTTTCAAAATTGATTGAGAAAAACTGTAAAGATTCAGATCCTGTATTGTAGATTTGATCTTTACACTGAAAGCTGAAACACTTCAATAATAATGTAACAGAAAGTAAGAGCATACATATAACTACATAACAACTTGATAAAGATAAGATTTCTCCCTCCATATAAATATACATCAGACTAGAATAAATTATCAAATAAAGAAAACAACAAAACAAAAATACTTTTTTCACAAATGTTAGCTTTCATAAATATTTTACGAAAAGATAAGAAAGAAAATAATCTCATTTTTTTATCACATTTCTACATTGTATAATATGTTGGCACTGCTTGAAATAATTTGAAAAATCATTTAGTTTTTTTACTAAGGCCTTCAGTACAGAGATATACCCTAATGCTAAGAAAAAAAAAATTTACTAAAATATATGTGAAAAATATCTAATTCAAGGACAATCATCTATATAGATATTGAAAAAAATGGTTAATAGGTCCAAAATAAGCAGAGCAATATGATAATTTATTATTAGAATTATTACAATTTGTTTATTCTTAAATACTGTTTATGTCTCAATACTTTATTTTCAGCAATCCCGTCTGACATATTAAGTCACTGCACAATTTTTGTAAATTTAATAGGGTTCACTTTTCAAAACCTTCATTTTAATTACTTTAATCTCAGGGTCTAGAAAGATTCAGTACTGGAGACAGACACCCTTTGGCACTGATTGTGTATTGCTTTGGAGTTTTCAACAGCAGAAGAGAAAGATTAAAATGTACAGATGCCATGGATGTTCATGAGTCAGAGACCTTCACTATTATTGATGATTACCTAGCATTTCTGTTGCCCTTTGTGTTTATACAATGCTAAAATTTGGAAGATATCTTTACATGCAAAATGTAAAAGAACCAGCGTAAAAACAGCAAATGTAAGACCAATTTAAAAAAATGACAGAAAATTTTGCATCCATGCACTGCCGATGCAAACTATGCCACTTAAAACAAATGAAGATATTTCATAGGTGGTCTACCATGTACACATATATAAGCAACTGATATGGTACATTAAATACATGCAAACCTGAAATTTAGATATCATAAAAGAATAAGTAGAGCTGAACTAGAACTGAATTTATTTATTTCACCAACAAAAAACAACATTTATATAATATACTTAATAACTAAATGAAAAAAAATATTTGGACCCTGTAGGAGTACCAACATACAAGATTTATACACAGATATTAACAAAGAATATGTCAACCTGAGAAGCACTTATTGTTACTTGAAATATAACTACAAGGTCTAGTACATGAAAAGGTAAAGAAAATAGCCTTTCTCTCTATATACAGATTAACCTACAGAAAAAGGAACAGAAACCTATGTGTATGGTCCCATTCATATGAAATACAGCATGAGATTTCTTTATGATTTTAGAAACTCAACACTATAAATGATAACAAATGCTGAATAGAATTCATTGTGAAGAATACAAAACATTAACATACACAATAAAAATTCCTTACCATGAAGAATAGAGACTGATAACATCTATTTATAGAGATGCAGACTTTTGCCAGTAAAAAAATATAGCAATTAATTTGGATGAAATAATTCAGAAAAAAAATCATAATGAAAGGAAATTACTGAGTCATACACACAAGGCAATTTATATTTGGTTGTGCTAGTATTTGATTTAATATCCAATTTTAACTACTGGTAATTTCTTTTTCATCAGTGGCAAGCAAATAAAAACACCTAAATTAACTCAACACCTCTCAATGGTTCCTAGGTTGGACCAGTACTAAATGTATGGAAAGGTAATTAAAAATACTTGACCCCCCACAGGGCCCAAACTCACAACATCATATCTCCACAGGGTTTTCCCTTGATATTTTCAAATAGGGGTCAAATGTCCCCTCGATATTTAGACAAAGAGAAAAAAAATATTTGGGAGTCATTTATGCAATATGAGGATCAAAATTGGCTATTTTGTGCATCAGGGAAAACCCTGCATTGATTGTAGTTTCTTTATTATTGCTTTTAATCCTTCAGTATTACAAATATAAAATTACATCAACAGAAACCAACATATAAAGCTTTCATAGGAATTATTAAGGCAACTTCATCAGAACTGAAAATGATCAAATTTGAAGGACACTAGGATCTGAGAATAAAGGTAAATCAGTTGAATAAAGGAATCAGGGGCCTGTTTCACTAAACTTGGTACGAAAAAATATCTTCATAAATGTAAATTCACAGATGTAAAATAATATTTTCCTGTGATCATTTCTTACAAAAAGTTTTGTGTTTGTATAATGCAATAAAATGGATCAATTCCCTTCATAATTTATTGTGAAATGAGACATTAGCAGACACTATTTAGAACAACAGACTTACACCTACGATAAAAATTAGATTGTACAAAGTTTAGTGCAATGGACCTCACTACAACAATCAGTTTGATCACAGTCTCTTACACACTTCAAAGATTTGTATTTTGATTATTAGACAGGAAAATAACATTTTCTACTCAGAAATATCACACATAAGGTAAGACACATTTAAGTCACAATTCAATCTTATCTGATATGTTTATAAATTGCCTGATGTTGTTCTCTTCCAATATCTTTGCACAAAAATATCAAATTACAATATTAAAATGATTGGAGAGTCATTAACTTTATTGTGATTTAAAACTACTTCTATTCATTGACTACTGTACAAAATTAGCTCTAATTTCATAAATGGTTTATAGTCATACAGACTTTTTATAGAAAGAAAAAAAATCTAATACTAATTCATACACATGTCATGGCTAATTTGTTGTATCAAATAAAAAAGTGTTAAACAAGAACACTAGCACAATTGATAGTGGCAAGACAGGCAAAAAATCTGATAACTTTAATCAACTTTAATCTTAAGCTACAAGAGTTTTTTAAGATTCTATTTTCATGTTACAGACTGGAAATTTCTTTTCAGCCCATGTCCTCCAGCATAAAGTATGAATAAATATTTCAAATACTGGATATACATTAAAATCCTTTTCCACCTCAGAGTTACTAAAGAAATACCATTCACAACCAATGTAAAACCAGATCAGACTGCAATTGACTAAAACTGGTCAGGTTTAATACCCTTCACTACTCCTCAGTATAATGTGGTAAACCCTTTACCTCATAAATATTCATGCACAAGTTTATGACTTGATAAATATTGATTTACTAAACTTTATATAGAAAATGAAACAATGGATTTTAATTTGATGTGCAGAATCTGATTACAATATTATATAGCAAACAAAGGAGACAAAATCAGACAAGGAATCTGTCTGATCTGGATCTGCTCTGTTGTCCAGGGTTTCAAAATGTGTCTATATGAAAATAAAGGGTTAAGAATGTGACATAACTGAGAACACTGATTGATTTTTTTAGTTTACCGTCACTGTGACAGTATTTCAAGCATACAGTGACGTCCAGCTAATTACAGGTGGAGGAAGACCCTGAATGCACTGAGGCATCCGGGTAGAACCACCGACCTACCACACCTCAGCTGGAAGGCTTCCTCACATGAAAATCCAAATGACCCTGCTGGGACTCGAACCCACACAGTAAGGGGCTGAGTGAGTGTTAAAGTCAGTGACTTTACCCTCTCGGCTACAGCGACCCCTGACTGAGAACAGCTTTCGGTCTGACCTGGCTTGTCTCTGGTATAGGTGTAAAATGGTACATCTGAGAGGTAAAGGCTTAACGGTCACAGATGGTCACAACACACATAATACATTTGTAGATAACACACCATATATATTGCACAAACTGTAAAGCTGGAGTATAGCTCTATCCACATGCAGCTGCTAATCTCTATATAATGGACAGGATTAGGGTGTATAAATAAGACCAGTCTACAAATACATGTATATATAGATAATATGTTTGTGATATAAATACCCTACAACAACCAGATAACAGTTCAAAATGATTGACAAAATTAATGCCCAAATCATGATCATGTGTTTAATTCATTTCATGCTTTCTGTCAATAAAATATCTTATTTTTTCAAAAAACAAAAACTCTTGAATTTGACAAATAAAATCAAATCAAAGTCATGAAAAAATTACTACACCTTAGTTGATATCTGAAAAATTATGATCATAATGATACTGTCATATCAAAACAAACCTTACTATTATGACACATTTTTTGGTACTTCATATTGTATATGTGAAATAAACACAGATCAATGCTTTTGTCTTGAAAAAAGCAAGTTATATAGACTCAATCATATAATGCTGCAAATAAATGAGGAACAACACATAAATGCTTTCAAGTTATAGAAAGAAAAACAATGGACATTTCATTTCAGATTTTATGATTGTTTTACATGAGATTTAGATCACTAACAAGAAAAAACTTCAAGGCAGGACCAGTAAACTGCCATCAAACAGGCAAGCTTGGATACAACCCACATACAGATCAGGTATTGTAATATTGTTTATAATTACATACGATTTTAACCAATGTTATAAATTATATAATACACACTATTGGGAAATCTGTTATGTTACCATATGATAACTTTAACTGTTAACCTCACATTGTCTTGAAGAATGTTACTGGTTTCCAACCATCTGAATAACTTTAACACTTATTTAATTATGTTTAAAACCATGCATTTTAAAAGCTTGTCACTGAAGTAAACAAGTGTGTTTACCATGGCCACAAGTCTGATTAACAACTATCTTTCAGAATAATAAATTTAGGCTGCATGAGCAGGATAATATAAAATGTTGACCCTCCAAAAAATCATGTCATTTTCAGCTTCCACCATGGTTTCCTATTTGTTCCCCCTAGGGTTAACTATCTTTGTAACCACAAGTGGTGGCATCAGCCATTTACTCACTGCTCACCAATAACGTAATTAGAATCTTCTTTCAGTTGAGTTTTGCAAATGCTTAACTTTTTCTTAAAATACACCTAAATTGGAAAAAAATTAATGGGGTGTAAAATACCAAAGTTTATACTGGTTTTTCAATTGCTATGACAAGTGAAAAACCAGTACAAACCTTGGTATTTTTCTTGATTTTTATCATCTCTAATTTGGGAAGGGCCAGAGACAATTTAGGAATTTTATACCTCTGGTTCATGCAACTGACCTTAAAAGTTTAACTGAGATGGACTGGCATAACAACTGCATGACTCAGATCTTACATGTATATATATTGAAAGTCTAACTTGGATGAAGTTCACCAGCAACACAAAGCTGCAGATGTGTATATGGATGAAGATTCTTTGACAACTGGGTGAGGACTGCTACAAGTCACAAGGTTCCATGCCTATCAGCTGGCCTCTTGGAGATACAGTAATGATTATTGTCGGGTCCGAGAACCGGAACTCGAGAGGAAAGTGCTGGGCTTCCTGAAAGAAAAAGTATATGATAACAACTAACTCATTTTCTACATATTTACAAACCATACCAATCTCTTTCACTGGGCTGTATGTAGTTTTGATTTGCTGATCATTAAATTTTGTTCATCTTGAAAGAAGCTTACTTAAAATCACAACAACATCATCATGCTGGGTTATTTTTGTAAAAGTATTGGCTTATAGTGAAACTTACATTTAATTGAAATACAAATGTACTATTCTCAACTATCCACATCCCACTAAACCCAATTTTCCCTCCTTGCCCTCAAATTACAACTGAGTTTCATATCATAAGGTCAAAGACACTGTGCATTCACCTATATTTAATCCTACTTTATTTCAAGCATTAGGCAGTTTATAATTTAAAAAAACAAAAGTTCTGGACCTTGACCTGCCAAGCAGAAATGTATTCTATGCTAGATAATGGTCTCCTTTCAGACCTTACCTGCAGTTTATCCTGAAGACTATCAAACTCCTGTGACATCTTCTCCAGCAATGTGTGGGAACAATACATCTGGAAGCACAATAAGAAACAATGTTCTACGCACACTCTTAGAGCCAAAACTGACAAGACATTTCCCATTCTAACTACAGGACAGAAAAAAGCTATAGGACATATAACTTCACATAAGATATTTGTTTATTATATATTCTTATTACATAAAATTATTTAATATATACAACAATATTGATAATTTCTTCTGCAGAAACCTTAACCATAAAAAAATTACAGCTGTTTTTTTTAGTTTTATTATTATTATTATTATAATAAGTACATATACACTTCAAACTTAAAGCAAGAATCTAGTCAAGGAACTGGATTGCTTCTATATTATGTAAAAAAAAACAACAGTATCACAATCCCGATTCAAAAGAGTAAATAACTACCCTTATACACAAGCCCAAGTAAAAAATAATACCAGTGCCTTTCTTTACCTTTGATGTCATATAGACATGTTTTGAGACATTGGCAAACAGAGCATACCAAGATCAGGCAGCTCCTTTTTGAACAGTGTTTCCTCTGTTGCTTATACAATATTGTAACTCAGATTCAACACTGTCTGCACTGCAAAGAAGAATCCATTGCTTCATATAGTATTAAAAATTCAGGAAAGTAGTATTCATCAGGTGATAAATTTTTACATGAATATTCATGAGGTAAAGCATTAAAAACCTTGGTTAGTCTACAAAACAAGAGTATTCTTTGAAACACATGTGTCACCTGCTGAAGTGTGGCGGAAAAAGTGTGATGGACAAAGTGTGACAGACAGACAGACGATGGACAGACTGACGACGGAAAAGTGATCCCTTTGTGTCACCTCTGCCTACAGCAGTTGAAACAACAAAGGAGATTCTAAAGGAAGTCACCTGCAGGTAAGTGTTCTGTGCTTTCAGTGGCTCCGCCTGGTTCACATACACGCCATCCTCGTTGAAATCTGGTGGGATCATGTGTATGGTGTGGTTCTCTGCATTGTGGAACACAAAGAATCTGCCTTTCTGTAGGCGGGCTCTGAAAGGGGAGGCAACTTGCAAATTGTCATGGATACATACTACAGAAACAAATAGTCTTGAAATTTTAGCAGATAGCTTTTGTCAATACAGTATAGTCTAAAAGATTAAGTGTAGCTTTTAACCCTTTTAACTTGTTTTAACTAATTAGCAAACAGAGCAGACTCAGATCAAATGGCTCCTGAAGGGGTATTCTAAACAAAGTTCTACACAGTCAAAAAGCCAAAAGAATATTGCTGCCTAGTCCAGGTGGCAGCTGAATGTGTTATTGTCTCTTCTGGGATGATAAAGTTGACTGCATCACACAGACTGATCACCTGATAAAAGACCTTGTCAAAACAGGAATGACTTTGTCTTAAAAATAGATAGAGCAAAGCTACCAAAATTTTGAGAAAACTTAATGGAATTAACAATGTACTTGGTTAAGTTCAGTTGTTTTTTAATGCCATTCTCTGAAATGCTGGGAGAACTAATCAACCTGGTGGGTAGAGCTCATTAAGGTGCATGCAACTGTAAAATTTGGAGGCTGTAGGTGAAAGGACTTCCATGTTATGGTCAAGGTTAAAGTTTTGGGCACAAACAGACAAACATCAAACAAACAGACCAAAAACAAAATACCCCGATCTATCGATCCCGGGCCATTTAAATGTTGTTACTACATAATATGAGGCAGAAACTGAAACTTGATTTAACCCTTTCCCTCATAGAGGAAACCATGAAAAGACCTATGCGAACAGCATAAAACCAGATCAGCCTGCGAGTAACTCGCAGGCTGATCAGGTTTTATGCTGTTCGCTGCTCCTCAGTGGTCTGGAAATGAGGATTTTGTAATTAAATTTGGTAAGGTTTAACTGTGGTTTTCTGCAGATCAGGCTTTATGTGATACCTATTGAGGGCGTCAAAATGAGTATATATGAGGGAAAGGGTTAAGTGAATTTCTAATTGGTTATAATGTCATTTAAACAAGCACAATCTCGTATCAAAAGTCAAACAAATGCTTTCTTCCTAGATCAACATTTACTCAACAGGTTTAATATCTGATATAATGACACTTAAAAAAGAGTGATGCAATATGTCAAGTATGCAATCACTCCCCCCACCCTAAACATCTCCCAACAAAAAATCATGAATTCCTAGGGTCTCCTTCTACATTTCCTGCAGCTGTGAAGTGGGTGATTATCAAAACAATGGACAACTGAAAGTACTACTTAAGAAAAGATTATCAAGGACAAAGAGGGAAGTCATAATAATAGAAAAAAGGAATAGGCTACTGACCTATAAGACTAGCTGCAAATCATCAAAACCTCCTGTTCAGATTAAATGCTGTACAACAAGGATTTTCTCAACAAAAAAAATATTTTGCTTAGCTGTTGTTTTTATATAGATAAGAGATAAATAGGAAGTTAAATAAGCAGACAACAACCATTTATATATTTGTCTAACCAAACAAAACAAACTACATTATGAACCAATTAAGGTTTTGCCAAGGGTAGAGGGACCTTGGGGAATTTGACTTTTTTTCAGTTTTGGAGTGAAAATCCCCACCCTAGGGCAGTGGCAATCAAATGCATGCAAAAGTGATCACGTACCATTCTGGCAGTAAAATTCCAACCTGTCGGGAATGGTCTTTTGTCAAAAGACCTGTGTATGCCACCACCCATGGGCTTGGGCAAAACAATGATAGGTGCATTAGAAAGACAATCCTTACTTGACAACCATAGGCAAGAGGTCAGCAGCTTCTGCATCAAACATGAGGTGTACCCCCTTCCAAACATTCTGGTTCCTGGTCCACAACACAATCCATATCCTCCTTACCACATGTCAATCTGAGGCAGGAAAACAGGGAATCAAGAGCTGGCAAAATATGCTTTGGAGTCTATATTATTTTAAAGCGCATATATAGGTGTAAGGCAAAATTAGCCTGCATAATGTTTAATAATATCTACATATATATTGTCCATTGAAAGGCTCATTAGCATATACAATGTACACTTATAGAAAAAGAAGACTTAGGAGCCCTTCTGGCTTTCAATGGACAATTATATGCAAAATCATTTGACAGAATGAAATTAAAGACATAATCCTTAGTCTTTGATAGGCAACACTGTAACAAACCGTAACCAGAATAAAGCATGATCAGCTTGCAATTAAGTCACAAACTGGTCACAGTTTATACTGACTGATAGTCATCAATAATATTTTGGAAAATATATAGCTTTACATAACAGCAGATTTATTTTTTACAACATACTGAAAACCCATAACAGAACACATAAAAAATTGAAATACAGTTGAAAAAATAGGACTGAAAAAATTAACTTTTAGATATCAAATACTATTGTGTTTATAAAGATGCAGTTTCAAACTTGTGTGAACAGTTCGATTATCTAGCCAGGTAATTTTGAACTTGTCATCAAATCCTTAAGCAATAAAATTTTCTACTTCATTTGTATTTTCAATGTTAAATGATGATAGTAGATCCATTGACACAAATGGCACCACAGATTAGAAAGCATTAGTATTTTTACAACAAATAAAGCATGGTAATTTTTTTCGTATTAATGATATATTAATTAAAATATATCTACAGTAATGACTGGCAGCCAAGGAGAGGTTTACTCATTAAAGCTATATCTATATTTCAAGGTTGAATTCTGCCATGGCAAAAAATACTCATTTCTTAAAAACTACAACATAATATACCTAATGATCAAAGTTTATTTATTCCACTGTAACTTTATTCATATCAAAACAGACAGACATAGAAGAGTCTTATTCATAGAATGTATTTATAACAAAATGAAATATCATATTTTTCAAAACATTGTAGTATGTTCAAATATATGTTAAAGAGATCACAGCTGTGAGAGATGGGACACATACCGAGCATTGACATCGATCCACATGCAGACAGCTGTAACATGACCTAGATTTGAACCATCATTGTTTATACCCTCAAGTACTTGACTCATTAAATTGCTGTCTGACTCAAATATTGACTCAGTCCGTTGCAAGTCTGTGATGAAGAATGGTCCGACGCTAGAGGAGACAAGTGAATGAACAGTAGTGTAGTCATTTAGAAATGTCAATTTAGAGTAATACAAAATCAAATAGATGTAAAGAACAATCACTATAATTAATATTCCAGTACCCCACCATGTCTTCATGTAAGCAACAGGATGGGTCTGGAATAGGATGTAACAAGTGACTGAACCCACTTCTGTGAAGCAGGGGCATGATAAATAGTGGCATTTATTAAATTCTTATTCACAAATCTAGAATACGAGAGTGTTCTCTGGAACATGTGTGTCACCTGCTGAAGGGTGATGGAAAAAGTGTGACGGACAGACAGATGGACAAACTGATAGACAGACAACGGAAAAGTAATCCCTATGTGTGACAGTGTCACCTCTGTTTACAACTGGTGACACAAGAAGAACCAACATTAAGCACAGCAGTCATTCTTAAAATCATATCTCTAATGATCATCATCATGGTACATCAACACTATGAACCTTTCCAGATTAACTCCTTTCCCCATGGACCATTTCACCAGAGAATCGGCAATACACAGTAAAATTCACGGATTTAAATTGACAATTCAGTGACAGGGGAAAGAATCTCAAATGTATGATTATTTCCTGTTGATCAATGTGTGGAATTATACACCAGCATGTTGATAAGGTGTTTGGGAAGTGCTCGTTTATTATTATAGATTTATGTCTCATTTCAAAGTGTAATGGTCTATTGTTTCCTTCTCCATCTGGATTATTTTCCTTTTATGACTAAAGTCAACTGCTCACAAATGAAGCCACATGTTGTGTCAGTCATAGTGTGTAAACCAGACTGACCACTGATCCTGATACTCCAGTGTAGCTATTGCTTAATCAGATTAAATGAGTTTACAGATTCATGACTTGATCAAATTAATGTTAATTTAGTAAACTTTAAATAGTACATGTACATGTATATGAAAAACAGACAGATGGGCAACGAAATAGTGATCCCTTTGTGTCACCTCTGCTTACATCAGGTGACACAAAAATTGTATGAACAAACAGGGGAGATCCTTATCAGACAGTGCCTGATCTATATGCCAAGGCATGAAATCACGTCTTTTTGAGGTATAAGGTTAATAGCTCTGTAATCAATGGAAAGATCCAATATTACCATATGGTAATCTTGATTTAAGGATAAGCTTCAACAGTGACTTTTCCTTTGTTAGGCAATAAACCTGTTGCTTAATGTTGGTTATACATGTATTTATTATACACATCACTTCAGCAGTTAAGTACATAGCAAATTGACATCCAATCAACCAAAAACAGGAATATAAGTATACCTGGTATGTAACTTGCAGATACCAGTCTTTTACACCACTTTTATCACAATTAGTCACCAAAGCCTTGCACTAACAATATATCACAATGTATCAGTCATTCCATCACTGTATCCTAAAACTATTTTTCACATAATGATAAATTCTTTTCTTTTAACCCTATGGTATTCAGTACCAGAACTATCACAGAATGTGATTACTGGTCTTACCCTTCACCCCTCCCAAATCCCTTTTATGCAAGTTCACATCACACATGGACCTTAAACCCTGCCATTGCTCCAAAAAAATTCCATTTCAACATGTTTTATTAACAGTGACCATGACCCAATCCATCTAAAATACAGCCTTAAGCTACCTTTTGTGACACATCAGACTGTTCCAAGTTACACTGGAGTGCCATTACCAGCACAAAGGTAAGAGGATTGTGAATTTGTGTCACATGATAGAAGTTATGCAATGTCACATTGTACAGGACTCAGTACAAGATGCAAGTTTCAAGTTTTGCTCCCATTCCCCAAAGTGAGACATGGGTAGATAGGGCTTTTCTCCAGATGATAAGTAAGTGGCTGTAATTCTTTATTTTAGGGAGTAAAAACACCATTTTCTCACCCTTGGGAAAGAAAATTCACAGAATAAATAACAATTTTGAGGAAAACTGCATGAATTTAAAGAAATTTTCAAAAAGGAAGAGGCCTATTAATGCATTATGGCCCTGATAAAGAAGAAAAAAAGAAAACCCTGTAACAATAACATTGTAAACAAGTTATTAATTATACTGATAAAAAGCTGGAAATTAAGTCAATTTCATATAAAGTTTCTATAAATCTGAGCGTTTAATCAATATTAAACTTACAGCTCGTTAAAAACCTTCTTATATGAACCTCAAGTATTTTTCTTTTAACTTGATAGACATAAATATTTTCTAACCAAAGTTACATACTTGATTATATATATTATTAACCAGTCAGTAAATGGTAGAGCCAACATCAATACAGAACCACACCAGCTGTTAGATTACTTTCACAACAGTCTATACAAAAGCATGTTTAGACATCACATGAAACTCACAATTTGATTTGTTATAAACATGATGAATTATCATGATTAAATATGAAATTCATTGTATCCATTTTTCACATTTTTTCCATCCACATACACAAAATAAAAACTTTCAGTGAAAATGTTCATGCATTCATACATATCCATCTGTTCAGTTGCTTGGTTTGAAATGTCCCTTGGCCCTGAGAAGGCAGTAAAAGAAAAGGATCTCACCAGAAGCAACATATTAAACAATCCATGGATAGTTGCATACACAGTGTGGCCATACACCTTGGTATTGGTAGATGACATCATTTTAAGCTTTCGCAAAATGCATATTTTGCATCAATTCAGAGGGAAAAACTGCTGAAAGTATTTTATTTCTTTATCTATTTTAACGGTATTTAGCTCATGCAAAGCAGAAAATATTGCCCTACACACAGGTCCCAATTTTATTTTGTCAGATGTAAAGTTCTTTCTACAACTCAGGAAAACCTTCTGAGTCTGTGAAATTTTGTTAGCTATCACTAATATTATTTCCTGAATGTCAGGAAATACAGGATATCTGACAAAAGAATCATTAGGATTTTGGTATAGTGCACAATTTTCTGTTCACATTTGCTATATTCCATTAGAATTGGTGAAGAAATAAAATACTTAGAGCAGTTTTCTTTTTTGAACTGAGGCAAATTATGCTGCTTGTGATAGCTTAAAATGACATCATATACCACATGGTATGGCCACACTGGATACACAATCCACTGTGAAATAAAAATCTAAGTTTATTTACATATTAAGACTAGAATTTGAGTTCATGAATGTCTGAAGACTTCTGATAAATGAAATCCTTTCATTCTAAAATCTACAGTCTACAGATAATTATGGTAAATACCTATATGTAACTCTATAAGTAATTCTGATGTACTTGATGAGAAATTATTAGTGTTAAATGCAATTTAAAATGAAAAACATGACAAAAACTTATTTTCTGGATGAGCAAGTCCTAGATGTCATGTATATGCATACAAATTGACAACTCTGTGAATCAAATAAGTATGCATAAACCATTGTTGGTCTTGACACTGGAATGCTCAGATAAGTATTAACTATTAAGCAAGTAATGGGTAAGAAAAGAGGTGAGTCTGTGTTTTGTACTCACTGTCTGGTGCCCTTCATCAGTTCCAGCACCCCTGCACCCTTCCACTTCTGTGCTGCCCTCATCTCATCATCTGTCACTCCAACAACCTGAACTCCCCCAATAACCAAACAATGTTTTAACATGTCTTGTATGTTTTTGTATGTAATGTATAATAATTCAATTTATATATCATACATTTACTCCAATTTTCAGCTATAGGCATATCATAGGCATGTTTGTTTAGAGAAACTTTGGGTGCCTGGATAGTGTAGTGGTACCAAGCCTCGCTTCTCACCAATGTGTTCCAGGTTCGATTCCTGGTCTCATACAAGAGAGGGTACAGTGGTACCCCCTCCCCCACTGTCTTGACACGTGGGTTTTCTCTGGGCTCTCCGGTCTCCTCCCACAATAATGTCCACATACGCCACCACCAGAGCCTTCAAGAGTAATTGATGTAAATTGTGAGAACTCATTTCATAATCGATGTAAATAAAATATAAACTAAACTGAATGAAATATTACTTGCAAGAAATTGATGACTTGAACCACTAGGTAGTTTTCTTAAATCATTGCAAGTTCTGAAAAGTACCTGTTTAGACTTAAGAGACATGAACAGTATTGTTCAATTAGATTATAGTAAAGTACACACGGTCAGATTTGGCCCAGCTACGTATAAGGTGCATCCTAATTTTCAGGGTAACTTATTTGAAAAAAAAAATTCACTTATTGTATTGTATTCGGCAAAATATTCTTTTGAAATTCGTGGTGTCATACATTTTGACAGACTGAAAGCTATCCGTACGTCACCGTGGCTAATCGTATGGTGAACTGTTTTATTTACACATGGCATAAGATTACCGTTAGACCGTTACATTAACGAGGGGTAGGATAAAGGTGACACATTTTCATAACATGACATTACTCAACCATTTCCTAGTATCTTAAATAACACTGGGGACCATTGTCACCTGTCAAAATTCACCCAAGTAACAAACATTACGTAACCTGTAAAGTTTCTCCTGTACATCATGAGGTCCCTTAAAATAAACTTATTTGTTTATATTGAAAATGGCTTCTACCAAGTTGTTTCAGTTTCTCACGATCATATTATCATGAAATATACCAGTAGGATAACTAATAAGAACAAAAGCAATAACCTGGTATTGTTTATCATTGTTCGTATAAACTTTATAGCATATTATGGTATTCATTGACTTTCAGTATATCCATTTTCTGAGATCGTATACTGGCAAATTTCACATCTTGGTGATTAAAAAAAGAAACCTCAAAAGCTGTAGTATATCATCATATAAGGCTCACCCCATCTATAAACCTGAATTATCTGGAAAAACAGTGCGCCTAATCTGCCAGTGTATACGATAACCATTTACCACTGAAATAATCAATAGTGCCATAACCAGATCAGCCAGAGTTTTACTTCATAATCATATAGACTCCTCGAATAGGATGATACATCCGAGGTTTTTTGTCAAACCCATCCAACCACGAGGAATCACGAGATCACTGTATTTGCAACTATTAGTACCTCTAAGATGAAAGGGTAACACTTTAAACCTGTTAAGACTGAGGGAGGCTTTCAGTATGGTATGACATGGCATAAAACTGTGTACCTCAGTGGTAGAGTTGATCAAAACTTCAAATACTATGACCAAACCTGTCTGAAATCCAAAAATCCATATGGTGTGCTGATGGGCTGCAACTGTGGGTCTTGGGTAACCAGCATGTGCTGTATACAGGATGACTCACTCCCATCTAAAGACTTGTGCCAGGGTATGTGGTCCCCCGTATGTAGCACATTCCCTGTAAAAATCACAGATCACACATTTGTGACACTCATGTCAAGCCTAGTGAAACATCTTTACTTTTCTTAGAATATGTAACAGTAATAACTCACACACACAAACATCAAGATTTCAGTTAGAGGGTACTTTACAAAATGGTTACAGGAGAGAAAACTAGTGTAATCCTTGAAATAAATATGTACTCATTTACACTGTACCTATCAGAACTGTTATTTCATGATTTGGAAGGGCTGTAACTTGACACTACATTTGCATACCTGTCTGGAACACATAGTTGGCAAGTCTGTTCATGAGACCAGATGGCCACATGGGGGGTGTGGCTTCATTGTCACACTTCTTCAGTCGCAAGGTCAGCTCAAACCCATAGCCACTTGTATGGTCTGCTCCTTCAAATCTTAAAAAGAAATCCAAATGCTCTGATAAATCATAACTGACATCTCAATAATACATAGCTGGATATATTACCTTCCAATGATACATGTCTAACACTACACTTAATTTTCATTTTATACTTCTGCAAACTATTTTAGAAACTGCTTGAAAAATCTTCACATATGCTCTGTCTGTGGGAGGAAAATGCAGACAAGGGCTCAAATCTAAATCTGATCCAAATATGATACAAATATGTTCCAAATATTCAGAATAACTTAATTGTTTAATGTAAAAAAACCATAGAATTTCTGACAAAAACTAAATTTAGTAACAAAGACTTTTTTTTATTTAATTTTTAAATCTTTCTCCCTATATATCAGAAATCCAGGACACTAATTTTAATGCACTGAATCTCTGAATAAAATTGTTACGTTACATTACAAACTATTTTGTTCTGTTATCAACAACAACAAAAATCTTTGGTGTCTAGTTCTAATACATACATTTATAACATTAAAAATTATTTTCCCACTTAGAGAACAAAGAATGAATCAAAAAGTATATAAGTTTTTGACAATTTAGTAAAACTTCATAATTAGTACCAACACAGATAAGTTACTTTTGTTTCTTCATGAAAGAATACAAAACAGGAAGTCATTCAACATACTGATGCACTCTCCCATCACCATACAAGTCTGAGAATCCATAGCTGACATAATGCCAGTGAGGGGGTATCCCACGGTCAATGTCACCATTATTCGAGTAGATACTGATGTAGTCCAGGGGATCTGGTCCTCCCAGCCTGAAATAAAATTGTATGCAGATGAGCAGTACATAGTGATTAGTGTATCAATCAATATCAACAAAGAAGAATATAAGGAATATTTTTCATTGTACTGATATTACTTATGTGTGCCTAAATTGTCCCTTATATTGTTGTCTGTTGTATATATATATACATGTAGTATTGTACATTGTATTCATATAGCTATGTTCCTCGATGTACATAGGGAAAACATACCATCTTCTTGTTGCTTTTTAAGTTTACTGCTTTTTATAAACTGTTTCAATACTTTTTGTGCTTGTTATAGGAATTTATATATGCCTGTGTACAGGTCATAAGTTCTACTACCATTAGTTTTACTCAAGAAGTTTAAGATAATTGGCATAGTCTCCAGATTGATTAGAATAATCAATTACCATCATATTTTGTTTTTGTTTTATCTGATTCTATCCAGAAGAACATTAAGATAAGAAGCTGAACCATACCATACAGGGGCAATAACTCAGTGGTAGAGTGTCCACTTTGCATTCGGGAGGTCTGGGGTTTGTATCCCAGTTGGGGCACTTCCTCCGGTGACCACATCAAACCAAATACATATAAAATTAGTACCAGATGCACCCTTGCCTGGCACTTGGCAAAATGGGGTTGCTATGAGAGCTCAGAGTACTCAGTGCTGGTTCTACCCAGGAACATGTCTCCTATGTATCAGTGCTATACTATGGGCACGTAAAAGAACCAATGAGTCTATTCGCAAAATGAGCTAGGGTATCTCACCCAGACTCCCTCGTATCCAACTACTGTCTATTCTGATGCTGTCTCTTCAGCAAAAAACAGGACTCATAATTGGGAAATCCTTGATCGTAAGTTCTAAAATATAGCCATAATAATCAGAAAATAATTGCTAGCCATTACAATAAAAGAAGAAGAAAGAACTTGACATGCAATTACCTATAAAAATCAAAGGAACTGTCAACTTAAGTGATTGACATTAATTTATTTCGGTGACTGAGTGTGTTTTTAGGACATAAATACACAATTTGAAAAGGTTGTATGGGTTGTCCAAAAAGACGAAGGTTACCCTAAGATAAGAAATAATGCATAGCCATAGGGAATTACGATGTAGGATTACTAAGAAAGGGCAGGGCGCATTTCAACAGGTGCAGGGCGTAGAGCTCTGGCAATCTGGACCAGCGAACAACTGTATGAGTACCATGATTTTAACGTTCAAAATATCTAAATGGCTTTATAAAATAAAAAAGATGCGTATTAAAAGAAATTGCTGAGCTGTTTTGCCAGTAGCTACTTGGTGAATTGGCTGCATACCAAATTTTCACAACGGCTGTCGCTTGTAAAGGATTTGGTTGATCTGGATAAATTTCAAGACAAGCCCTGTCTATGGCTTCTAAGCCTCCATATTCCCAGTCATCAGGTTCATCGGTCAGCGGGTTTTCTTCTTGCAGAGGTTTCGGAGAGTCCTCTAAACACCCGGTTGCCATTCCTCTTGTTTTGATGTTTAGTACTAATTTTATCCGCTAGAGGTGGGTTGATTGACTTATAGAAATTTAATATTAAACGAAAATTTTATTGAAAAAATTAAATCTGTTCTATATCTTTTTTTTTTCTTTTTTTTTTTTTAGATGAAAAAATGGATGTGTACAAAATGCATTAAGATATTTTCTGCTTACACTACTTCTATAGAATTAGATATTGCTTGAAATGTCTCATGTGCAGCACGTGCAAAAACCCAAACTCCTGCGCAGTGTAGTATGAATTTTGTTTTCAACCCGGGCACTATTTATCATTCGGAACATCTCGCCCATTTCTTCGAAATCCAACGGGTTATATACGGCGGGGATTGCCGAGTTGATACGATTGCATTTAACCGTATTACTTCGCCTATTCCCGGAATCTTCCGTATATTCGGAAATACATTATGATTATATGATTTGCAGACGTATCTGCACGGCAAATTCCGGTTGCATATCCAGAATCAATATGTGTATGTTCATTCCCTTGTGTATTTATCAATATGTATAAATCGACGCAGAACCCAAAAAGTATGAAACCGGTTTCGAGAACGTTATAAAGATGATTAATCTGCACTATATCAACGTCAGTTTCGACTGAAAGATGGTGTATATTGATGTTGGTGCTTTTCCGACTGAGTTTTTATCCATGCTTATTTTGACATCTTGAAGTCTAACGATTTAAAGTTCTCCATCAATGTCGCACATCTTTAAAAAAATAAAAAAAATAAAGAAATATATATATATATATTATTGTTATTTATTTGCACACATTGCGACGCTTGCGAGATAAACAAAGACATATCTCAAGAATATCAATCGAAGTCTCTTGGAGAATTAAGTATTATTTTTTCAACAATCTCATCAGAGTATCAAGATACCCTGATCTTATAATTATGTATAACGTATTGTCGTTATTCATAATATATGTATATATTTACACCCTTTTCAATTATAATTTATATGCATCGGGCTCCGGTGAAAATAAGATGATCTAGAGTATAAAAGGATAAACAGTAAGATCTACATGAATAACATAAAATAAAAAATAAAGAACATCGCTACAATGAATCATTAATCACAGACAGTGGAGCCATAGATAGATAGATAGATAGATAGATTACATGTATAATTATTTTATATGTACGTATAACCAGGAACCCAAGGTGTGACTGTACAGGATATTGTGTGACGTGAACTAAATTAGAAGCAAACATCAATAATATTCTGGATTAAAAAAATATATATAACCTGAGGTAAGACCAATCACCACTCCAAATTTTTATTTCGTATAAATAATTAATTCGAAAAATCAAGAAATCCGACATCCCCGAGCAAAACCAAGAACGATAACTCAACAAATATGGCGGATGTGTTTTATCTCCATGCCGTGGATTTTCAGGAATCTAGCATATTGACAACAAGTTATTTCTTCGGATAAAATGTTGCCAGCTCTTTCAGACATGTCTTGTGCCTTAGGACACGATATATACGATGATGAAGGCGATCCAGTTGATTCTAAACTTCCAGTTGCTTATAGTGAGCCGAGGCATCACGAAAAAATCGAGGGGTCAAAAAAGGTCACGCAGACATGGAGAATGAAAGAGCGTGTATGTTTATTATATTATAATCATTAAAATATTTATTAAAACTCGAAAAACATCGTTTTAGGCTGTCACTGTATATTTACCCACCTGCTATCAAATTATTTGGATCATTCCTAAACGTCTGAGTCATGACTTATGTTTGTAAACATCGAAACTGAAACTTGTGACTGTGTCTTGTAACAAGGCCACATGAGAAATGTGTTCAGATTTGTTAGTCAAATTGTCAAAACATATATTGATTGTAATTTTCTGTTATTTGCATATCTCTTATCATATAATGATCAGATTTACTAATGATTCTTCACGACATTGTTTCTGACATGGTTGGACCCATTCATGATCTTTCAGTGAACTTAACAGTCACTAACATGAGCTGTTTCATCGCATTGTAATGAATGTAAGGAAGGTATCATCTTGTAAATGTTAGTTAACATGAGCTAATGGTCACCTCCATTGAACATATTGCAGTTGTTAAAGGCGTATATCACAATAGTGCCGTTTTACTATATAGACCAAGAGGGAAAATCAAAACTAGCGATAAATTATGATTAGAATTATGATTAGAATAATGAATTAGATAAACTTAATGAAGATCTAGTAATGTATATAGATATAATTTATTCATATACTGGTAAAAAATAACAACAGAAATATTGACTTTCAGGAAAGAAAATTATAAAAAAAACTATTTCCTAGCTTCATATTATAGTATATTATAATGCATTATTCTTATCAAAATCAAAACATGAGGAGTCATATTCACTCATATCGATTTATTTCGTAGTGATCATAATAATTTGTGGTGCAAGTTTTAGATATTGGAAGCCCTGAATACGTCTTACATTGGACTATCGCTATAATTCATTATTGGCCCCCCCCCCCCCCCCCCCCCTTCTGTTTGAATTTCCAGTATATCTCTTCTTTCATTTTTGACCTTGTATGTAAAGATTTTATATCATGCAGGAACAAATTAAGCAATACCATTTTTTCCAAGTATTTTCAGATTTTTATTTTCTATAACGTACCAAAGGAAGATTTTTGGCTGCATATTTGTAAGCAGCTTGTTTTTTTTTTCTATCTTGGGTGAAGTCATCTGCCTTCCTTTAGAAGAGGAATTTTTGTATTGTTTTAGCGTTTTAGGGGAAAAATAAATCATACTAAATACAGGTTTATAATGACTAAACAAGATACAAAACATTGTATAATCAGTGTATTATAACTGTATATACTTCATCTAATATGAAAAAAAGGAAATGTAAGACATTGTGAAGAGGAATTTCAAGCTATTTCAGCCCAATTTTAAAACCAGCAAAGGTAGCTTATATAGTTATATTCATGCTTGAGTCAACTAAGTAGTATTCTCATCATTAAAAAACAATAAAAGTTAGTAAAAAAAAACTATTAACAAAATTCCATATCATAATCCCGTACTTATTGCAGAAATGTAATTCCAACTTGATACTTATTTTAGATATTTATTCCGTAATGGACATTGGCCACTTATATTTTCAATGAAATAACTAGAAATAAAATTAAAAGTTTAATTAAGCATAATAACTGCATCCACATTTATTTCCAAGAATTCAAATATTGAAAAAATACCTGTCATTATATTTAATGGTATCTTTCAGGTATTTACCGGTTGAAATCTTGCTTCATACTCATATGAAGGCAAACCGAAAAAAATAACAGTTTAAAAAAAATTAATAAATGAATAAAAAATAACAACAGTTGCCTGACATCAAACATTGTTGAAGTTTATTGTATATGGCTGCCATTGTGGTGATTATGCAGTTACTATTTTAAAGCTCCTCGTCACAGGTAAAACAAAAGTCTGTGCAGAGCATTAAAATGTAAAGCATCATTCATCTAGCTATTATATGCATATTCCTTATCATTGAATAATTAGGAAGCATTTAAATGTACTTTGATTGGATAAGGTGCCATGAATCTGACAGGGGACCGTTAAACGACAACATTTACAGGTATATATATGGAAAAATCCCTCAGCCATAATACAGATTGAATAATACAAAATATATAATAAGATGGTTAATTACCTAATTATATCCAACTTGATTATAGGTAACAAAAGTTAAACTGAAGTTAAAATCTGCTTATCTTCTATATGAAAAACTGTATCATATGCTGGTTTCCTCTTAATGCTGGTTTCCTCTTAAAATTGTTCACTGTTCCGTTTTTTATTCTTAGATATTGGTAAAAGAGTCTTTATTAGTTGATAATACAAGGAATCATCATTCATACTAGGCATATCCTGTGAAACAATTCAAAACCAAAGTCAGAAGCAGTCTTACCATGGAAATGTGCACTACTTGCTTGCTGTTTTATCTGTTGGTATAGCCATAGAAATAAAACTGAACGATCACATTTGTTACCCATGAAGTTAACTTGATGCATTGCTGTTTTATCTGTTGGTATAGCCATAGAAATAAAACTGAACGATCACATTTGTTACCCATGAAGTTAACTTGATGCATTGCTTGACAGACATAACTTAAATTACTACCATTACACACACAGGTGTGGAGAGCTAAAAAATTGATTGTATAAAAAATGTAACTTTGCTCACGCAATATATATGTATTAAGAAATGTCTCTCGAAGCTATCATCAACCTAGCTAATTGGTCCGTGTACTAAGCAATGCCAAATGGAAAAACCCATCACTATATTTTGTGTAATACAGTAGACTCAACCGTAGGTTGACATGTGACGTTACAAGCATGATTGATTTTTTAACTAATGAGGCAACACACGTCAACGATTCTATTGAAATGGTAACGTTTACATTTATTTCTACAGCTGTATATTATGAATATGATTATGTCACCATATTTATTGCTAAGAATAATTCACTGACTCATTCTTAAATTTAAAAAATCTAATGGGATTCAGTAATTCAAAGAAACTTTTACACATGAGGACAAATTTGATTAGTCATTTTTTGCAGAAGAGAAAAGTGTTTTTCTGTATTTTTTAAATACACTATTTTATGCAGTTCAAGGTTAAGAAGTGTTCACTGGGCTCTTTTCAGGGGCCATCCCCTCTGGAAATTTCTGTTGATTCATGCAGTTTTCCCAAGATTTGCTTATTATGTTATTATTTTTCTTTTTCCATTATAAAGAAATAGTCACTTTTCTCCCCATTCCCTCCAAAATATGGTAAGGCCCATCATCCAAAGTCCTGGCTTGAATTCCACCAGCTGTAATTAGCATAATGTACTTGAATACTTGAAGTTGAAATGGTGGATTGATTTCTACAAAATTTACGTTTTACTAAGTGCTAATTTGAGCCAGGGCTTAGAAAAATTATATTCAAAATTATTTTCATTTTGTTTAATATTCTATTGATTCAGTCTGTTAGCCATGGTTACATGCAGTGATATCATAATTATTTAGTTTAATGATTTATTAATTGATGTTGACTTAAATATTTCTGTTAATCATAAGGACATGTATTTCAGGCTTTAATTTGTATACAATAAGCAGAGAGATTTTCTTCTCAGTTATACTCATTTAGCATAGCTTGATTATAGCGGTACATGGGCCAGGGCAGCAGACACTAGTATTAATCAATATGTGTGGAGAGACTGGCAGTGGAGAAGCTCAGGCATGATATAGCCATGACAAATTCACATTTTAGACTTGAAAGTCTTGCATCAGTGAAGAAAGTTAATTAGAATCTCAGTAAGGCTCACACAGACATGCGAGAAATAAATGAAACATATGATATGTGGTTAGTGTTATGCAAAAGAACTCGTCTAGCAGGGTGACTTGAACTGCCATTAATGATGAAATAATGGGTGAGAAATTTTTTGCTCCACCAGTACATGTAATATCAACTGATGACTGCTTAAATTCAAGAGGAAGTTAAGAGAATGACAGACCTTTTTTCTGATGATTGGAGAGAGCCTTTTTAACCAGGTTTTCAAAGAAAATCCTGGTTATTAGAATGGGCTATGTTGTTGGATGGGCAGATGGATTGGCATCAAACAGGGTGTTTCTGTCTAATATCTCCTATTAAAATAGACATACAGTTTTATTTATTGGCAGGTAGATACCTTACGGGAAAAGGAAGATTGGGATTGATTTTCAGGATGATAAGGTCAAGGTCGCTTTTCATAACAACAGAATTTTGGTTTCTGTCATGTAACTTCTTTTAGGAATGAGATATGATAATCATACTTTGTAGATACCAGTAGATACCATATTGGAAGTGGAAGATTGAGGTTAATTTTCAGGTTAATAGCCTACAGGTCAAGGACACTGATACTAAAAATAGTTTTGCTTGCCTAGGGCAACACTTAAAAAACTGGTTTCGCATCATTTGACATGTTTCTTGTTGCCAAATTTAGGGCAGTAAAAACACCTTTTTTATGAATTTGTGGAAGAAAAAGCTGGAGTAAATAGCAATTTTGGGAAAAACAACTTGAATTTTAAGACATTATTTGAGGGGAAGATGCCTATGAATGGCCCTGGCAAAGAAAGAAAAAAACAGCCCTGAGTGAAAAAAGTATTAGAAAAAAAAAAGAAGTTAATCACTTCTTTATGAACCTGCATAGTTCTCAGATCTCAGTCTTTGGGCCACATCCACAGGGCTAGCATATTTTCCCTCCTACATTATACAGAGAAAGAGATGTCAGTTTGAAAAAAAAAAGCCTGATGTAATAAATGACAAGTGTTTGTACTTGATCTTTGGAAGCTGACATCAGACTGCTGAAGTACCCTAAGAGCCTAAGGATGGTTGTGATACTTAAAGCAGACAGAATTGGTTTTATAATCAATAGTATGCATAGCTACAGTTTCAAATGTAAATCTGATTTAATTGATTGTCACTCATTAGTCTCTCTTAAGGCTAGTTAATAAAGATCTATTTGTGATTGTTTGAAGTGAAGCACATTTTTCCTATTTAACATCATGGTGGAAATTACGGGTAATCATAATGATATACATTGTATTGTAAACCCTGTTCTACACCAAAAATATAATTCTTATCTGGCGAGTTTCTTTAAGAAAAAGTGAGACTGATAAGGTAGGGTTTCATCCATATATTTTTATGGTAATAAATAATGTCAGGCATTTACTAAATTGTATTAGAGAGTGTAAATTAATTTTCATAAGATGTTTGTTTTTTACCATAATCCCCACTAACAAGTGTAATTAATTAGTACATGTATATAATCATAATTCATATTTCTTAGGTTTTATAATATTTTTTTGTAGATGAAGACAGTGAGTGTAGCACTGGTTCTTTGCCTGAATGTCGGTGTGGATCCTCCGGATGTCGTTAAGACATCACCATGTGCCAGACTGGAGTGCTGGATTGGTCAGTATTTCCCTACATATAGCCAGGGTTTCCATGGTCAGGAATAAGGAATTTTTTCATTGGTCAGTGGAATTTGAAAATTAAGCAGAAGTCTGGAAATTTTATATTTACAGGTTGAGGTCTGAGAAATTAATTTAAAAAAAATAAATGAAAATACAAGGCTAAGGTACCGGTAGTTTCTTTGATTTTGGTTACCAGTTTTCCTAAAATATTTGGTTAACATTAAGTTTATTTCCTAATTAACCCTGAGTATTATGAAAAATAAGCATTAAACTAGAACAGTATTCGAGAAGTCATTTATATGTCAAACTTCAATACATTTACATGTGTTGATACCTTAACATCGTCTTCTCATTAATTATTCTGTTACGTTTAACCTTTAATAGTACTTTTTAAACATAAATATGTTTAACAATTACAAAAATAACACGATCATAGCTTTCACTGTGATAATTAAGTCAGAAATTTAAGTTCTTTTTTAACGAAAATTTGATTGAAACCCTTTGTTTTAGTTTGTGTATATGGCGGCATTTCGTATATTTTACATTTTTGTAATAAACACTAAGCCTTATCCGGTGGTTCTCCAAATTAATTATTACAGAGAAAAAGAACAACACACAAAACAAACAAAATAGGCACCTTTAATGGCAAATGATTAATCTAATCATGCAGACCCTGTCACAGTTTGTTACATGATCAGTAGGTGCGAAAATACGATTTACATGGCTGTGTTGATATAACGATCACCAATGTAGACGATGTGTGAAAACATATACAAAACAATCTCGACCAAGGTGTTAATTACAGGGACAAGTGGTCATAGGGCAGAAGTATAATTGTCAAGGAGATATAGGTAGGTTTTGATATCGACTTTGAGGACTTGCATAGAAATTATATAAGATAGGGACCATGGATGGAGCTCGAGGAATCCAAAATCGCATGTTTGAAGCGGGTTTGTAGCTCGAGTAATCGCTGGTCTCCAATGAATCAACACATTGAGGAATCACGTGATCACTGTATCAGAATTATGTTTCAATTTGGTGTTTTGCTCAGGAGGGTAGGAAGGAGGAGGGGATATTTTGAAATGAGTAGATTGCTAAGTTAACAAAATCAATTAATTATACAGTGGAAAAGTCAATGTTCAGGAACCTTTTTTATAGTTAGAGATCTAATTGATCATTCATCATATCAATTCACCAAAGCCGGAGTGAAATGAATTAATGATCGGTCTATCTTTCACCACTATTTTTCTTTCACCACATACATTCTTTCATCTGTTAAACCTTTTTTGTCATTTAGAGCTTATCAAGTGTCAAAGTGATACTTGTGTATGGTAAAGGTTTACTAAGTCTTAGTATAGTATTTGTAATCCTGTGCCTCATAATGAGAGTATCCAACCTTTTCTGCAGTATTCATTGTTTATAATTCATTGTTTCTTATTTGAACTACGCCCTTTGATGCTTTCTGATATGAATCTTTCTATTGCAGACCCCCTGGCACAAAGTCCCCAGAAGGCACTTGAGGCTATTGGTGCCAACCTACAGAAGCAGTATGAGAGGTGGCAGCCACGAGCCCGGTACAAGCAGACTCTGGACCCCACTGTGGAGGAGGTCAAGAAACTATGCACATCTTTACGTAGAAATGCCAAGGTGAGTTAGCTGGGAAGTGTGCATTAAAGCTTTAACTTAATTTGATCATCAAAATTTTAAGAAGTACGAATAATACATTTAAAGAGCAGTTCAAAACTTGCGTGAGGAAGAATATATACAAGTACATGTACAGGAAATTATTGTGTTGAAGTAGGGGGTGGGGGTGTATAAATCATATAGGCATATTGTGTACATGCATACATACATGTATATTTTCATCATGATTGGAAACAAATCAGGAAATTTTATTTTGTATTTTTTACACATTTACTTATTGTTGTTCATTTCAGGAGGAAAGAGTTTTATTTCATTACAATGGGCATGGTGTCCCAAAGCCAACTGTGAATGGAGAAATATGGGTTTTCAACAAGGTTAGTTCAACATTTTACCATTGTATAGTTGATTTCCTGTGTGTGTTAAAAAGCAGTAGTTTGGTTTGATAAGAGTGTCTGAAAAATCCTGATGGATTGAGAGAGAGAGAGGGAGAAAGACAAAAAAGAGAAAGGTAGAGAGAGAGAAAGAAAGAGAGAGAGAGATATTTATAACTTAAAACAATGATTAATAATCTTTACCATTATACAAGAACAACATTAAGCAAGGTTTTATTTTCCCATTACAGAGCTACACCCAATACATTCCGCTGTCAATTTATGACCTACAAACTTGGATGGGCAGCCCCTCTATCTATGTGTATGACTGTTCCCATGCTGGTATCATTGTGGAACTCTTCAAGCAGTTCTCGGCACAGAGGGAACAGGAAGCTGAGGTCAGTATATAGCTCACTATATTACATCAGGCTCACTTTGAAATCTTAATACATGTTTAATCAGTCAGTTTTGTTGGATGCTGACCATTCGGGCTTAAACTGATACATCCTTTCAGTAAAGTTTTGAGATAATTGTTGATGTTATATGCAGTTACATGTCGTTATTATATCAATCATACTAAATCTTCAGTATGTAAAGCTTTCCAATATGCATGATGTAGGCATGACTGAGGTCTGGGTACATTTCAGTGGGAAACAAGAATTTGAAGTGGATTGAAATATTTATATGAAATATTCTGCATTTAGTTGTGAATCCTGACCTCCTTGATTCTGGCCTAATGTAAGATTTCTAGTGTTGGCTTTGATAGGTCACAGTAATATTCACAAATTTAAATATTTGATGGAGGTAAGACATAGGTATATGCTCTTATTATACCTTCTCAAACGAATGTTTACCTGGACATACTGGAATCAGCCTGTTGGTCAGTTGGTAGGTAGGTAGGTAGGTCTGTTTGAATGTTTATGGCATGAATTACTTCAGTTTTGGAGCAGTTTTAATGAAACTTGACATGTGTAATCACCATGATGGGTAGTTGTAAATGACATATTGTGGAGGTTGGTAATGTTTGTGTGTCAGAGTTATGGTCTTTAGAAATTTCTACATATATGATAAATAAAGGTAAAGTTTGTGGTGTGACCCACTTCTTCATCTGCATCTGTGTCAAAGTAGTATTGGGGGTATTAAATACCTATAGTGATAGTTCTAGTTGACAGTGTTTCTTGTTCTAATTGGTCTTAGAGCAGAGAGAAATAGCAGATAGACTTAAAATGAGAGCTCATGGAATGGTGTAAAATACCCAAACAATTGAAGTCCAGATGTCTATGAGTCTGATCAATAGAGCTTGATCAGAATTTTCAGGAAGTAGCATGTGTGATATGTGAGACACTGACATTTATTAATGTAATGTTAATATCTTTGTCTGTTGGTTAGGAACCATTAGGATCATCAGAGTCTTTTGTTCAATTGACTTAATGCTGAATGGCTGCTGGAACAAATAAACCATGCCAATAGAAAAAAACTGAGTTGACCGTTCACATTGGCGGAATAGTATTGACATTAAGTAATCCCCTGGAGATTTTCAAATATCTTTTGATATGTACCGGTATGTTTATTAATGGAATGGTTATCATGTATTTGTTAATTAAATCAATATAGTAACACCGCAGGAAGATATTGTGTCAGACAATTTATTGATTTTTTTTTTCTGTAGATAGATGGTTACATAATACTTTGGAATGGGGCCCATAAATCTTTGGTTGAATGAAAGTATTAAATCCCCCCTTTGAGTTTGATTCTCTAATTAAAAACTAAAACTATTTTAGAAAAGAATTATTGTTTATTGATACATATTCTTCCTTAAGGCATTCATTTAAGCTTCACAGTTCATGTGTTTTGCATTTTCAGTAACCAGTTAAGTACTACACTTCCTGGTTGTGGCTAATTTTCATAAATACACTGTACCCCTCCACAAAAACAAATTGCCAAAAAAATTGCACAAACTCATGAAAGATATTGTTGAGACAATGATGGTCTTATAAATGTGGCTTCGAATTGATGGGTCTGATTATAATAAAATTAAGTGGTAAAATTTTCATTGTAGTTGCTCTTGAGGGCCACCAGGTGAGACTTCAAGTGACATACCTTATATATGTATATAGTATATTGTTTTATTTAGGCTGATGATACTTAGATGATTGATTTAGGGCCACTACAGTCATCTTTATTGCCTTTTATCTTATTCATAAATTGTCTAACTAATTATCATGCTGTGATGCTTACTGCAGTGTCATTGAAGAGATTTGTGAAAAACATTTGCCTGGTAAATGAAATACTGTATTAAAATCACATGATTTATTCTGCCATGGTGTAAATTTTCAGTCCCTGAATGGAAGCCACTCGGGAGCCCCACCTTCCTCCTCCAAGAACTGCATCCAGCTTGCAGCCTGCAGCCACAACGAGCTGCTGCCCATGAACTCTGAGCTGCCGGCTGACCTTTTTACCTCATGTCTCACCACTCCCATCAAAATAGCTCTAAGATGGTATGTCCTATTCTAGTTACTCTGTAGGCAGAGTTTCTCTGGATTAAACAAGAATTTTACAACTGGGTAGGATATATAAACCAGAGGCGACCTGTTCAAAAACATAAGGAAGAGTTACAAAAGAACACACTTTAGTGTCATTCATCATCTATCTTTTAATGTTAGGGATATATAGTATTGACCATTTTATTTTATAATGATGGTATAAGTTTTTAAGATACCAGTTATCTATCATTAAATTGTGATCATGGTTCATCAAGTAATTGAGGGAATTTTATTGTAAATGCAAGCCTTTATAGACTTAGATGAAACTCCGTGTGAATGGATGCTTGAAAGCGTTTTTAAGCATTTGAAGGACCATGGGAGGTTTTTCCCTGGTGCACAAAGAAAGTCCATTTTGACCCTCAAATTGCATAAATGAACCTAAAAATATGTCAATTTTTTTTCTTTGTGTATATATAAAGGGTCATTTGTCCCCCATTTGAATATATCAAGGGAAACGGCTATAATTTAATGATGTATGGATTACCTTAAGCTCAGCTTTAATGAAATGGAATGAGAGTGATATCAACTTCAGTTGCCATCTATTTCTGCAAATATTTATGTTTGTTTTTGTCTTCAGGTATGTGCTACAGAATACAAGTAGTCTTGTTCCAGGACTGACACAGGAGCTTGTGGATAAGTAAGTATGCTTTGAGTAATTAAATTTTAATACTTATTTTACACTGATTTAGAAACAAAATATTACAACTTAATATAATCCTGTTTGATGATGCATGAGAAGGACCAGCAATTTTCACTTTGGAAGGCCATGGAAAATCCTTGCTTCAAATGGGGTTTGAACCTATAACCTTTGGATTCACAGCCACACATGTAACCGCTCAGTATTGTCATCTCAGTATTCATCGTATATGATGAAGTAAATTCTAGTTGTAATCTTGAGCTCTGTGATTATTTCAAGAGTCAGGCAGCTGGAAACAAATTTTTCATTTTTCAGGATCCCTGGCATGTCCAATGACAGGAGGACAATGTTGGGAGAGTTGAACTGGATTTTCACAGCCATTACTGACACTATAGCCTGGAATACTCTGCCTAGAGGTACCACACTGTTTCATATTCTTCATACTTAGAAAAAGTCTATAAATGATGAATATTGTTAGTTTCTGTATGTGTGCTTACAAAAGGCTGTCTGTTTCTAAACCCTTTACCTCATATAGACTTCATGCATTGGCAAACAAAGCAGACCCAAATCAGACAGTTCCAGGAAGTAGATCAGGGTCTCCTCTGTTTGCTCATACAGTATTGTAGCTCAGATTCTACACAATCTGGGGGCTTCTGTAGCCGAGAGGGTAAAGTCGCTGACTTAAACACTCATTCAGCCCTTCACCGCGTGGGTTTGAATCCCGGCAGGGTCATTTGGATTTTCATGTGAGGAAGCCATCCAGCTGGCTTGTGGTAGGTCGGTGGTTCTATTCAGATGCCTCAGTGCATTCTGGGTTTTCCTCCACCTGTAATTAGCTGGACATCGCTATATGACTGAAATACTGTCGAAGCGACGGTGAACTCAAATAGTCAAGTCTACACAATCTGTATGACAAAGAAAAAATTATTGCTTCTTATACAAACCATTTCCGTAAATTAATATTCATCAAGTCATAGATTTGTGGGTGAACATTTATGAGGAAAAGAGTTTATATTTGAAATAAGTTTTTCATTTTAAGAAGAATTGAACATAAAAGTATTTTTCTTTCTTCATATTTCACTGAACTAAAAAAAAGGGAAATATATAGTTATAGGGTTGATGAAAACACAAGACTTATATCATTTTTAAACTTGTAAATAGGTAAATGTTTTATTAAACTGTTAAATTATTAAAATTCTCTTAATTTTCAGATTTGTTTCAAAAACTTTTCCGTCAAGACTTGTTGGTTGCCAGTTTGTTTCGTAACTTCCTGCTGGCTGAGCGCATCATGCGATCATACAACTGTACACCTGTATCTGGACCAAAGTTACCTCCCACATACCAGCACCCCATGTGGTGAGTCATTCTTTTGTAGTCATGTTTCTCATAAGTCAGTGCATAGTAGATAAATTTTGTTGTAGTATTGTGATATAGAAAGACTGTTGGTGGTAGGATTTTGAAAGAGAACTTGAGAGAAAAAGCAAAGAAAAAAAGCATGCAGAGGTACTGCACTGAATTTACTCTAATTGTGTAATCAAAGACCTTGTTACATTTCTTGACATGATCTTGTATTAGAATCTTATACCATTTTGTCTAATTAAATATGGCAAATTTTGTAAGAAATCTTGTCCTTGAGTTGCTTAATAAACACAATCTCTCCCATTAAATACTGCATATAATTCAAATTGGAATGAAGAATATATAAATGAGTTTCATATGTTGCAAGTATTGTAGTAATAAAGAACCAACATCTGCTGATATTGTAGGCAAGCATGGGATCTGGCCCTGGACCTGTGTCTCCGTCAGCTGCCTAAACTGTTGGAGGATGACTCGGCCGTGTTCCAGCACAGTCCCTTCTTTACTGAGCAGCTGACAGCGTTTGACGTGTGGCTGAAGTATGGGGCAGAGGACCGCCCTCCACCAGAGCAGCTGCCCATTGTCCTGCAGGTGTTACTGAGTCAGGTCCACAGGCTGAGGGCTCTTGAACTGCTCGGGCGATTCCTCGACCTGGGGCCCTGGGCTGTCAGTCTGGTGAGATAACTTTGTATTCTGTTGATTTTTTTTTATGCTGTTGTAAATATGTATATACTAAATTGTCAAAGGATAATTGCCCACCTTTTTTCAGTTCTTATCTTTTTAATATTAATTTGTATATATTTAATTTAAGGTGGTTAAAGCCATTGTCTGTTTGATATACATTTATCTATGTTTATGGTTTAAAATAAAGACATTATTATTGCTTATTTCACTGAAAGTCCAGAAGTTTAGAATGCAAGTTTAGATTCAATTATAACAAAATGGCTAAAATTAATCACTAACACCAGCACTCAGTTAAAAGTTTAATAACCAATATTTATCAAATCAATTTACATTCCAAATGTAGTAAAAACAATTATTTATCAAATCAATTCACATTCCAAGTGTGGTAACAACAAATATTTATCGAATCAATTCACATTCCAAGTGTGGCTGTAAAGGTCCTTGATGTAGCGGAAACCCCCGAAGAAATTATTATTATTAAAGGAACTAGCTGCGACTCCCCAAGAAATAAATCCAGTAGGGTCCAATCCCTACACTCGCTCCGCATGGGGTCCAATCCCATTTAACTTCCAATAATTCCCCGTAGGGTCCAGTCCCTACTGGGGTCCAATCCCCATGATAGGGTCCAATCCCCATGGCGACTTACAAACCTACCTGGTGGGGTCCAATCCCCATGTCAACCTCCTTCACTTCCCACCATACGGTAGATGTTAAACTCATATGGAGGTGAAGGACCTAGCGTTAGAGTCAATCACTAGGCCATTTGATCAGACAGACCCAGTGTTAGATTAAATCACTAGGCCATTTGATCAGATAAACTTTAATATACTTCCTAACAGAATAGATCGGCCAGCAGCCAGTTCCTTTCCATTGAAATGATCCAAAAATTCCTTATTTGACAAAATTTCTCCTGAATTCATCGCAACATAAGAACAGGTTTATAAAAATAATGAAAATCAAGTAAACAGAATATATGTAAGTCATGTTAATGAATAAAAGGGTTGAGTTGAATTATCCTGTTTGCATAACAAAAGTATTATGTAATGTTTAGTCTACACAATTTTGTTTATGTATAAGCAAACACAACTTAACTTATATTCACACACAGAATGTTCTATCTGAAATTATGCCCAGGCCAAGCAAGATTTCCATTTGACACATTTTTGTAACAATTATAACACCAAACGAAAAACAAAAGAGTAAAGTAACAAGACAAGTAATGAAACAGACTATATCAATAAATCACCAGTATCACAGATGATTAAAATTGAAATTTCTGCAACATAAACTTACATTAAGCATACAATTGAATAATGTCAAATTAAAATTCACATACACACACAAAATTATAAATACATACATGAAAGTAAAGAGGCAGGAAAATTGCAAATTCAGTAACTCTCAGTCATCACACAATTAAAATCAAGACGGAAACTATGAAATTACAAAATTATAAATCATACATTAAATTAAAAGTTAGAGATCTAAGCGTGGTTAATTGATTACATGAACCCGCGAAATCAACAGGAAGCACCTGTTAATGTGGTTGAGTGATTTTCATGAATGTGTGAAACTAACAGGAAACACTGAAAACGGTGCACAAGTAAACATACCACCCTAATGCAATTTTAGCCGGTAATAAATCAGTCTATTAAAAACAATAGCCTTTATTATTTTGCAACAAATATAATAATGTTTTGTCAGTTTACAGAATGTCTACATTTGTTACTCATGTTTCACTTTTTTTCAGGCCCTGTCAGTTGGAATATTTCCCTATGTGCTGAAGCTGCTACAGAGCAATGCTAGGGAACTTCGACCACTTCTTGTCTTCATATGGGCAAAAATACTCTCAGTTGACAGTGTAAGTCTTATGTTACTGACATAATGTTTTTCTTTTATGTTAACACAAATAAGGAGACAATTTACTGTACTCTAAATGTCAGTTTTGCAAACTACAAATGACATTTTTGAGTTTGATTTGTTAATTTTATTAAGACGACTAATTGTTTATACTTAGCTCTGTTTACTGCTATTGTTTCTCTTCTATAAATGATAGGGAGCAGCTAATGTATCTAGTATTTGTTATAAAGGGAAGTGGTTCTTTTTTTTTTTTGAGATTTTAATTTAGATTTTTTTGGTCAAAAATTAAAGTCTTTGTATAAGACATTTTGCTTAGTTTAAATTATATTGATAGACATAAACTGAAAATGATTATTTGCTTATCTACCATACTTTCATTATCCAGTCTTGCCAGGCGGACTTAGTCAAAGACAATGGACACAAATATTTCCTCAATGTGCTGGCAGACCAGTATATGCCGGTAAGTTGTTCATGTGTAAAAATCTTCTGAAATTACTTGTAATTCTGTATATAGACAGTTCCTGCCATAATCAGTACCTTTGCTTGTCAACTAATCTGCATTTTGTATAATTTACAATTAAATGATCATTTTTACAAATTCAGGAATCTAAATGCATTAGCATGTTCAGTCATATTCAGTACATTTATGTGGTTCCCAACCGACTAAGGAACTTCAGGTATTAAGAGTGTAGAGCTCCATGTTTCAGGCCAAGCAGAAGTCTATGGCTGCATTTGTCCTCTCCATGATTGTGAATGACTACAGGCAAGGGCAGGTAAGTAAATGTGTCTGAGTTCACAGCTAGGACTTGATTGTTGCCACTTAGACCAGATCTGACGGTATTTAGGCTTGTTAAAAAACTGATAAAGTTTGATAATAGAAACAAACATCTGGACATGTTTTCTTTCCTGTTCAGCTCTCAATATTGATTTATAAGCATGTTACATACCTTATATAAACCATGTATGTTCTTTATCCCTTTCCCTCATATAGACTCATTTTGACGCACTCAGTAGGTACCACATAAAGCCTGATCTGCAGAAAACCACAGTTAAACCATACCAAATTTAATTACAAAATCCTCATTTCCAGACCACTGAGGAGCAGCGAACAGCATAAAACCTGATCAGCCTGTGACTTACTCGCAGGCTGATCTGGTTTTATGCTGTTCGCATAGGTCTTTTCATGGTTTCCTCTATGAGGGAAAGGGTTATATATACATTATGTAGCCTACCACTTAAAGCAGAACATTCAAAGATGACCATTGACTAACTACTTAATTTTAACTATTGGTGTGTATTAATATGTCTGTCAATACCCATCATCAGATGCATCACCTAAGGTAACATTCTTTGATTGTAAAAAAAATGGGGAGTTCCTACATTACATGCAATAGCGTTCTATATTTAGAATTATAAAACTTATATTTAAAACTCTTTTTCCATGTGCTGTTACATGGCTGATAACATTCACTGTTAGCGCATGCGCTCACTTCAGGTTAAATATGATATTAACTTTTACCCATTCACTTCCTGGAACTATCTGATATCCCTGAAATTTGTATTTATGAAAATGGCATTTTCCCATAAAATGTAACGTACACTTGTCAAGTTTATTTGTCAGGAAACAGACTTCACCAACATTAATGAGGAAGAAATGAAAAAACTGCTTTTCATTACTACCAATCATCAATTATCTATGCTGCATTGTATAACTTGGAAGGTTAATAATGATTGATGTATAGATTAAGATACTGTTTCAGTAATGGATGTTGTGGAAAGTCTGTTACCATACTTTTATTTTCCCACCCTCCCAGGAGGCGGCTCTACAGGGCAGTGTGATCGCTATCTGCCTGGATCTGCTGACAGACCAAAGTGCTCTACTGCGACAGTGGCTGGCCCTGTGTCTGGCCAAGGTGTGGACCAACTTTGACAGCGCTCGCTGGTGTGGTGTCAGGGATAGTGCCCATGAGAAACTATATTCACTGCTCACAGACCCCGTCCCAGAGGTAAGGAAGATCTTTATAAACTAATTGTTTAAGTCATCATAATTACTGCATTTAAGATTTCTTCCCAACACACTGGCTTCAAATTCCTTCACTATGCTGGGATGTCACCTTGACATGGACTTACATGAATTGTGACCTAACCCTGACCCAATTAGGAAAACCCTCGAGTTGTGTGTACATGGTACTCTCTGTACATATAGGTGCGGGCTGCGGCTGTGTATGCCCTGGGGACGTTCATCAGCAATGTGAGTGAGAAAAGTGACCATGCCACCAATATAGACCTGGGTGTGGGTAACAAGTTGGTTAGTATTGCACATGATGCCAGCCCCCTTGTCAGGAAGGTAATGTACTCTTCTCTTTTTTTTTCCTCAACAGTTAACCTTAAAAATCAGTTTTATATTCTGTTGATATTTTCTTTTCTTGGTTTATACTGGTAATTGTGTTCCATGCTTGTTTGTCTGCTTCAATAAGGTGTGCAAAATGGAAATTCATATTTTGTTCTTTTTAAAGACTTAATGTGTGCATGATAGTAGGTATAATAGACATCATTAATATATCCTGATTATAGTTGGAAGTATAACATAAAGAACCTGGAGCAAGATTCATGTGATAGGGGATGTTAATGATATGGGGGAGTCTCAGTCCTTGTATGTCTTGGCTTTTCCTAAGTTAGTTTTATGTTTTATAGAATGGACAAAATGATTGTTTTATTTTATGTAATAACTTGAGTTATTGATGAGTGACACAGTGTAACTGGTGTGTTCAACAGGAGCTAGTGGTTGCCCTCAGTGGTCTTGTCGTCCATTTTGAGGCGCAGTTTGCGGCTGTTGCCATGCAGATGTATGAGGAAGAGAAGACAAGGGACAAAACTCCTGCTGTCATCACCTACGAGACTTCGGGTGGGTGGAACCTTGTGTCCCCTGGGACTACAGGTACCTGAGTTATTGACCAGCAATTGTTTTATCCCCTTGCTACTGCTCAGATCTTTATTTGGCTCATAAATGATAACTTCCTGTTTGTGCTTGGATGCCTTTATTATTATAATTGTAATATATGTTTTCTTCCAAGTAATTATTACTCTCCTTTATCAACATTTATTTTCTTGAGGCAGAAAGAAAACAACTTCATTTTATTTTGCTATATCTATTTCTTTCTGCTTGCTTCTTTGATTATAGGATAGGTTTTAAATGTAAAGGGAAACAATTATTGCATAGAAATATATTTTTTTAAAGATTGAAGTGATTTATATAAATAAAAAACCTATTGGTGTTGAAGAAGTGATATGCTTAGATATTGTTGTAGTCAGTAGCTCAGGTGCCTGGTGTTGTCTCTATTTGTCCCATGTATTTGAGGTCTGTACAGTCTATATACCTTACTGTACTGTGGAATCATGACAACTTGTAATCTTGTTTGTATATATGTATACTGATGTACTAAATCTGTACAAGATGTTGGACTAACTGCAGTTTTAAAAGGGATTCCTCGAAAATGAAGTACTTGATCCATACTTTTCCATAAATATTTTTTTGAAAACATGGTTTTTGACCATGTGTTGTAGAAGTCTGTATCATGGATTTGTTTTGACATTCAGAATTTTATTTTAAAGAAATTCAGTTTTCATAACTACATTTTAAAAACCTCTGCTTCTGAAATTTTCATTTAAGTTTCTGAGATCAGTTTTGGGTGATTAAGTTGCTGTTTTTGTAATGTGGTATATTTCTGTATACATGTATTTGATCACATCTCATAGTAAATTTGATGTATCATTGATATCATAACAGCTTATTTCATTGCTATTTGTTTTATGAAAACGTTTTCTGCTGTTGTTTTTATATTTTTGTCTCTACCTTATATTGTAACATTCACAAGACATTGTCCATATTTGATTAATAAAATAAACAGTAAAAAGATATTCTGAATAATATGCATTTCTCTGACGATAAATGTACCAGTTCCAGAATCTTTATACATTCTTTTTCATTCTGTTGTAACTGTTTTGTAGATCATCTGATAACAAAATGAACTATGTATCACTGCCTGTTCACAGATTTTAACACTACCTTAAAAAAATCCCTTTAACATTTGCTGCACATCCTAGAGATTCCATGTAGCAACATATGCTCTCATATACACACCATATCCGTATTATATACATGTAAAACATGAAATAAATGAGTGTGTATATATGTGTCATCACTGACGTGTAGACAATTATTGCACACGGTACATGTACATAGGTCTGTGTAATGGAGACATGTAATCTGCATGTATCCTGCATGTTTGGAATGTCTGTCCATCATTCAGGTGGTAGGTATTGTGGTCATTGATTGTGTGACTATTTCAGAGGGGCTAACGGTCAGCGGTGGATCAGGGAGTATGAAGAGATCATTGTCTCGTGGCAGTCTGAAAAACCTCCTCACATCTTGTAAGCCATGCCCTTCACTTGCACAACTAACAGAGAACAGCTTCCAGTGCTATAGAGATTTTCAGTATACAAGCAATGGCACACTGATATGCATTCTTTATTCAACAATGTGCATTTTCAAGAAATCATAAATAAATATCCTCTTGATTGAAATAAATCATTTTGGGCAATTTGCAGCTGATTCAATTATATGATGTTTGGAATAGTCATGTTTTTATTGAAAATAAAACATAGAACTCTGGAATCTTTAACCAAAATCTCCAACCATTTGTGGCTGCTCTCATATTCATTAGCTTCTTCAGCAGTGTTCACATTTTCCTAGATTTATTTCTCAAGAGTTTAGGGTAAGTTTATTTAATGGTATTAGTATTGTTAATACATTAACAATGTACATTTATACATGTGTTTTAAAAAAATGAAAGTTATTTTATATATCTTTTGTGTTCTATTTATGTAGATGAATCTGAATGGAAAGCATTTTTTTTATGAACTGAATTAATCTTTGAAATAAATGTTTGAACACTGTTGCAGAACAATCTCTGTACATCTTTGAAATCGGATATTTTATGCAATGTGCTTTGTACCTTTCATCTGATTTTTGTTTCCATCTTGCATTTAATTGTCAGTAAAGAATGTTAACTGGGTAGATACCGTGTTATCATTGTTATGCAAGCACAACTTTACTAACTTATAGATATAGGGTCTATTTTCATATTTGTAGTATTAATGTGTGTCTAAGTTAAGAAAACGACAGCAAACAAACAAGAAATGACATTACCAGAGATATTTCATGTACAGGTCAAAGAAGAATATGAGAAATGTTAAGTCCAAGGATCCTAAAAACCGATTTTTTACCGGTTTTGACCGATTTTGATCTCAATCGACCGGTTCAGATTTCAAAAAGTACCAAAAAAATCGGTCGAAAAAAAATCCATAATCCTCGTCTAAAACTTTCAAAATCGGTCCAAACGGTTCATAATAGTCTCTCTTACACACCAGTTGACCTACTTCTTGAATTTCCGGTGTGCCCTCGGGGCAGGTGTCAGTGGGGGTCAGGCAGGGACACCCGTCTAGGTCATTATTGGGCAGTTAAGATGAATGGATTGACGGTTTGTACTTAGCGGTTATTTGGACGGTGCCGTGTAATTATCTATGCCGTAATAATGGACCATTGCTTGTTTGCAAACTGTAACCGGTCGACTTTTAAATGCGGTAATTAATGACAATATCAAAGGCTAATCAAAATGTTTGATCTCCTTAGTAATTTGTAATTTGTAAGAACAAAATAAAAGAATTAAAAAAAACTGATAACTGTTTGGTGTTATTACTCAACTTTATATTTGGTATATAAGGGGATGGTATCAGTGACAAGGCTGCATTTCGTTGAAATGGCTCAGCGCAATTTACTTGCGATGTTTAAAAAATCAAATGACCGGCTTGGCAACCCGGCTCATGATGATAAAGAAAACGGGAGTGGTGACCCAGTAAAAAGTACATTTCAAAGTCGGACTGGCAACCCGATATGCACACAAATCCGGCCTGGCAAACCGCATTTAAATAAAAAAAATAATCACAAATAAATAAAAGTTATTGACAAAAAAAATATATAAACACAAAGGCACATAATAAACAACACCAAAACGACTGCTTCCAACAATTTATTGATTCGTTAAGAGTCATATACAGACCGTCATATACATGCACTTCCGGTAAACAAACTTTCGATTTCGTAGAGGTAAATATTGCAGAAAAATACCTTATTATGCCAACAGGATGCTGAAATATAATAAAAGATCTATTTTCACACTGCAAATGATTCAGGGTATGTTGATTGAAAATATCAATGTTATTCTTTTTTTCGTTTTTTTACGTTGTTTTTTTTTTCGGGGGGGGGAGTACGGAACGGAATTGTTGTAAAGGGGGGGGGGGGATTTTGCCGTCGACCAGTTGAGATTCCAAAATTTTAGGATCCCTGGTTAAGTCAGTGTGCTTACTAGTACATGTATTTGTAAATTAAAATCATATTGATTTGGTATAGGCATATAAAACCTCTTAAGAAAATAGCAGAAGACTTCTTCATCAGAAATGTGATTTGAAGGTTATAGTCCTTATGAAGGAAAGCAAAAAGTAAAAATGTCAAAACTAAAACTGTTTTCTTTGTCATTTTTATATGATGCTTAAAATATGAAGTCTGAGTGTCAAATGACTTGAACTATGACATGAAAATCTTGTACCTCAACTAAAGTCTTCATGTATGATATAGTGCAGGAAAAAAGTCCAAGATAATCAACTGTCACAGAATGACTGCAAATTTGTAATGAGACAGCAGCCACAATACACCTTCAGATGCATTACATTTTTTTTAATCAGAACTCATTTGCAGCTTTGTATGGATTTAATATTTGAATCCTTAAACAGTTTATTATATGATTTTGAAACCCAAGCTTCTTTGTAACATGCAAGTTCTTTAATCCATAATAATTTGAAAAATAAAGAACTAATGAATTTTAAAAAAATGTTGAAAAGTTGGCATCAAATAATATATGTAGATTATAGAAGTTGAATATGGGCAAATGGTAAATTTAGGTCAGAATAATTTGAGAAAGGAAAAGAAAATAGTTGATTATTTTTTTTGGACAATTCAATTTCAATTGATTAATAAAGATATCCACAGGTACACAGAATGTGTAATCAAAATAGTTACAGAGATCTATTCTGCCTTCTTATTTCAGTAACACTGTTTAATGCAAAAGTAAACATTTGATGTACTCATCATAGACTATGATTCAATCAACTTTGTTAAAGATGTAATAAAAACACCAATACACTTTTTGCTATACAGCCAGTTCCTCTGGAAGCTCCCACTCATCCTTAACCACGGTTCCCACGGCACCAGGCAGTTTGAACCACATGAACTCAGCTGAGAATCTCTTCACTCCACACGACCCTGCGCCAGTACCAGGCCGCATGCCCCGCGCTGTGTCCAGTACCTCCATAGCCATC
>CM037778.1:59691382-59741382 GCA_021229015.1 Solen grandis
GAGTCCAACAGAGATATGTTGGCTAAATAATATGAAATTTCCATGCATAGCCAACTATGAAATTCATAGTATGTGGTGGGGAGCTGGAGCCACATCTTGAGAGGGCCAATCTATGGAAATTACAGTACATTTGGGGGTGGCTGGAGGTGTATCATCCCACCTCCTCCTTCTGGATCCGCGCATGTATATGCACAATGAATAAAAGTCCTCATACGTAAATACTGTCTTATTGGAGAGGTCTCAACAGTGATTATGTTGGAGGCCAGACTTTCTCTCAGAACAGTCGTATAAAGTGATCATTTTGGCAATAGAAATGGTAATGCAGTCTACATAATTATGTATGTTTGCAAATGTGCCTTGAAAAAATCAGAACCTGATTGAACCATTTACTGAAAAAGCAATCTTCATCTGGATTCAATAGTCTTTATTAAATAAGTAACTTAAATTGCAAGGCATTGGCCACACTAATTCTTAAAATTTGTGTCAAAAACAATTGTTAAGGAAAGTTTTCTAAATTATCAATTTCAGTTACATCTCTTAGGGTATACTTTGATTCTTTGATTAGGATTTCAACACTTTTCTCTAACAAAATCCATGAAACTAGCGTACATAATTCTGCCTTTTGTAAAAATCAGTTGAGTATAAAATACTATTATTACACAGCTTCTGACTCCTCATTGTTTCTTTTTAAAGAAGCCAACTTGTACATACCTGTATCAAGGCTGCTGTATTGATTAAAGACAACTATACACATGTTCCTTGATTCCTAAGAAGAAGCTCAGCAATAAGGCAACAGGTGTAATTCAATACATCTGGGTTTTATTTTTGATGATGGGAAACAAGTTCTTTCAACTTAAACTGAATCCCTTTTACAGGGAATGAATATTGTACTTTGCAGCTGGGAGGGTCACAGCAGAATCTTGGCCAACTAATGTTAAAACCAACAACTATTTGACTCGTAGTCTTATGACCTACCACAAGATTTTGGAGTTTACAACTACTGCAGGTGTATCTAAGTCTAATAGTGATGACCAGCAAATTACAGGTAGAGAAAGACTTAAAAGTACACAGGGACACCTGGGTAGAACCGACCAAACACAAGCATTCTGGAAAACTACTCAAAGAGTCCAAACTGGGATTTAAACCCACAGTGTTGAGGGGCAAGGTAAAAGCAAGTCAGCCATACATACCACTCAGTCCAGGAGTTACTCCCCTTTCCAGCTAACTGCTCAATCACACGGTCTGGCCATAAATGTCAATTCTTATTTTTTCCAGATGCTATTGTTATGCTGGACATTTAAACGGTCATAAATCACTCCATTATTTTTCTACCCAACATATAACAGAAAGATAACCAATCCTCTCATACTAGCCTATGCAACAAAAAACAAAGACTCTAAACAATTTGTTATGGCTTCCTCAACCATTATCAACTTTAACCCTTTCCCTCATATAGACTCATTTTTACACACTCAATAGGTACCACATAAAGCCTGATCTGCAGAAAACCAGTTAAACCTTACCAAATTTAATTACAAAATCCTCATTTCCAGACCACTGAGGAGCAGCGAACAGCATGAAACCTGATCAGCCTGCGAGTTACTCGCAGGCTGATCTGGTTTTATGCTGTTCGCATAGGTCTTTTCATGGTGTCCTCTATGAGGGAAAGGGTTAAGGAACAAATTTTCTCATAACCATTGGAACTACCGGTATCTACAGAATATCAAGCAACATGGAGAGTATATTCATATACTGTAATAATTGATATTAATGAAAAAAATGGCAAAAACATGCCACTAAAGTATCGGACAAACATACCTTGTACTGTTAAATAAATGTTAAACTAAAAAAAAAAACAAAAAAAAAAAAAAAACATACCTTGTACTGATTCATAAAGTACTTGTAGATACCGGCCGTATCAATATAATGGAGTAATATTGAATGTTGTGTACTACGTAGTTTGAAATGTAACAAACTTCCTGGCTCTAAACAGAATATACCTGGTATGTGAATATATAGTGTGAATATTTAAGTAGGTATGTTGGCCAGCCTTGGTAAACTGTGGTCTCAACATACTGTGGTCTCCAAATTTACCTCTATAAAGCATTAGAACTTTGTTTACATTTTTTTTTTTTTTTGCTGTTGTTGTTTGATTTTCTTTATAACAAAAGAAAACATTGGTTCATCTATTAAGGAAAGAGGCTGACCATTTATCTGACCATAAATAACCTAATATTTTTTAAAATGGAGACAAGCCATAACGTGATTATAAAGTTGTGCATTTTTTTATCTTCATTTTTTTTTAAATGTAAACATATTCTTTAAAGGGATATTATGGGCCAACATTTTGAAAAGCATCAAATCAAGATATAAATGCATGTTAGAAATCAACCCCGTTGCATGTGAGCTGTCTGATGTCCTACTGTGAATGAACCTAGCATTACATTTCTCTAATCAATGGCAAAATTACAGACAGTGATAACACAAAACAAACTTATCTTAACATAAGCATTTAGACTAGAATACAAATAGTCCCCACCACACACTGCCTGTAAATGAGACATACTTCAGCTGCAAAAATTCTCCAGTTGCATGGGAGAACTTGGGGCTACGGCCTTGTGACAAATTTTCCTGTTGAAAGGTGTAAATGAGGAAAATAAGAGGGAGCCGTTTGTCACTGGTTCACCCAAGAACAGGGTAATAATGTGCCAAGATTCTCACGCTGCTAGGAGACAAGGCGCATTCTGCCCGCTTCCATTTTAATGGTGTCACAGGTAATGGGAGAAACTTGTGCAGAATAGTCAGTCTTGTTGAATGTCGTCAAATAGTGAAACTAAATGGTATTTGTTAGCCTTAAGGGTTGAGCCTTTTCCTCCCACATACAAATCCCCATACGTCATCATACATGGATACACATAGTGATCCGACTGTTATGTCAAGATTTACCAAGCACAAGATAATTTACTGCAATCAAATAGCGGACAAACCCATGCCCAATCCACTTTTACAATACTATATAATGTTTATATAGATGAGTAAAACCTAAATCCTTTAATTTAACAGCTGGAAGTGAAAAATTTATACCTACTATAAAATGTGGGAGTGAATTAGTTTTTAGACCAGAATGATACAATCCTAGATAAAAAATCAAATGGAACTTTAGAAACAAAAACAAAAGCAACTGAGGTTAATTTTAACTTAACTCTTTTGACTTGACTTTTTGAGTTTACCGTCGCTTCGACAGTATTTCAGTCATATAGCGACGTCCAGCTAATTACAGGTGGAGGAAGACCCCGAATGCACAGAGGCTTAATTCTTTTACATCAATTCAGAAACAAGTCTTAAACAACACATACTCAATTATCTCCTTACAGTTTTTATGTATGTTTGTTTGTTTGTTGGGTTTAACGTCCCACCGACAGTATTTCAGTCATTTGGAGACAATGTCTATTTGAGGCAGATATAGTGCTGCCACACTGCAATATCACGCTGTAGACATGTCACATGATACCACACCCAGTCACATTATCCTGACACTGAGCCAACCAGTCCTGGAACTACCCTTAAATGCTGAGCACCAAGCAAGGGAGCTAAAACAGTACCATTTTTTATGACTTTAGTATGTCTCGGCCTGGGATCGAACCCATGAACTCCCACACCTGATGTGAATGCTTTAACCAATTGGCCACCGGGGACGTTTTTTCATGAATGATTTAGTCTTAACACATGAGATAATAAAAGAATATTGCCCCCCCCACAAGCAGGAAGGGTTCAAACCCATAACCTACAGACTCAGAGTACATGTAGTGTGCTGTATTTCTGAACTCAGACTGCCTTCAAATGCATGATTTATTGTCTTATATTCACTACTGCTTCTTCTGTCCACCAATTTATATATTCTTATTTATAGTGGAAATTCCCAGAGTGGGACAGGTAATTTTTGGTTCTTTATTGTTTCTTTGTTTTCATGTATTTATTATTTTTTTGTAGCATAAAATTTTTGTAAATATTGTTAATTTATGTGGACCATATGGAAGACTGATTCATGCCAAATATGTTATCCACTTTAACCCTTTCCCTCATAGAGGAAACCATGAAAAGACCTAAGCGAACAGCACAAAACCAGATCAGCCTGCGAGTAACTCGCAGGCTGATCAGGTTTTATGTTGTTCGCTGCTCCTCAGTGGTCTGGAAATGAGGATTTTGTAATTAAATTTGGTAAGGTTTAACTGTGGTTTTCTGCAGATCAGGCTTTATGTGGTACCTATTGAGTGCGTCAAAATGAGTCTATATGAGGGAAAGGGTTAAATAAATACTTTACATGTACTTTCTTACTGGTACTTATTTATTAAGATTTGAGCCACATTTGTGGGGGCAGAACTGAAGGAAATTTTCTGTAAGCATTTACCAGACTCAGTATGAAACTATCTGGTGACATATAAAGTCTTCCTCCACCATTTAAGATAAGTGAAATATTTTGTAACATACTGGCATCTTCTCTCCCAACTCCTCTTAGGAAATTAAATTTTAAACTTATTTATAAAACATAAATTTTCAACCTTAAATGTCAGTTTTTAACATTAGATCGTCTATCAGCGTACCAGCACACTTTTCAAAAAGGTTCTTGAGAATGCTTCCTTGGAACTAACAGAGACATTTAATTAACATATTGCTAATCAGTGCAGATTATACAATGTAGGTTTACTTTTAGGCAAAATTGATATGTCTAACAGCTTTAAGTTTTGTGTCTGTGTCTGTCTATCACACTTTTTCTGTAAGATTCACGGTAAATGACATTATGTCTTCTATGCCATTTGGCAGTTCTGGATAAACTGTCTAGCACCTGCAATTTCTGACTAGTTTTATTCATGTGTTATGACCTAACTGTCTGCAACATCATATTAAATTACAATGCATCTTTAAGGAATAAGTTCTAAATACTTGTTGAATTAAGGATTAAGCCTCATTCCCTTCCATTGGTAGATACCCTCAGTACTGGTTTTTCATCAATAAAACACAGGTTGATTCTGAATGAGTTCTTCGGGTGACTTACTTTGTGTAGTGGGTTTAACGTCCCTCCAACAGTAATTCAGTCATTTGGAGACAACAGCTACCACACTGTAACATGTGGCATGATACCACACCCAGTCACACTATCCTGACACGGGCAAACCATCTTGGAGCTACCCTTACAAGCTATACCAGTACCATTGTTTATGACTTTGTTATGTCGTGGCTTGGGATCAAACCCACAACCTCCAGATTCCGGGGTGGATGCTTCCTAAGGCAGTCGCTCTAACAACACAACCACCAGGACCATTTTACTTTCTTTGTATGTAAGGATATTAATACAGGCTTTTTCCAGGTTAAGAACTGTGCAAACACTACCTAAGTAGATTTTCTTGTTTTGTCATTATAAATAATAAAGTTTAAACATCTCTTAATTCCAAAACACCTTGAGCTGACACTTAAACAAAACAGTGAATTATTTTGAGAGGTTTTTTTTTTTTTTATTACAATAAATTTTCTATATAATTTTTGTGAGAGAATGTACACTAACATGGGGATAAAATAAACACAGTGACCTAAATGTTGTCCCTTGTACATGTCCACAATGTGTACATGAAATATCCCAGTGAATCTGTAACCGGGTTATATAAAATGGTTATCATGAACAAATATTGACTCGGTGAAGCTTTCACTCACTGTTAGGGCACTTGGCACAAACTATTTTTACAAATGTCGGAGTGCATTGTTATCAATGTGGTTAAAGGCATAGTTTAATCTTTGTATACATGCTAATTCTAGATTGTACCAACAGTGCTATTTCAGTGCATTGTATCGAACTTACTTCCCAAATAATATGGACATAGAGAACTGACCCTAAAACCTGAACTTGAACCAGCTTTTAAGTTAATCATAGCAAATGTGAAAAAAAGTATTTCTTTCTCCTCTTAAATTTTTTTAAATAAATAAAAATAAAATCATAAAATAACCAAAATTTATATACTCCATATGAACCTATTCAACACCACTTTTCCTACTGCTCAGAAAGTATCTAAATTGCTCACAAACAGAATTACAAGTTAAACTGACTGAGTGTTCTTTTGTGTAAAAGATCTACACTGATCACATATTCCAGTGTAGCCTGTGGATAATCTAATAATATAAATTGAACATATATTTATAAACATATGAAAAGTCTGTTGTTTACTGAGTCCATGGTGTAGCTGATTACTGCTGCATATATATAACTGAAAGGACCAACTGTTACTTATGCTTATGTACATATGTATTGACTTAATACAGTAATACCACAGAAAATGTGTTAATTATCCAACAGAGCTTTATTTCATATTGAACCAAATGCTGCCACAAAAAAGGTGTAACGTAGCCTTTGTCATCAGTAGCCACATACCGTTACAATATTATATTGGATTTCACATGATGTAAATACATATGCTACCATCAACATCTCAACATAAACTGTCATGAAGACAGACACAAGGGCTTGATTATATGTCTCATGAGGGATCATCCCTCTTTCACCGTTCATTCAGACAGAAAAATCATTACAAGAATTTTGGATATGAATATGAAACCATGCTGAATTGTTCTATACTATACTAGAGACTCCTTTCAACCTGAGCTAGAAACATATACATGTATAAATTTATCATATAAGTTAAAACTTTTCTTTTACTTAATTGTCATGTTAATTCTAATCAAAGCTCAAAGACCTTTCAAAAGCTGAGTGCAAAATTAGCTTTTTATATTCAGTTACCATAATTTTGCATCAACCTACAGATTTGAAGTTGCTCATACATTTATTTTTGTAGGTACCATACAATGTTGTATTGTGTTAAGCATTTTGCTGACCTGTTTTCAAACAAAATGTTGTTCTGAACAAGGGCACTAAATATGGCGTGTACAGCTTTGGCAGAAGCATCAACTTAAAGTGAAGTATACAAGAGACGGGTAAATGAAACCAGACAGAAAGGAAAAAATTAACAAATTTAATTTCAGTATATCTTACCCGTAATTCCAGCATTGTGGATTAGGTCAACATCAACTGAGTTACCATGTTACATTTCCTTAACTAAGGTAAACCACAATTATAATTGTTCATGAGACATGGAGGCAGGCTGTTATTTGACAAAGAGGGGTTGGGGTTATTGAAGAAGATACGGTATCTATGTTTGATGAAAATAAGATGTTCAGTTGCAATAAATGGCCTCTAACTGTAAAGTGTTAAGGTCAACTGACCGTAGGAGCTGCATCAGGTCTGGTCCAGGCAATAAAACATCCATATAAAAGATTTTTCACAAAGACAAAACATTGCTGAGTTTGTTGTTTCAGTCTCACAGGTTAGTTTGAGCATTCTGTTCCCAAGTGACCCGCCATAACAATAAATTTCATGAGCTTGTCACACAAAACAAATTGGTAGGACACTTAACAATATCTGACATACCTTAAAACAGCAACAATCAGATCTTACACTTTTTAGGATAGCTAGCATAAAACAACCTTAAAATGTCTTTTTTTCTAGTTTATTTTTAAAATACTTTATAAGGAAGTTAAAAGTCGTCTTTTTTTTTCCATATCAGTCTAATATTTCAATCTTGATAATTACTTTTTTGACAATGTATTATACATTAAATTTATTTATGTTGGATTATTCTATGAATGTAACCAAAATATTACAAAATTTCCTTCTAAATTTTCCCAAAATCTGAATCTATTTCCTACCTTTTAATATTAAATACTAGTCTTGATGTTGAAGTATAAAATCTGAACAGACAGTGTCAAAAGAAGTGCCTGACAAAATCTTTAAATACAATAAAGGACTATTACAATTCTAACAAAATTTGCCAGTCATTTGGACATGCATTAGTGTAGGGAGCATTTTGCCAGTGAGACATATTTTGAAATGACTTATCAGGGATTTTCAAACTCTTTTTTGTACAATATCACCAATCCTATTTCCTGGATATACCAAAGATGAAGTTTCCTGACTTTGTGATATATACTAGATTGACTTATTTCAGAAATGCCTCTTTATACACCTATGCATAGCCTCTATCAAAATAAAGCACTGAATCATGACTGGTGACTTAATGATTTTATATATTTGAAGCAAGTATCTGGGGCATGGTTATAGCAGGTTTGGCTGGATTGGTTAGTTACTTAGTCTATGGAGGGTCTCTGACAGGAACCTTCAGTCTGATTTCCTGGTCATGACAAAATGGTGTCATCCACAGAATATATATAAAACTACTGTAAAATCTCCTTATCAGGTTTATGTCCATCTTTATTTAAGGCCCACTATATCTCATAATGATACACTTTTTAAATATAAATTAAAAAAATTTACATTTGTATTGGCAATATTTGAAGATAAAAATTTTTTTAAACCGAATCACAATTTGTTTATCTGTTACATCATCAATATATTTACTCACAATTCGTTAACTGAGGCATATGGAAGGTGTATGGAAAACATCTGAAAATTGACTAAATATGCGGAATATGCAAATTAACTATTTTTGTAAACAATTTAATGATCTTTAGTAAATGATTCTTTCTTATTTATGCATTGTAGTAATGTTGTCATCAAAGAGCACATACAAGTTGCATCACTTAACAAATATGTAACATTTATTTTGCTTTTCTGTCTGTTATATATTCACATTTTTGGGAAGAATAATGGGCCTTTAATCTAAAACAAATCTATAACAAAAACACTAAATTACGACAGACAACTTTTCAAATGCAATTTTAGTAAATAGATTATTTTATACTCAAAACAAATTCCTATGGCGTGAGGTTAATGTTAAACTCATTAACAAGCTGCACAGCGTGACATGCCATCGTTCAATAGATGTTTACTTTGGTTCCATAGGGGATACCAATAATTTGAAAGTAGAGCAAGATCACATTTTACAGGTATTTATGCACAAGGATATTATGAGATCAGCAATGACTCAAATGATTTAAGAAAAAGATTTTGAAAATGTTAGAGGTAATAGATTATTTCACTCCGAAATGTGACATAAACCTATATATAAATCAGCAAACAATTCCTGATCACCTAATCTATAATTCCATACATTGTTCACTGGGAAATAAACATAAATATGAGATTATCAGTCAATGAATGGTCAGTTTAAATCAGCGATTTATACCGGGTATTGCCAATCCTCTGGTGAAATTGACTATATCATATCATGGTGTAATAAGGTTGTTATTGTTGTTATTTTGGAGTTTACAGTTTAGCAACATCCAACTCAATTCAGGTGGAGGAAGACGCAGAGGTACTCCTGCACCTGGGTAGAACCACCAAAACTATATATTGCTATCAAAAGCCAACTGGAGGGCTTCCTTTCGTAAAGAAACCAACTGACCCTGATGGGACTCGAACTCATAGCAGTGATGGGTCGAGTAATGTTAAGTCAGCAACTTTACTCACTCGGCCACAGACACTCAAGTGAAACAATGACATTGGGTCTGATGTCATGTGTATTTATGACTGATAAAATCAATAAAGCAAAACAATAAAGATGTGATAAAATCATAATCATTGAGAACTGCTGATATAATAAGTTACCAACACCTGATCATTCTAGCTGATATGGGAAGATAACTACTATTCTTATGTATGATGGATCATCACATGTTTATGATAATTTTACTGAAAATAAGGAAGTGAAAAAAAGATAAGAGATTAATATACCCGGATGCAATTTCAACTAACCAGTCATTTTGATAGCTTTTCTTTATCATTTGGATCAATATTTTTTTAATTACAGACTTTTTTATCTTTGGGGTCAGTATTTTTTTATACAGACTTTCTGCTTAAAATACTCATTCTTAGAAGAGTTAAAAACAAAAAATTCACTTTTTTTCCCCCTCCACTTCCAATTCTTTGACGTTGCTATGAAAAAGAAGTAAAAATTTGTAAGGAAAGTTAGTAATGCCATTTTCAAATAGGATTGGGTTGGGGGAATAGTGCTTATAAAAATAGGTCATTTTTTAAAATTGTGATGAAATCCAATTTTCATCGATTGTGTATGTCACAGACACAGAGCTGAAATTCTTCTGGGGCATGTTTTGAAAATGTATCTTTTTATGTTGGCTTAAATTCCCTCATCCTTTCTGTAAAACAAAATAAAAATAAAAGGCAAAGGGCTTTGATGATGTGAAATGAATGTTTTTATGGCCATTATTTGAAACACAACCAGGATATTCAGCTGCATGCTTTTATCAAGCCGGCCATTTCCAGAGAATATACAACATTAAATGAAACTTCACCATAACCTCTAAATAGCTAAATAACTTAGTAGATATAAAACCTGATGTTTGTGTCCTTGCTTGGTACTGTTTATAATATTATTACTGCAGATATCAGCTGACCATATTTTGTAAGATTGTCATTAAAATCGTTCATGCATGGTCATAGAAAACAAAAGTGGTTGAACAAATGTTCAGCTTATTTCATGCAATCCTAATATCTTCATCAAATATCCTTATTTTTCTACCATCAATGTCTTTGAAACCCCCACTCACTGGGATGCCTCAATCAGACAATATGCCATCATTTCATTTTTTTCATTTTTAAACCTGGTGTGGTCAACAAAACATTATTATAAAATAGATATGCAGTAAACTTTGATCACAATAAAAAAAATGATAACATTTTATCTCTTAATGTGTATGATATTATTCATCATTAATGAATATTTCTCAGTTTTTTCACAGAAACATAAATAAAAAACAAGTTTTCTCATGAACACATGTGTCACCTGCTGAAGCATGATGTGTGATGGACAGACAGACGAACAGACAGACGACAGAAAAGTGATCCCTAATTGTCACATCTGCTTACAGTGTAAGCTACTCATAGTCAAACCTACATGTATTATCATAAGGAGCAATAACCACCATTATATAAAATTATTATTATCATGAATAATTTTCTGTTTCTAACAACGAATATCCTCATGAAACACCTTGCTCTTGCATCCCTATAGAATGAACCATACTGATTGTAAGATAATGCTAAACAAAAAAAAAAGTCCAATCATTCTGATGAGACTGCTCTTGAAACTGCTTCCGTGGTGCAATGAACAATTAACCTGACATGGGATTCCACAGCTATTCGTCTTCCAGCCCTCATTTCAGAGGTGCTAATACCAAGCATTTGCAAGTTTGTGCATCACCCTTATCCCAGTGAAAAAAAATCACTTTAATGTCAGAGAGTTCTGACATTATAAAAAACAAGCCAAAGACCTAAGGGAAAATTTCTAATTTGATTGTCAAGATGAATTGAACTGAAGGAGCCAAAAATTATTTATTTTAGAGACAATGAGAGTCAAAATATCTGGCAAAAGGAACTAACATTTTATGCCAAGTAGCTTAATCATGTATAAACTCATCAACAGTTGCTACATTTTCATGATCAGCTTTATGCCTAGAACAATTCAAGGTCAGTGCATTCGGGGTCTTCCTCCACCTGTATTAGCTGGACGTCGCTAAATGACTGAAATACTGTTGCAGCGACGGTAAACTCAAATAGTCAAATAGTCTGTCGTAATTCAAGGTCAGCCTGCAAAAGATGTAATGGCTGATTAATTTCTTACCATAACCCCCAATACATCAGACCCCCCCCCGCCCCCACACACACCCTATCTACATTTAATAAGATTTAATAAATGAAATAAATTATAAACTATTTCCAGATCATATTTCATTGGAAAATTGTTTCAATGGTTCTGCCTTTGCTTTTTGCAGGTTAAGTTATAGATATATATATATACACTCAAAGAAAACAGAAACGCAGAATAAACTTTTGTGCCAGATTTAAATAGGAAGTATTTGACAGTATTACAGTTTAAACTGTATTGATTTTTTTTTCCAAACAAAATAAAAGCTGTAGAATGAGATGGGGTCTATCATACGATGTTTATTGTAAGGTTAGGAAGTAAAAACTTGAGTCTGGCGACTACAAATTCTAGTTAGCCTGCGTTTCTTTTTCCTTTAAGTATATATAAACTTCAGTTATCTGCAGTTCTACATAAAATTTAAATTAAACAGAAAAATCTAGCTATATATATATATATATCAAGTTATTAATCTTAAACTGATCAAGATAGTTACATGAATCTTCAGATCTCCTTAATACTGATGATTATATGTGCAATATTTCCTCATGTGAAAGCAAAGAGCAAATTTTAAGAAAAATCTACAATCTGTTTTTCCTACGCAAATATATATTCATAACTATGATTCCGTATAATTATGTTTTTTGGGAGTTTCTGCAGATAAATTTACAATTAACAAGAGCATGGTAAGTTTATGTTTTTAAATTTAATAATGAAACTTCAATTATCAAGGAAGTTGTATACTTTGACACAAGTTATTTGCTGCAGTATGTATGCTTTGTTTAAACAAATTCAAACTGATGAGACTGCTGGAAAATCACTTGAAATGCTAAAATTTCAGACACATTGGAAATAAAATCTGATAATTGTATTAAACACTTTTAAATACTCAATTTTAAATCTATATTAAATGCTACTTTGAAAACAACATTTTCAATATATATTGGTGTGAGGCAAGTGATGATACAGGAATTTAAAAAAAGAACCTATAATTTTATCTTTTATTGAATACATCTATATACAAAAACGATGCCATATGAAGGTCAATGATATTAAAAATTATGCCATGCACCAATGTTTCTATTATTCTTGGTAGACTATTTTTCAAGTCTAAACAGTAAGAGTTTGTACTAGTTATGTTAACTATGATGCCAAAACATACATAACCCATAGCAGGCTGTGGAACAGAGGTTATTTTTCAGAGCAAAGTTCATGTGCATTTGTTTGTCAGGGCTTTATTCAACTTTTCATTGGTTAAACTATTGTGACGATGCGTCGTCACGGGTATAGGTACAATCTCTGACAACTGCGTCAGGGAGTCGACTCTTTGGCTCAGTGGTTAGAGCATTGGGTTATCACGCCGGCGGACCAGGTTCGATTCCGAGGCCGGGCCGTGTTTGTTACATTTGGTGTCAGGAGTGGGATAATGTCAACTGCCATACCGGCGTTGCCTTACCCACGTGTTTCCCAGGCCAAGTCTCGGGTCGAGACTTCTCGGAGGGGGAAGTAATGTGACGATGCGTCGTCACGGGTATAGGTACAATCTCTGACAACTGCTTCAGGGAGTCGACTCTTTGGCTCAGTGGTTAGAGCATTGGGTTATCACGCCGGCGGACCGGGTTCGATTCCAGGCCGGGCCGTGTTTGTTACACTATCAATATGCATATTCATTTTAAGGCAGTTTGGCTTTCAAAAAACAATTCCCTTTTTCATTCCAAAGCACTGGTTTACTGGTTACATCTTTCAGTACCAACAATACCTTGATATTTCGCCATTTGTGATCCATTCAAGCAATGAAACCTATACCTCCTGAGCATGTCTGTATGTGTACATGTGAGACGGATATCACAGTTCAGATGATAATAGAAAGTCTGCAATCTTCCCTGTAACTAACAGTTCCATTGCCTGACAAAAACTGATAAAACATCTCACGGATTGAACAGGCATCATCTGATTCTCTCGCATATATTTCCTGTCTAGAACTCTATCCTTGCAGACAATGGTCGGTTCATGATTCAGATAAATATTACTGTCATATCCCATATCTTCAAAATGGTTATTAAATATCAATGAGGAGGCTAAAGTGAATTTTATGGCTTATAAACTACAATACAGCTGCAAAAGATTGGTTTTTTGAAAGGCAAAAATTATTACATTGAAATTTGTCTCAGCTAATTTTATTACTTGCATGTTAAAAATAATCCTTAAAAATTAAAAATTGAAGGGAATGGTGAGGGCAAATGAAAAAAGACTATCTTAAAATTTGCAAAGGGCAAGGAATAACAGTAAGCAATTAACAACCCTGAAAATGATGTGATACTATACCTTCTGATAAGTTTCCGATATTGTTAAAAAATACAAAATCAATTATCTCTGGCATATCTTATTTAAGTTTTAATAATCAAGAAAGGCAAAATAAATTAATTAAATTTAAAATTGGAAAGCATTAAGACAGGTGACAAAACAATTAACAATCTGAGTTCAAACTTTCTATAAACATTAATTAATTTCTGACAGATCATGCAAATGAAACTTATATATCAAAATAAAGATGGTAAAAGTATAATTAATATTTAGATACTATTAGGTTGAGTTGAGCAAGCCATCAAAATTGGAAAGAACTGAAGTAACTGCGGTCCATATGTGACTAAATAATTAAGAAAAAGCAGAAAGACTGGTAACAATGCAATATTGACATAAACCTGGTTAACCCTTTCCCTCATAGAGGAAACCATGAAAAGACCTACGCGAACAGCATAAAACCAGATCAGCCTGCGAACTCGCAGGCTGATCAGGCTTTATGCTGTTCGCTGCTCCTCAGTGGTCTGGAAATGAGGATTTTGTAATTAAATTTGGTAAGGTTTAACTGTGGTTTTCTGCAGATCAGGCTTTATGTGATACATATTGAGTGCGTCAAAATGAGTCTATATGAGGGAAAGGGTTAACTTTGAAATTTTGAAATCATTGACATTCACTTACGTTATCAGGAATTGGAGTAAACAAACTTGCAGTGTCAATTTGGATTTTGACATCAAGGCCTGGCAGCAGCTATCATAAACAACTTTTGTTGAATGGGGAAAGTAAAAAGTTGGAAAATGGACATAGTCAGTAATGACAAAGCGTGTGAGTTGAGTATCTCAGGTTCTTACTTATCCATAAAGCTTTCAATCAGACAGTAGATGGATAATTACCAATAGACTGTGTTGTTTTCCTCATAGCTTATTCAATTTCAGTGGTTGAAGATTTAACAACTTTACGTTAGCTAGCATAAGCGTGCATCTTTCAATGCAATTACTTTTGTGGATTTGTTTACAGTAAGTGGGTGTAGCAGCAGAAGTGTTCCCAGTTTGACTGAGTTTACTTAAAAAAGAGTGACCCAAAACGAAGCTTAAATCGTACTGAGATCAGTGTTACACCATGTCAATGGCGTCACCATGCTCCGGATAAAGACTGATTATATAATCAAAAAAAGTGCTGAAACTGTATGGGCGTCATTACAAAATAGATACGTTGTATTCCTTCTAAGGTAGTTCCTTAATGTTCAAGCTGTCTTAATAATTTTTGAACACGCATAATTTAAGTTACACTAAACATAATTGTATGATAAATACATTGTAACTTCTATATTTCTCAACCCTTTACCTCATGAATTTCATGATTTGATGAATATCAATTTACTGAACTTTAAATGGTATATGAAACAATGAATATTTCTTTGCCATGCAGACTGTGTAGGATCTGAGCTACAATATTGGATGAGCAGACAGAGAAGACCCTGATCATACTGCTCCTGAAGGAAGCTGTTTGATCTGGATCTGCTGTGTTTGCCAAGGCATTAATAAGGTAAAGAGTAAATTAAAGAATGTTGTGTAACAGTGAAATGCTAGCAAGTCAATTTGAATTTGTTAATTCCTCTTGATCTGTTCCTGAACATTATTGTCTGGAGTGCCATTATTGCATCAGTACCCCATGGCTATGTACGCCATTTACAGATTTTGCCTTCTGATTTTCTATTGCTCTTTTACTTTTCCCTTGATAATGGCAGAAATGCTTGTTACCTCAGAATTTCTAAGGAACTTAAAGTTGGAACATTGTTGTTCTTCTTCTTTAGTTACAGAGCTGAGTCCTTTATATATCATCACTTAGTATATAAGTGCTTTATAATAAAGAAAACTTGGATAATACCTTTTGCATTGCATACTTTAATTCAATTAGCTATGCCTTTTCTCATTAACTTTCTTGTTAATTAAACGACTTATAGTAATCATATAAATTAAAGTACAAAGACCAAACTGAAGACCTAAATTATAAACATGAACATTTTAGTCAGACTCCTATGCCACAGGTCCTGATTAATATTTCATGAACCAGTTCCATTAAAAATAATGCTGTCTTTATTTTGTTAGGGATTTTTTAGATATTCATTAGTTTCTTCTAATTGATGTCCTTTTTTTCCATTCCAGAGTGATACCACATGTGATTTAATTAACTCACTTCCCCTTTCTTTTTACACCATGTTAAACTAATGCAAATAAAGTTAGATCAGACTGAAAGTAATTCAGTCTTGATAAGTTTTACTGTGTTTAATTCCCATCCTGAAGTAAGAGACATGAGGAAGACTTCCTGACGGCTGCGGTAGGTTTGTGGTTCTACCCAGGTGCCGCTGTGCACCTGGGGTCTTTGACTCAATCAGTAATTTGATGGATTTGACTGACACACAGTGTCACAGGGACAGTAAATTCAAATTCAACAACCACTACAAGGATATAAGTAAATTAATGAATAAACATCAACACTGATAAGCCCTTACCTACCAGCTGATCTGGTTTTAAACTGGTAACATGATCATAAGTAATTTTCCTGACAGCTTGTAAGTTGCTTAGGATTAAAAGTAATGAATATGTATGGGCTAACATAAAGCAAGAGTCACAGCTGTGTCAATATGTAACCTTTGTCTTGAAGTTAATGGCAATGCTGACCTCAAATCCCTAAATAGTCCTTCGCAAAAATCAAAGATTATGACAATCGGCTAGACATATAAATTACCGATATATATTTTAGGACTGATGTTGGTATACTGGTTTTATGTTGTTCGCATAGGTCTTTTCATGGTTTCCTCTATGAGGGAAAGGGTTAAGAAATCAACATAATATGACTACTAGATTTTGCAAGTGCTGAAAGACATATTAAAGGGTGACGTGGTCCAGTGGTAACATACTTGACTGCGGATCTGAAGGTTTTTGGTTCAAACCAAGTTGGGGGAGGGGGCAAGAATTTTTCATGATCTTTCCAGGCACAATGTACTGCATGGTCTAACCCAGGAACCATCAAGAGGGATTAGCAAAAGCTGTAAGCACTTGTTTCCCAATTGACATAAGATGAATTAAAGTTTAAACTATTAAACATATTTTGTTCCCTTTATATTACAAACATGTAGTTGGAATCAAAGAAAAGGTCCACATCAATTAATCAGAATGGGACTGTCTGGGTAGTATATCCAGACTTTGTTAACCCTTTCCCTCATATAGACTCATTTTGACGCCCTCAATAGGTATCACATAAAGCCTGATCTGCAGAAAACCACAGTTAAACCTTACCAAATTTAATTACAAAATCCTCATTTCCAGACCACTGAGGAGCAGTGTACAGCATAAAACCTGATCAGCCTGCGAGTTACTCGCAGGCTGATCTGGTTTTATGCTGTTCGCATAGGTCTTTTCATGGTGTCCTCTATGAGGGAAAGGGTTAAAAATGTTCAGCCAAATTCTGTTTTGAATCGTATTCAGTCAGTTTAAACTGGTACAACTTCACTCTCATAGTTTTGATAAAAGCTACCACAAAGCAATATTAAACTGCTTTGAATCTGATCAGCCAATCTACAGTCCAATTTGGTTTTTGACTGTGCACATATAACATTTTAGTGTTATTTCATTGTCCAAGAAAATGTAATGAGAGTTCAAGCCCAAAGACTGTTAAAAATTATCTTTAGGCTTGTTCAAATCTGTTGTTTAATATAATTTGCCCTTTTGCAAATTTTATTGCATAAAATAATAGGGCTTAGGGTTTAGACATAAAAAACTTGATTTACCAAGTTCAATTCCTGCTCGGGGCAGTTGGATTTTACTTGGGTTTCATTGTGATGAATGTTCTTGACAAATTTTCTGATTTGCAGTTGAGTACATGATTGTATATTACCTTGCAAGGCCTTGTGGTAGGCCTTTCCTGTTAGCAAAATCTGCCTTACTCCGGTGTTGAAGTTTTCCACTAAATTCTGAAAATCATTAGAAATCAGATTAGCACACATTTCCTTAAAAAAAGACATACATTCTCAAATCCAATTAAGAGAAGTTACCATTAAAAGATCATCACTTTTGCTGAAGTTGTAGCTAATTGAATCAAGAAGGAATTGTCAATGAATAAAACCAGCAAATCTTATTAAAAATTAATGACATGGAAACTAACCCAGTGCAGGATGCTGTTAGAAGAATAAAGCTGTTGTTAATGTAAATATTTTATAAGGAAACAAAAACTATGGTAAACTTAATTCTAACTTAAAGTGGCTAAAACATTGCCATCTTGATCCAATCCTGTATTTCAGGTCATTACTTCTGGCTTTCCATGGAGTCATGATGCATTTTATATTTGAATTATCATTATTCATGTTATCTACCCACTTCGGAACCTCACAAACATTTTTTCAAGGGGATTTAAGATAGTATGGAAATGCAAGCCGAGGGCTTGGCGCACAACTATTTTAATTGTTTCTTTATATCATATAATGCTGTTAGCATAATTTTGCACTAAGTCCTCAAAACATACTGACTGCAGGAAATGCCTTTCCTTTGTGGGAAAAAAAAAACATATGTAAAAGAATGGGATTAAAAGAAAGACAGTAAACAAAAATGTATGCATTTGATTTTTTTGATTTTTTACAAAATTGTATATCAATTGTCCAAATTAGTCATTTTGTCCACTGGTAAATGTACTTCACAATAATGTATGAATTTTGAAAAATAATAATTTTAATAAAGTATTTTTTTTCAACTTGTAATAAAACCTTTAAAATAATCAATAAAAATTGTCATACATGTACACTTTGATTGAAATTAAAGGTTGGTCAGAACAAGATTCTTAATATTAATATGCAACAGTTTAAAGACTGAATTATCTGTTGTTATTTCACGGTGAAGCAATGAGACAATATACATTTCATTTTATTACTCTTTCAAGTGTTTAACAGCATGCCAGACCCTTGTTTTCTCATTTGATAACTAGTTACAGAAACGTCTTGATTCTTTGGCACAGTAAAACACAAGACTGCTGTAAATGAATACAGACAGGTGACCAGATACATTATTGTACTGTCAATCATCTTATGGTGTGGGGAAGGAAAATGGACTCAGGTCTATTGGAAAATATACTGCAAGTGTCTATACCATACAGTACATAGTGACATCCTTCCTCATGTATGCAAGGTAAAAAAAATCAATAGCATCAGGATAGTGGGCCAATTAAATACACAAACATCCAGCATTTACACTGAGCTATCATATCACATGATAACACAGGTAGTATTAACAAAATAATAAATAAATTAATTTCCTTTTCTTTTTTAATATTATAATTGTGACTGTGGCATCCTTAATTTCATATTTCCATATAACATAAACTTACGTTTTTCATTTGTATGCATAACAAACAAATAAACAAAATGATTGTAAGTTCTAATTGAATTTTACGCAAAATTCTATATTAGTGACATTTAAAGGGTTTGTTAAATAAAAAACATAAGATGATTAACAAACCTTATAAACTGAATCCGTAAGTTTGTGTACATCGTCCGTGTTTTTCATTTTCACAATTTCATAGATTAAAACCACTAAAATCCTTGGCTAGCGAGGACTAATCCGTTACTGTAACACCGAATAGAGATGTAACACTGGGTAGTGTCCATTTCACTATTACTGACAGGTACATAGAGCCAGGTGTGATAAGCGGAGGGCTACGTCATAACGGCAAAAGTCAAGTCACGCGGAATACTCAAACGTTGCCGATAGCGCGGGCTGCAGACGACAATATTTGAAGGGCGTGGTCATTATCGAATAGAAGGCTGGTTTGTTTGTTTAACAGCAATGACAAGTACCTTCTACGCTGTGTCAAGATAAATATCTGGCCAATTTGGCAATTTGTCTCAGCTATCGTTTTCGTTATTTATCATGATGACAAAATGAAAGAAAAAAATATGCTATCAGCACGTGCTGAAGGGGCGAAAAATTGATGTCACTTTGCGTTTTCTATCATAGCATTGTAGACATATTAGACATAGATGATAACCAGAGGCATTTGATGGATTTCTGATAAAATGCAGAATTCAAAGAAAAATCAGATATAAGAACGCAGATACTCGTGACACATAGCTACATTAGGTAATGTTAGTCTCTGACCCTTATATTACATCAAAGATTTATTAACCCTTTCCCTCATAGAGGACACCATGAAAAGACCTATGTGAACAGCATAAAACCAGATCAGCCTGCGAGTAACTCGCAGGCTGATCAGGTTTTATGCTGTTCGCTGCTCCTCAGTGATCTGGAAATGAGGGTTTTGTAATTAAATTTGGTAAGGTTTAACTGTGGTTTTCTGCAGATCAGGCTTTATGTGATACCTATTGAGGGCGTCAAAATGAGTCTATATGAGGGAAAGGGTTAAACAGAGATAGGAAACTCATGTAAAAGTCAGTAGAAACTTTAGGCACACAGCCGATCAATGAATATTGCAAACTTTAAGAAAAAAAGTATGAAAAAAATCACAGGAAAATGCAACCATATTAGATCTATAGAATAATCATTTCTCTAATGCAAGGAATTATTTTAAGTTTGTTGGGTTTAATGTCCCACCAACAGTATTTCAGTCATTTGGAGACGATGTCTGCTTGAGACAGATATAGTGCTGCCACATTGCAGTATCAACTCGTAGACATGTGGCATGATACCACACCCAGTCACATTATCCTGACACTGACCCAATCAGTCCTGCAACTACCTAAGCTGAGTTCCAAGCAAGGGAGCTATAACAGTACCATCTTTTACAACTTTGATATGTCGTGGCCGGGGATCGAACCCACCTCCGCTCTCAAGGCGGACACTTTAACCACTTGGCTACTGGGGACAGTATATTTATTTTTAGTTTATTTATTTTATAGATTCTTTTAAATTATTATTTAAATTCAAGTATAGCAGAAAAACAACATATTTTACATATATATATATATATATTATATATAGTTATCATCATGAGGTACTTTTCTATGGTACATAAAACATTTTTATTTCTTGTCTTATTTTAATACATAGGGTATCATTTTGATCATAATGTTATGTTCTTATGTAAAATACGATTTACTTTCACAATAGAAAAGATCAACAGAAAAGGAGATATTTGAAAAAATGACTGCAAGAATTGGGCAATTTGTTAAAAGGTTTTTGATATTTAGGCTAGTTGCCAATCTTTGTTTAATAAGTCTTTGATTACATCATCATGTTTAAGACCGCAAAATGTCAGCATGGCCTTTGGAGGCGTGGTTGACAATGCATGCATTTCCATGTGTTACAAGAGCCATGTTGACATGGCCATCCCCCGCCAAAATAATGAGGTGTTGGAAAGTAGAATATTTCATTTTTAACAGAAAATTTTGGGTAATGAAGACTGAGGTTTAAAGTGATTATAGATATGAAACCTATGTGAAGAACTACCAATTCCCCTGTTTTGAGGTCTACAGGTAAAATGTCAAGGTCACTGTGAAAAAAATTAAACCTGAAAAATAACAAAGGGCAATAAATCAAAAAATATAAAAGATAGGGTTATCATTCTTGTGCACTGCACTCCTTGTCAATGAGATCTATCAACCTATGATGTTTCAAGTTGACATCTCAAATATTTTTTGACTTATGCTTGATAGAAATTAAGTCTGAAAAATAACAAAGGGCAGTAACTCAAAAATTAAGCAAGGTAGAGTTGCCAATCTTGTGCACTGCACTCCTCGTCAATGAGATCTATTCACCTATGAAGTATCATGTTGATAGCTTAAATACTTTACGAGTTATGCTCTGGATAAATATTAAGTCTGAAAAATAACAAAGGGCAATAACTCAAAAATTATGAAAGGTAGTGTTATCATTCTTGTGCACTGCACTCCTCCTCAATGAGATCTATCAACGTATGATGTTTCAAGTTGACATCTCAAATATTTTTTGACTTAAGCTCCAGATAAAAATTAAGTCTGAAAAATATCAAAGGGCAATAACTCAAAAATTATGAAAGGTAAAGTTATCATTCTTGTGCACTGCACTCCTCCTCAATGAGATCTTTCAGCCTATGAAGTATCAAGTTGATACCTTAAATACTTTTCGAGTTATGCTCCGGACAAAAAGTCTGACAAATATCAAAGGGCAATAACTAAAAAATTATGAAAGGTAAAGTTATCATTCTTGTGCACTGCATTCCTCCTCAATGAGATCTATTCACCCATGAAGTATTAAGTTGATACCTCAAATACTTTTCGTGTTATGCTCCGGACAAAAAGTTTGAAAAATAGCAAAGGGCAATAACTCAAAAATTATGAAAGGTAGAGTTATCATTCTCGTGCACTGCACTCCTCCTCAATAAGATCTATTCACCTATGAAGTATCAAGTTGATACCTCAAATACTTTTTGAGTTATGCTCGGACAAAAAGTCTGAAAAATAGCAAAGGGCAATAACTAAAAAATTATGAAAGGTAAAATTATCATTCTTGTGCACTGCACTCCTCCTCAATGAGATCTATTCACCTATGAAGTATCAAGTTGATACCTCAAATACTTTTTTTAAAATGCCAATACTCGTCTGTTAATGGGCTACATTTAAGATTTTGCACCACAATGACAACTGCAACCTTAACAGCTTGACCTTTTCTTTGAAACAGACAAACTAAAAATGAACATAAGAAATTATTAGTTAAAAAGGGACATAACTGTGCAAAAGTGAGTGAATTAAAGAGCTGCATATCTTTTCCCACTTTTAAAGTGATCAAGTATTCTAACCCTGAAGAGAAAAAAATTGACCAACACAGAATTCTAAGTCGAAATAAGGGGTAGAACTGTGCAAAAAAGAAATATTAGGCTTTTAAGGTTACCTGTCCTTCTGAAATAGGTTCCTGTTAGGATAGTGAACAAGTTTGAAGTTAAATTTTTTTTGACAGTTTCCAAAAAATTGACCATAACAAAAGCCCAGAAAGTGCTCAATCTAACTAGAACTCCGCGAGTCGGATGTGTCGCCTGACGATGACGTATCTGTTGACAGTAAAGATGCCAATTTGTCACTTTCTTTTAAAGATGGGGTATTAATGCGCAATGATGTTGCCATCAAACATAGAAAGGCTTATAAAGATCAAATAAAAAATGTATGATTCTTGTGCACTGCACTCCACATCATTGCAAAAAACATACATATCAAGTCTCAAGTCATTTAAACTTATGGTGAAAAAGATATGCTCCGGACAAAAAATTCTTAAAGAAAATCTATCAAAGGGGAATAACTCAAAAAGCGCACAAGGTAGAGTTATGGTTCTTGCACACTGCACTCCGCGTCAGTTCAAGAAACATACATATCGAGTCTCAAGTAATTTAAACTTATGGTGAAAAAGATATGTTCTGGACAAGAAATTCTCAAAGAAAATCTATCAAAGGGGATTTAACTCAAAAAGCGCACACAAGGTAGAGTTATGGTTCTTGCACACTGCACTCCGCATCATTTCAAGAAACATACATATCAAGTCTCAAGTCATTTAAACTTAAGGTGAAAAAGATATGCTCCGGACAAGAAATTCTCAAAGAAAAACTATCAAAGGGGAATAATTCAAAAAGTGCACAAGATAGAGTTATGGTTCTTGAGCACTGCACTCCGGGTCATTGCAAGAAACATACATATCAAGTGTCAAGTCATTCAAACTGATGGTGACAAAGTTATGCTCCGGACAAGCAGATGGGGACGCCACCGACAAAAGTAACCCCTACATGTAGCCAGACTAGTCAGGCGACACAAAAAGGGCCATCACTTTGCCAGTATGATTTTTAGAGTTACCTGCTCTTTTGAAATAGGTTCCCTTTTTTGAAAACGAACAAGTAGACCTTGGCTGAAGTGAATATGATTGCTGGCTATAGAGAAATTGAAACAAAACCTTAACCAACGCTAATGCCGACAAGAGGGTTAGGACAACAGCAAACTTTTTTTCTTTAAAAAGAGGAGCTAAAACATGGCTCCTAAAGCGATGCTAAAAGACTTGTTTACGACATTATCATTGGCTCGATTAGTTCGGCTATTTTCAAGTATTAATTATAAAGCTCTTTTGAAACCTACATTCAATAACAGATCTCTTGCATTAAAGTCGATTCTAATCTACAATACCATCAATTATAGAATACTAAGCAAGTTTGACATAGAAGATTATCATATCTAGAAAACAAGTGATTTAAGAGAGGTTAGTGCTTAACTAGATGTGGGTGTTCCTCGGAACACTTGTGTCGCCTGCATTTAAGCATGTTTGATGAAAGAATTGACTAGAAAATCGATCTTTTGACAAATTATTGATAAAGCATAATCTATTTTGTGAGGTACAAAATAACACCAAATCACACACACACACACACACACACATATATATACATATATATATATATATATATATATTTTTTTTTTTTTTTTTTTTGGGGGGGGGGGGGGGGGGGAAATAAAATATTCAAACAGTGCAATATGTAATAATTTTCCCGAGCACTTTCGACTATACAGTCTTCATCAGAGGTGTGTCAGAATGACTATGAATTCAAAACATTAACTGTAAGAAAAATTATGACGTCATTAAGCACTTATGACGTTAATTATATATATGTTGCAAGCTTGTAGTCATCATTATCATTATTGAGTTATCATTCTTGTGTACTGCACTCAGACCAATGAGATCTATCTACTATAAATGTTTAAGGCAACACTTCAAATACTTTACAAGTTATGCACCACACAAGAATTAAATCTGAAAATCAACAAAGGGAAATAACTCAGAAAATATTAAAGTCAGAGTTATCATTCTTGTGCACTGCACTCCACCTCAATGTGATCTATCCATGTTTTAAGTTTCAAGGTGATACCTCAAATACTTTTTGAGTTATGGTCCGGACAAAAATAAAATCTCAGAATCAACAAAGGGTAATAACTCAGAAAATACGAAAGTCAGAGTTATCATTCTTGTGCACTGCACTCCACCTCAATGTGATCTATCCATGTTTTAAGTTTCAAGGTGATACCTCAAATACTTTTTGAGTTATGGTCCGGACAAAAATAAAATCTCAGAATCAACAAAGGGTAATAACTCAGAAAATACGAAAGTCAGAGTTATCATTCTTGTGCACTGCACTCCACCTCAATGTGATCTATCCATGTTTTAAGTTTCAAGGTGATACCTCAAATACTTTTCGAGTTATGCTCCGGACAAGAAAGTGTGACGCCGACGACGCCGACGACGACGACGCCGACGACGCCGACGACGACGACGACGACGACGGACAAAGTGATCCCTATGTGTCTGCCATGCTATGCAGGCGACACAAAAATGTGGTAGAAAATGAAGACAAACAACATTTTTTGAACACATTATTATATTGATTTGTGCATCAGCTGCGACATCTCAAACAATCCATTATGCTTAAGGAAGAAAATACAATCTTCAAAAGCAAAGCATATACAAGCTCAACTTTCCACATAACTTGATTTTAATATACATCTCCATCAATATTACATTTGTATATCAATTACATAGTGATTTTTTTAATTTTCCGATTGCATGTAAATTTTATTTAGCTCTGTGACAGACTATAAATTTCTACAGGTAAAAATCTATATTTCACAAAACGTTACCTCTTTATAAACTGCAATATCTAACATTTAATTTTGAAAAAGAATGATTAAAAAAATCTTGAAGAAACAAGCAATATACTTACCATGATAAGTGAAAAATATGTATATAGATATTACATGCTGAAATTTAAATTCTTTTTCGTTTTGTCTTGCAAATTTAATTCAAGTAATAAATCCTTACCAAATTAAATCAAGTGAAATTTGTAAAGAGAAGATTCTATTCTACAGTATGTATCACAACTTCGCACCATGGAATCATATCTCATAGTGGAAGCATGAAAAAAATTAAATTTTTAATTTAAAATCAGACGATAAACACAGACTAGACCTGTATGTAATTTCAATCATGATATGCATGACATAAGCTGATTGTCTTCAATGAATGGTCAGGATTAAAGGATGTCTATTTAGTTATTAGAAACAAGTCACACAAGTCCAATATTTATGATAATCAAATGATTCAAACTAAAAGTAATTCCATATTTAAAGATTATCAGTTTCCTATTAGTGAAACTGAAATTTTTTATCACTGCATAAGTTATAAAACTCTAAGTTACATTTGATTCCAAATCAGGGCTATTTAGTTAATTAATAACTAATTACGATTAAGACCTTCAGACATGTACACAACATATTTATGCAGTTGTCTAACAAGATTAATTAGAATAGATGGATTTCAAGCACTTTCTGTTCCAATTCCTCCTTTAATAACTCATTTTACTGCTATTCATAATAAATAATAGATAAACAATAACCTATGAGAAAATAAAGAAACGTGAAATATGAAAGAACACAAATCTTGGGATGATAGCAAAGCTGAATGCAGGCATTTTCCTCATGCCCCATGACTCACAGGCACATAACAAAGATGATTTACAAGCTGTCCTCTGCAAGGCAATGCTGATTAGAAAATAAAACCATGGTCTACACACAGTGACCTCAACTTCCATTCTCTGTTTTCTCCTGCTTCGTAATTTTCTCCACCTTGATGTCTGCCATATTGCCAAGGGCACCAGTTACCGTGGTGACCAGGTTATTAAGAAGATTCTGACTGGACATAAGGGCTGAGAGGTACTTCTTGTTGTTAGACTCGGAGCTGTTTGTGATCTTCTCCTGAACTGACAACTCGTGTTTCAGTGACTTGATGTCTCCAGTCAGCTTGTTATAGGCCTCTTCTTTCTTCTTCAGGTCCATTTTTGCATTATCTGTTGAAAAAATTAAATATTTCAAATATTTTAAATAGCAATATGTAATGATTATGATATAATAACTTGAATTATATTAATTGAACATATTCTAGTTAGTGTTCTCAGTACATAATTTCTAGTCAATGTAAAATCAAATCTAATTTTTTATTTTTTCATGTTTAAATAAGCAAATCAAAGGAAGAAGAAATTCAATGTGGAAGCAAAGTGTAAAAAAGAAGATGAAGAAAATAACCAATCTTTGGAAAATGTCTAAAAAAGATTCTCTTATATTCAAAAGAGCGCCTTTTGGTTCACATTTTAGAACCCTAGTGGGTTAAGCATATGTAATTCAGCCTATTTGAGGAATGTTTTATCTGAAAGAAGTTCTAAAGCATCATTTCTCACAACCAACCTCTCTCATCACAAAGCTCCTTCATCTTGGCCTCATAGTCGGCAAGGGACTTCTCTCCCTTGCTGAGTCTCTCGAGCACGCTCTCTATATCAACCATAGCCCCGTTGTACATCACCATCCCTGTCAGGGGCTCATTACCACTGCTGCTCTTCCCTGACCCCTTCTTCTTCCCTGGACTTGCCTCATCCTGCAGCAATCTCAGGTTACCTGCAGGATAGGTAAGTATAGTGTAATACTTGCCTTACTCATATATCAAGAATAAGATGCTCAGGTACAAGTCATCATATCTTAATGCTTTGTTTTAACATCCACTGACAGTATTTCAGTCATTTGCAGACAATTTCAACATGAGACTTTGAACTTTGTAGATGCACTGCCTCACTGAAATATCATGCTGTAAACAGGTAGCATGATATCAAATTGTGACACTTGGTACACATACCTTAACTTATAAGTATGAACATTTGCTTCATTCTTAAATCACAAACAAAATATTGCAGTGTGTATATGGATATAACATGAGCTATCACCAGTTGATCCATTGTGCCTCAAACACAGGACATTTTGTGACAAAGTGAATCTCCAAACTTGTATGGTGGAGTATAACTTTTTAAAGCTCAACATAAATCACAACATGAAATATTTTAAATGTGCATAACAAAATCTCATATCATGGACAAGCTTACAGTAGATCATATCTATTAATATCAGCCATGCTACTCCAATCTCTACTAACAGTATAATGCAGCCCCATCATAATGCTATTTTTAGCATTGTAACTCTTTAAATATGCACCTTAAGTCAATAAAACAAATCACAAAATAAAATTTCAAGGAAAATGTTAGATCCTGTTATCAAGAACAATGTTGGATCATGTTATATTGAATTATAATGGAGCTGGTTATAACAGATCTAATCAGTTGTATGAGCATACCACTAGCAATGTCCTCCACATCAATTTCTTTTTCTGTCTCCTCAGTAGCCCTCTCATCATCAGACACTGCCTGGTCTGTAATTTTGCGGTAATGGAAACTATCCCGGGCTGTCACCTTCTGGACTAACTTCTTCACCTGGAATAAGTTGATTCTTGGTAACATACATCCTGGACTTTTGTATACAGATTAACTACATGTATCAATATATGACCTCAAAGGCAAGATGTATGAACTGACATTGATTAAGGGTAGTTTCAAGAAAGTTTTAGCAAAATTGTTTTTCCTTTAGTTGGGGAGGGATACAGTGGTCAGGCATGTCCACAGTTGGCACACCTCTAAATAGCTAAAATAATTTTTTTTTGGAACATTGATCTCTCATAAATATTCCCAAAACAAAGACCAGTTAGAGCCTGAAATTCAAGATTGCAAGTTACAGTAAATTGTCATAAGTCAATAATTTGAAGAAGTATTTAATCAAATTCAAACAGACAGAAACATAAAAAGTTCTAGATACAGGAAAAATGCCTTATATTTAGGAAGATATGAATACAAAACACAATTGTCATCATTGCCATCTTAAGTCAGTAATCTGTCATGATATTCCCACGTTCTTTCCTGGGCCTATTGATAGACACAAGTCAAATGAATCCTTCTATTAATTGGTGTAAAAGTAATACTGAAAGTGGGACAAAAGAAAGTTCTGTTTTATCTATAACCCTTTCCCTCATAGAGGACACCACGAAAAGACCTCTGCGAACAGCATAAAACCAGATCAGCTTGTGGAGTAACTCGCAGGCTGATCAGGTTTTATGCTGTTCGCTGCTCCTCAGTGGTCTGGAAATGAGAATTGTGTAATTATATTTGGTAAGGTTTAACTGTGGTTTTCTGCAGATCAGGCTTTATGTGATACCTATTGAGTGCGTCAAAATGAGTCTATATGAGGGAAAGGGTTAAGAACAAGACCCACCTGTGCCCTTGACAGAGAGAGACCTATACAGTGGACAATCTCCTCTGTGTCCTTGTCCAGCAGGTACCCTGTGTGGTTCTGGTCAAAGTAGATACAGGACAACAGAAGATCTGCCTTCACGGTACGGTACTTTTTCTTCTCTTTCTTTTCCTTCTTATCATCCTTGTCTTTCTTCTTCTCATCATCTCTATCTTTCTTTTCATCTTTCTTTTCCTCCCCTTCTTTACTGGTTTCTTTCTTGTCATCATCCTGTAAAACAAAGCATTTTTTCTCTGAGTTAGAAATACAAATGTTTGTTTTGTTGGGTTTAATGTCCCACCAACACTATTTAAGTCATTTGGAGACGATGTCTACATGAGACAGATATACCAGTAGTGCTGCCACACTGCAGTGTCACCCTGCAGACTTGTGAGTACCAAGCAAGGGAGCTATACCAGTACCTTTTTTTTTAAATGTTGGTATGTCCCATTGGGGGACTGAACCAATGTCCTCCCACTCCCAAAGCAGATACTATAACCATTCAGCCACCAGGAAGGGTTAGCATATAAATTCATTTGTATCGACTGAAATTAGTTCAAAAGTTCAAGGATCATAGGTTTTATTATAGCGATGGTTGTCTGGAAAAAAAATAAGATACAATAACTTGGGTTCATATAAACTTGCTTTGAGGGTTATTCTAATGATTTATTTACAGATAATACAACCTGAAAACAACTTACATCTTCTTTGTCTTTCTTTTTGTCTTTCTCTTTGTCTTTATCTTTCTTATCTTCCTTGACTTTTTCAGGAGCAGAGAAAATGGCCTTGTAGATGTTAAACCCAAAATCCCTCATCAACATCTCATTGAACAGTTCAGCAAACAGGGACACCTGCAGATATATACAGGAATTGTTTTATAGGTCAACACTGCTCTGAACCATCAGCATACAGAAATATGATCTTGAAGCAACATAAGATATTGTAAAATTCAGACAATATATGAAGGCTGTATATATCTTTCAAATATCTTAAAGCAACTTAGTAAGTTTAGAAATTTTAATTTACCCTAAAATGGATATGAAAATAAATAATAGTGTACACTGTCTCGAAAAATAGTAACAGCACTTTAAAATTACAAAATTACTACATTTTTTACAACTTCTCATTTCATCTCTGTTTTTGGAGTTATTTTTTCTACAAATAAGGTCAATTTGGCCAGTTTGACCCAATATTGGGTAGAGATATATTACTGCTCACTTCAAATGAGTGTTCCTTATTATCCTCTGGCCTGTAATCCAGCAGTACACTGAGGGACATGACGGAGCAGTCAAACTTGCCACCCTTTGCCTGGCTGTTGGGATACACCACGATTGCTGGGTTCTCTGGCAGTGTATACTTTTTCTCTAGGCTCGCCTTCTTCTTTTCTTCCTCTTTTTTCTTTTCCTCTTCCTAACAAACATTAAAAATTGATCTTTTCTAAAGAGAATCTTACATTTATTCTAATTGACGTACTAGAATTACAATATCATTCAGAGAATATTTGATATGGTTCACTGTAAATAATTTTTCAATATTACTTTTAGTGAGGTCAAGTCGTCTCAAGAATAGAGGCCAAAGAGTAATATGTCTTGAATTTTCAGGTGGAGAAGAAAAGTATGGAGGCGAAGATTCCTGGATTCCCTACTAATTTACCAGCTTTAGTTAATATGAACAGACACCGATTTTCTTTAAATGTAAACAAAATCATTAAAATTCTCAAGGTTGGTTGATGAGTGATGACAGTTGCTTATTTGCATATTTTCAGTAAAAATTTTCATTAAAGATATTGATTTCCATGACTTTATTAAAAAAAAACATGCTTACGTTTTATCATTTCGAAAGAGAATGTTTTCTTCTTTTCTTGCAAAGATACAAGAATTGATTACAAGTCATCATTTATATCACAGTCAAAATATGTTTTAAAAAATTAATTATTTTAATTTCAAGACTGTATATATATATATATATATGACAGATTTTGCAATTGTGATGGGCAGATTCAAAACTAGAATAAACGAAAAGTTCTTCCTTGAGTATTTTACATTTTAATATTTCAAGTACTTGGTACTTGATACAAAAAAGATGAAAACCCATGGTTAGCATGGTTAGAAATAATGTTAAAGTGGTGCAACAAGATGAAACTTATGCTGATTTCAGTATGGTCTAAACTGCACTCAGTCCAGCATAATACTTTCTGGAAAATATTTTGAAACAATAAAAAGGTACATACATCTTTCTTTTTCTGTTCCTCGTCTACTTCTGTTTCCATAGCTTCCTCAGCTTCTGGTGCCTCCTGTAGTATACATTAACATTTTAAACAATCCTTTTACCATAAGAAAATGCTACAATAATTTAATGGTTAAAACCCCTTGGAAAATCATTCTTGACTGTAATATTGTGTTCAAGATTATTATCTAGCATCTATTTCTGACCAATCTATGAGCATATAAGGTTAACTTACATGTTAACCTAAAATCTGAATACATGTATAGTGACTATGCTTGCGTTTTAACCATTTATTTCATATGGACTCCCTCTGACACATTAGCAAACAGAACAGATAGCTCCTTTCAGAAGGTGACTGATCAGATTCTCCTCTGTTTGCTCATAATATATTAAAGCTCAGATTCAACATGTTGAAGAAATTTCATTGTTTCATTTAAGTTAAATAAATTCAAATTCATCAAGTCATGAAAATTCATGAAGAAAAGGGATGAAGAAAAGGGTTATCTTAAGTATTTCTGAGACTACATATCATGCTATTGTTCAAGTGATATTGCAATGTTTAGGAATGAAACCATTCTACTTAAAAATTTACCAAGTCTCCATATTACATGATTGTATAAACACAGAACCCAAGAAAACATTAATTTTATGAACCATTTTATTTCATAATATAAACAAATTTACTTACAACATTTAAATGTTACACACACAAAAGAAAAATAACTAACTGGGGGATCAGGTTTGTTGGCAGCATCTTCTTCCTCCTGTTCTTGCTCTGTCTTCAGCACTTTAGTCAGGCGAGCAATCAGCTGCGACTTGAGGCCTTTGGAGCTCAGGTTTCGATACTCTAATTCACGGCGTAAGTCTATTATCTGGAAAATAGCATGCTGAATGAATCATTCTTTCCATCAGATGCTCATCTTTTTCTCTTATATGAAGCTTCGTTTGCGTAATTTTTTTTAGAAAAAATAAAACCTCAAAAATTTAATTTTACCAGCATTGCTCATCACAACACGATATTTCTTGGTAAACAACAGAAATAATTAGCATTTGTAAGTACATATACATGCTTACAGCGTCAAATTCATAAAAATTACCTTCATGGACTTCGGATCCAATTCTGAGAAATGGGTTGGATCTTTCTTTTCACCGATTGACAGCTCTCCCTCGTCCTCATCTTCCTACAAGTAAATTTACACTATTACACCTTCATGTATATAAAATGCCATCTCAATAATACACATAATGTAAACTACAGTTTATGAGACTGGAACATGATTAGACGTGAGGTTAGAATATGTTGTCATCTACTGGTAATTTAGCCTGCTTTTAGCAGTGAAGCTAATTCACTCTCGCACACATTCATATATAGATTATTCACACATCTCCAGCACTCTCGTTTTCAGCATGAATACTCGGCATGGATTTCTTGAGTCTGTTTTTCCTGAGGCTGATGAATCTCAACATGAAGAACCTTAACCTACAAATGAAAATTCTGCTGGGCATCCAGGTGCACATGTAACATAAACAAGGTCTCGAGATTTCATCACATGATCAATGACATCAGCAAATGAGTGACAGCATGGGACATGGCAGTCCCTTCGGGAAATATCGTCGAGAGTTAGTGCAACATGTGCACACCCCACCCGTGTCTCATTAAGAACTGCTACTTAAAGAAAAACAAACAGGGTTAAGTATGATATATCTATATATATGTATATAACAGTAGTAAATATTTCTGCCTGTGATTCTTCCTTCCCCTCCAATTGGGACAACTTTTTCTGCAGTTGCTTTTTGTAAGAAATCTGCAGAGACTCCCATTCAAGGTGGGTAGGCTGGCAACTCCAGACATCCGGCAAGAAAATGACAGTTGTCTCAACACGAGCTGGGACTAGTTTTCCCTTGTGGGTCTCCTCAGGGCGCAGGTATCGCACCTCTGCAAACCGATACCTGCATAAATCAGGATACAAAATCTGTGTTCAAAAGTGAGTCAGTCAGCCTAGAATGGAGCATCACACACTAATGTGTTCTTGATGGGGAAAATATGTCATGAAATGATAAATCCATGAATCATGCAAGTACAGATGATGAGATTATGAAATGAAAATAATTGTTAGATAAAGAACCTACCTCTCAAATAACTAAAAGGGAGTCATGCAATAGGAAATGATAAAATTAAAAATATTTATGCCGATGAAAATAATGAATGTATCACACATGTACTACAGTACAAGAATTCTTTTCAGATGGTAGATACTGGTGAAAGTACACTGCCATGACAGACAAAAGAAAGGGAATATGTCAACAATATTCATTTAAAATCTTGTTTTTTATGTACTTCCAAAATAGTGAGAACACCCTATAGCTGAGTAACTTCAAAGCCACATTTTCTGGAATGAACCAGTTCTGGAGAAAAACTCACAAATCTGATAAAACAGGATTTAAAGACATTAGGAAACCTTAAATGTACTGGTTGAACCATTTGTCTAAAACATGTGACTATGATGCTGATGACAAGTATCAAAATTAAAAAACCAAACTCTACATATGCTGCAATAATTACTTTTTTCCATTTTCTAGATCTGACAGTGAAAATATTGAAGGAATATCATTTTCAAAGCCAAATAATTTTTTCTGTTTAAAAACCTGTTAACTATTTTTTTCTGTTTAAAACCTGTTAAAAACACCAATCTCATCCTTATAAGGCCAATAAATTAATTTTGTTATTTGTATATTACCTGAAATACTGTATTAACATATAAAACAATATAAATATCAATAAATCATGATTTCTGACAGTCAAGAAGAAAATAAATTACCTATGAAATAATTTCATCATTTAAAATACTAAATTCATCAGCTTTAAAGAATATCTCCAAAATATAACTTCTTTATGATTTTTATCAAATATATGTTTATTTATGAAAGAAAAAAAGCCAATTAATTTTAATAGTTTTATTTAAAACAGCTGTATTTCTATGTGTAAACGATTAACTCCAACTAAATAGAAAATGAACTGAAAATGAATTTAGGATATAAAACATCTTCGAACTCCCAATGAACACTGAAATATAACTCCTGTGATACATATGCAGTTGACAGCTGTGAATAAAACTTTTTTGTATTATTTTCTGTTGGTTAAAAATTAAATGTCCAATGAAATACATAAAAATATTAGTAAAAAAAAAAAAAAAAAAAAAATATTAAATACATTTTATTAAATGCAAAGAGTATTGAAGCTGGTAAGTAAATTAATCTAGGCAAATCACTAAAGAAATATCAATAGCCTGAAACTTGAAATTAATTCATAGAAATAAGTAGAATTTGCATAATCAAAAACTACAATTCATGCAAAAACAAGAGTTAAAAAAAGAGGAAATACCAGGAGATTCATGAAAACAGAAAAAAAATCCTATTATAATGATTTGACCTTGCTTGAAATTTCAATGATTAAGATTTATTTAACCATCTAGAGATGATAAGCTGTAAGCTGACCATGTTGTTTGTCCCTAACTTACCACTGTGTGCACCCACTGAGGTTGATCCCTGTCAGGGCCTTGGTTGTCCTGATGGCCGTCTTTATCAAAACTTTCGGGTCATCCCCTGGGTTGGCTCCATCAAGGGACGGGGACCAGGGCCCTCCAATGGCTATTGGTTCGTTCTTGCCCTTAACACCAACCAGGAAGTTGATGAGGCGGGTGGGGTGAACAAAATTTTCTTGAACACTTTCTGGGTCCTGTGACAATGAACACGACTTGTGGTACAAGTCATCTAGGCTAGGGCTTGATATAAGCATCACCTGAAACCATTCATTTTTCTATAACTAAAGTAATATTCAGATTATAATAGAATATTATGACTTTTTTTTAAATGTACTGATTTCCTTGTAATATATGTACACTATCTGTAAGTCTATTTCTAAGGGATAATTCTAAATAATGTTTATTTCAAAGGTATATTTCTTTAAAAATCTATAAAATATTAAAGCAGATTTTGTCAAAGGTGGTAATCAACTCTGGATTTTTAAAACCTAAAATTCATGCCAAAATATCTAACTTAAAATCCTTTCATCTGCAAGAAAAAGAACAAATCAATATATACCAACACTCACCTTAGCACTGAACAGGTGATCAGCATCAGGTGGATCTAGAGTGGCAGCACCCCCACCCACCTTCTCCACATCTTTATGCATTACGTGGAATGTGCATGGCTTGCCCAGCTGGAATGGACGCAGCAGTGGGAAGGCTTCAATCCACGGGAAGTTGGCATGGAAGAAGTCACTCGGAATGTACATGTTGGTGTAACGAGGTCTGAGTGTCACAACACTGGCTTCCTTCCTGTAATTACCAACATGAAGTACCTGGGATAGTCATGATTCATGTTTCTATATTTCTTTCAATAATGCAATAATGGAAAGAAAAGATTGGGTAATTTTTCTTTCTGCATCATACAGTATTTCTGATATTAGAATAGTATTGTTTCATATAATGCTGATATCATTCTGTAACATAAATTGCTAAATATTTGATTGATTAAAACCATTTTGCTCCTTTTCAATAAATTATAATGTAAATAGATACAATTTTTTTTTCTTTTTCAAATGTAACCACTTACATATTTAGCGATGCCTTTGGTGCCTGCACAACATATCTCGGAGTAATCCTGGGTCTCCTTCTGACTGGACTACGTGATCTTTTGGATGGTGAGACTGATCTTTTGGGCGACCTTGACCTTTTCTTGCCAATGGAGTCAACTGAGTCCTGGTCCTCGGACTTTGTCCTCTCTCTGTCCCTGCGGTCCCTGTCTTCTCTGCGCCGTATTCTTTCTCGATCATAGCCGCGATTTCCCCCCAACCTGTTCCTGTCATTTCTTCCTCGAACTAAAGATTTCAAGTACAGTCATATTATGTTCATGACTTACTACCAACTTGTACCAAGTACATTGTCATTCAAAATTAAAGAAACTGTGAACTACGTTGTATTAGTCTTTATATTATTAGATATAAACAAATAAAGTTACTACTATCAAAGCAACTCTGTTTAAAATCATTCAAACAAAGACTCAGTTCCCAATCTCCTTTCCAACTTAACCTGTTCCTTGAAGATTAGAAGTTCATCAAATAATAAAGAAATATCTCTTGGTATAAGAGAGAGAAAGGCTTACCAGTATTCTGGTCCATAAGGGGCTGAGGCTGATTCATAGGTTGGTTACCAAACCCAGACTTGCCCATTGGGCCTGCCCCAAACTTGTTTCCACCCATGTTGGCATTGTTTGGACCAGCCCCCTAGTATGGATTAAAGGATAAAGTCATAACATGACATGGATATTTAAATCCACATAGGGTTATCTTACTACTAGTTATACTGATATTCAAAATGAAATCTGTAATTAATTCAAGTAAGAAGCAATCTCATAATGACATTAAAACCATATCCTGAATGATGCTTGCTTAATTATTATCTGGTGATACCTCACTGAAGGTCGACTCAAATTGACCTTTGACTAGCCAATCAAATTGTCAGCTTCAAAATGTTTGGGTATAACTTTGTGAATATTGGCAAATTAACAAAAATGTAGGATTTTTTTTTTTAAATATGCATTCTGTTTGGACAATTTTGATATCACTTTCTAATTAATATTAATAATGTAAAGGTCCACTTGAGTTGAACATTAACAGGAGGTTGTCAGATCTTCGAAGCATAGGCTATCGGAGCGAAAAACAAAGAGCTGAATTTAATGAGCCAGACTTACATTATATGTCATTTCAAAAAATAAAATGCAATTAAATTTCCCATGCAAGCACTCTCTACTCAAATGATGACTTGAAACCTGAGAACAATTTTAAAACATGATTACACACCTGGTAAGTTAAAACTTTTACACTTGTAGCATTCCATTTAAACGGCATGTTAGCGTTATACTGTGCTTCTACCAGAACTCTGTCACCCACTTTTGGCATGGTACCTTTGACACACCTGTTGGAGAAAAACAAAAGGTATTTTCTGTAGAATATCCCATCTATCTTGGTATTGATATTAAAATATGTTAATGCTATCACTAGTTCATGGTGAGATTACAGCAGCAAAGTAGCAAAGTACAAGTAGTTGTACTTTAATTTACAACATGCCTTCAAATTCAATCATTTTAAAAATCCCTTTCTCTGACATGTTTTCAGTATCATTTCAACATCAATCTTCTAGCTGTAATAAAATGTACTTATAGATGTAAAAATATCACAATCTTGAACAATTGTTATCAAATGTAACTAGACAACTTCAAGACTAACGTGGTTTGGAAAAACACATCTTCGTCCACAAAGCCAAAGTTGTCATGGAGCTTTGTGACAGAGCCGGTGAACACTCGCTGTTTGGGTCCCTGTGCCTGGGGCTGCTGCTGCTGCTGTGTTTTTAGGGTGGGGTAACTGATGGTGCCCATGTTGGCCGAGGCCAGGGATGTGGGCAGTGCGATCCCAGGCTGAGGCAGCATGGCCTGCTGCTGCATGGCATTCTGTAAGGAGAAAATAAAACAATATTAACTTTGAACTTTACTCAGGAACAGAAAAACTGTATGAATACTAGACAGGACAAATTAAACATCCTCTTATACTCCATCTATAAGGATAGGTAAGAATGGTATTAAATTAGTAAGCTCAAATCAAGTCAATGAATATTTTCCAATTAAAATAAAAAGACAGATGTCATTTCAGTAATTAAAAAAATAAAAAAATTCAATAAATTACTTTTAAAGGAATGACATAGCTTATATTTTAATATGTTTTCAATGTGTGTACCTGCATGGTTGCTGCAGCCATCTGTTGGGCCTGGAACTGGCTCTGCAAGTTTTGCTGTGCAGCCAAATTATACACTGCCTGTGTGGCCGCTACACCTGGGGTCAGCATCTGTTGATTCATGCCTCCTCCAGTTGAGAAATCTGCAAAATTTAACACTTCATGGAAAGCTCAACTAATTTTAAATAGCCTTGACAAGCAGTTATGCTTTACACAAATCATCACTTATGGCACAAGAGAATGGGAGGCCAAATTCAGACAACAGGGCTAAACTCTTATAAACTGTGAATTTTGTTCAGACAATTTTAACCCTTTACTTCATATAGACCCATTTTGATACATTGGCAAACAGAGCAGACCAAGATCAGACAGCTCCAGCTCCTATAGGAGCTGTCTGGTCAGGGTCTCCTCTGTTTGCTGAGTTATTCAATATTGCTGCACAGATTCTACAGTCTTATTAAACCCAAGAAAAATCCAGTGTTTCATATACCATTTAGTTAATGAATATTCATAATGTCATAAATTTGTACATGGATATTCATAAAGTAAAAGGTTAAGTCATCAACTAGCCTGACTGAAAGCACTAAGTTTCATGACAATAGCTGGGGTCAAACACAGTCATAACTAATTCTGACAGTGATTTCATTAAAATCTTGAAGTAATTACCTGCAGATGAAACATGATTATGTTAAGAAAACATTAACAAGGACAATTTCTGAATCATGGACATTATTCACTGCTACTCCATAAAAATCTGTGGATTATATGTCAAGTTTTCTCATAACTTAAACTACCTTTGTACTTTTATTATTCCATATGGTGACTTACCTGTGCCTGTGCGGGCCCAAGGAGGATTCTTTCCTCCAGATCCAAACTGAGCCATTCTTCAAATGTAAACCTTTAAAAAATAACATAAATTTATGCTATCACTTTATTAATATTATAAAATAATATTATATTCATTTTCTTTTCTTAGTGATTTTATACCTCTGCATTCTGCATCCTAGATGCAATGTTTTCAGTGTGGATGCAATGTTTTATTTTCATTCTATCCTCTGGATGCATAAATTAAACCTAACCATCGTTCTTGGGAAGTACCAGTACTAGACTCACATCCTCCTCTAGTATTCAAAAAACATAGATGGTAGCCGGGTCTTGAACTCACAGCTCTCTATACCAATATATCTAGATCCGTGAAAATATTGTTCTCTTTATGATTTATATTGCCATTAATATGAATTTTATGGCACTGGCTGCAAAGCTAGGTTGCGAGTTCTACATGTAGTACAGCTGGGGGACTTTTTGGCTATATTTAATCTAATTTAGAATAAAAAATACATTGAACTGAAAAAAAGTTGAAATATGAAAATGAAAGTGATTGAGAAGGTTATTATTTTCTTTGCAGTATTACATTTTATTCTGGGGCATTAACTGGCATTAAATAATAAATAATGTATTTATTTCTCACAAGTTACACTTTTTTTCAGAAGTCACTATAATCGATGCATTCCATCCTCATTTGGCTTTTGTGATAATTACAATGTGACAATGGGGAACCAGTGACTATGGTAGTCATCAGTCATAACAAAATGCAACAGTCGAATGAGGGTGGAATGCATCAATACTAGCGACTTCTGAAAAAAAGCATAACTTTCCTTTTCCGTTCTCAGGGAAACTGTAAGGAACATAAACATTAGTCAATGCACAGAAGAAACGCTCATCTATGTTTTCAAAACTAGACACCCGCAAGGATTCAACCTTATCCAATTATATGGAATAAAGGCATAAAATCCTACCACCAGAATCAACCTATCTAAGAACTGTGAAAAACATCATCCAGTGCAGAAAATGCAATAAATTCATCAAGGGTAATATTTCACATTTTGCCAGACATTTAAAATCTCACAAAAAAGTTAAATGGAAATACGTATGCCTAGCATGTATCAAGACCTACAGCAGAAAGGACTACCTGAAAAAACACTCGAAGAAAGAACATAATTTAGTAATCACCAAAGACACCGAGATTAAAAAGGTGACGATTCAACCTCCTGATATCAAATTGATTAAACCTTGGGTTCCACGTCCAAAATTTATAACTAAACCTGTTACAAAAAAATGGCAACACGATGACAGTGAAATTTCAGAGATTTTTAAAGAGATGATTCACATCCTAAGACCGATTTCCCCACTATCAGACGACATCAACACATCTACGGACACAATTCAAGAAATTACCGCCCCATCCAGATGGACCTCACCTACTACAGAGCAATCCCTACAAATATATGACATTGATATACACCCTGTGAGGAATCCAACAGCGATCAGACGATTTGTTTAGATGAAAAGGAACACACCAGAAACTCTTGACATTTTTATTCACTCTATCTATGGATTATTCAATAACAACTAACTTTGAGATTTTTTACACTTTATTTCATATATATTTTTTTTACATATTTTATTTATCCAATTTTAAAATATCCCTGAAGAAGACCTAATGTTTGGTCAAAACTTTGGAAATAAAATTTAGTCATCTACCCATTGTCTTGAGATTGTTTGTTATACCTATTTACTTATTTTTTTTATAAAAGCATAACTTGTGAGAATTATATACATACATAATCTATTGTTAAATATAGGTATTTGTTGGAAATAATGTATTTCTGTGAAGTTGCCGTTGAAAAGCGCACTGACTGTGATATGCATTGCTTCGGTCACATTGTGTCTGCGTACAGTTACCATTGAGTTTTGTGACTCATATTGTCTTTGAAGTTTATCTAAGATAGAAAACGACTTGGCAACCAAAAGGCCTATTGTTTTTGTGTTGAACAAGCCCAGCATTATTGAAATCGGCTACATATTGTGTCAGATACGAAGTTCAGAATACGACCATATCAGTTTTCCTATAGATTTTGAGCGGAGAGTTTACATACCTTTTCTTATTTTATGATATCAATATTTTTTTTTTCTTGAATTGTGAATCTTTGTTATAAAATGTATTTTGAATTGTATATTGTATCATTTGGGGTTCCCACGCTGGTAGCCTGTGTTTTCAATCAGATATTTATTAACTTTGTTCCCCTTTTCTTATAGAGTCCCTGCAATTTTGGGGGTAAAAAATCTACAGAAGGATTCAGGGAAATGTGATACATAAATATGCCCAAAATTAATGGGAAGATGCGAGGGTTAAAGTTGCAGAAACTAAAAATCTGTCTTCGAGAGAGGCAAACAATGTTTCCTTTTTCAAAATATATTTATACATTCAGGCAAATAAGAATCGAATGTCATTGCAATGGAGAAAGCGTTTTCTATTTAAAACAAAAACTCCAAAAAGGGCTCAATGCTACTGAGAAGCCTGGACATTAAATGTGACTAATGCTTTACGTACCTAATCGTAATACAACGGAAATCTTTCAGTGGCTATTTTTTAGTGCAAGTATGCTTACTGGAATATTAATATTTAAAAAAAAAAGGTCAAAAATATAATGAATACATTTGTGAAATGCATATATGAATTTATTGTTCAAGATTGTTCCATATAATTGATGGTTCGAATAAAAAAAGATATACATTTATCACAAAATGTTCATTATAATTTTCGCTTACTTTTTGTTTTTTATTTTAGTATCAATCAATCAGGGCTTTACATCCGGGTCATTCCGAAGAAAAACTATAATCCAAATAAGTGAAAAGTTTGCAAACTTTTAACACTTAATTTTTAGAAACAAGAAAAAGAGGTTTATTCAGAAGGTTTTGAAGATTTGTACTGATGAAGATGAAACATTTCTTATGAATCAGATCTCAGTTTTTGAGCATTTCTACTGAAAAAAAATAAGGTAAAGCTAAAAGCTGCATGGAATCCTTCGGAATTGCGCATACGTCATTTCGCGCGTTTTGTCATAATTTTAAAAAGAGATACGTTTTGTAGATTTTTTATGCTCACCGAAGGTGACGCATATAGTCGCCGCTTCGTCCGTCCGTCCGTCACACTTTCCTTGTCCGGACTATTTCTCAGGAACTAACGGCTTGAATTCAACGAAACTTTATGGGAAGCTTTATTACCAAGAGGAGATGCGCATATCGTCAGCATGACCCGATTCCTAATTTTTTCACAGAGTTATGGCCCATTGACTTTTCGGCCTATAGTACATATTGCATGATTCTTGTCCGGGCTATTTCTCAGGAACTAATGGCTTGAATTCAATGAAACTTTATGGGAAGCTTTATTACCAAGAGGAGATGCGCATATCGTCAGCATGACCCGATTCCTAAATTTTTCACAGAGTTAAGGCCCCTTGACTTTTTGGCCCATAGTTCATATTGCATGATTCTTGTCCGGGCTATTTCTCAGGAACTAATGGCTTGAATTGAATGAAACTTTATGGGAAGCTTTATCACCAAGAGTAGATACGCATATCGTCGGCGTGACCTGGTTCCTCAATTTTTCACAGAGTAATGGCCCCTTGACTTTTTGGCCTATAGTACATATTGCATGATTCTTGTCCGGGCTATTTCTCAGGAACTAATGGCTTGAATTCAATGAAACTTTATGGGAAGCTTTATTACCAAGAGGAGATGCGCATATCGTCAGCATGACCCGATTCCTAAATTTTTCAAAGAGTTAAGGCCCATTGACTTTTTGGCCTTTAGTACATATTGCATGATATTTGTCCGGGCTATTTCTCAGGAACTAATGGCTTGAATTCAATGAAACTTTATGGGAAGCTTTATTACCAAGAGGAGATGCGCATATCGTCAGCTGACCCGATTCCTAAATTTTTCAAAGAGTTAAGGCCCTTGACTTTTTGGCCTATAGTACATATTGCATGATTCTTGTCCGGGCTATTTCTCAGGAACTAATGGCTTGAATTCAAAAACTTTATGGGAAGCTTTATCACCAAAAGTAGATACGCATATCGTCGGCGTGACCTGGTTCCTCAATTTTTCACAGAGTTATGGCCCCTTGACTTTTTGGCCTATAGTTCATGTTGCATGATTCTTGTCCGGGCTATTTCTCAGGAACTAATGGCTTGAATTCAATGAAACTTTATGGGAAGCTTTATTACCAAGAGTAGATACGCATATCGTCGATGTGACCTGGTTCCTCAATTTTTAAGAGAGTTATGGCCCCTACTACCATGTTGTTGACTAATATTCATGTCATTTGCCTAATTTAACAGGAGATATCATTTAAACAAAACCCCACAAAATTCAATATGCTAGTAATGTCAATCATAATCATGTCAGCTAATTGTTGTTTAGGCCATTATACACTATTTCAAATATCCAGTCATATGTCAAGAGTGTTGGTTAACTAACCTCTTTGATATGAGCACACATTGAAATGTATGACTTAATTTTTAGTAGTATAAAAATGTTAAAAAAATCATTGAAAGATCTGATGAGTAACACGTATAATCATATTAAATAGTAAACTGTTACTAAGTCTCCAAATTAGAGTTGGTAAAACATCTCATCTGATGAGGAGAATAGATATGATTTAGGAATGGGGATTTCAACAGCTTTGAGCTGAAAGGTCCTAAGTAAAATTTTGGGGGTGGGGCCTGACCCCTGTGTGATCTTGGGGGACACCAAAGTATTTACCATTTTATCTTCTGTCTCATCAAAAGAAACAAGAATATATAATATGGTTTACTGTTTAGAGAGTTAAGAGCTTTTTTTTACCTTTTTTTATGCTCACTGAAGGTGACGCATATAGTCGCCGCTTTGTCCGTTCGTTTGTTCGTTCGTCCGTCACACTTTCCTTGTCCGGACTATTTCTCAGGAACTAACGGCTTGATTTCAACAAAACTTTTTATGTGAAGCTTTATTACCAAGAGGAGATGTGCATTACCTGGATTCTATATATGATTAGCATGTGCTGATCCCTTTCCGGTCCTTAACATATCCTCCCACCCATTGACCAAGGCCTTATTTGTAACAATGACGTTCTTCGGGGAGCATCTGTCAGTTCTACTGACTTTCTTGTTTCGTATTGGCCTCCGCTAGATCTCTACTCAGGCCTTATATAAAAGCTTCTGGAAATTTACAACAATACCCTTATCTCTACTGAGATCCGCTCCGGTTATATTTTTTCGTTCTGGCCTCCGCTGGATCTCTACCCAACCCTTATATAAAAGCTTCGGGAAATTTACACCAATACCCCTAACTGGTTTCGGCCGTTGAAATCGAGTGTTTTCGGATGCACACCTAAAAATCCACGCATGTCTAGTAAGAAGACATATTTTTCTTTCCATTTCATTTAACATCATTGTCTTAGCTACCGATTTCACCAGTTTTACAGCTACAGACTCACGAAACCCGGGTTGGGTAGAGATCCAGTGGAGGCCAGAACGAAAAAAAATAACCGGAGTGGATCTCAGTAGAGATTAAACAATACCCCTACCTTGTTTCGGCTATTCAAATCGATTGATTTAGGATGCACACCTAAAAATCCACACAGATATGGTAAGAAGACATAAAATGGAAACATATTTTTCTTTCCATTTCATTCAACATCATTGTCTTAGCTTACCATTTTCACCAGTTTTACGAAACCTCCAAACTCTCCGTTTAAACCGCCATTTTGTTTACATGCAAGGGTTATCACGTGACTAAACCATGACTGGATAGTCCACATTTGTGTACCCGTAATTTGTGGTATCGTTCTACTTTCGATTTGGCGATATCCCCTGCTTGACACCCAATACAAAAAATAGCATGTCGCGCTGAGCGGCTCATTGATGGGACTAATGACTTGATAACTACAGTTAGGTTCAACTCATGGGTTATGAGGTACAGAGCGGTATGGTTTTCTTGATCTATAATTAAATATAATTAAATAAAACGTATTTCAAATAAACTTTATTTTCAAAAATTGTTTTATACAGCAAAATTCTTTTTATTTTGCCATGGCCGACTTCATGGCAAAGAGCATTTACCTTTTGTTGTTGAACAGTCGTAGCTGAACCGAGCTGTAGTTTAAACTGCTTCGCCTATAGTCACGTGATCAATATTTACAAAATTCTGTTTAAAACTAAGAGGTGAGCGATGTGGTGATTTCCGTCGCTGTACTTCATGAAATCGGTAAGCTAAGACAATAATGTTGAATGAAATGGAAAGAAAAATATGTCTTCTTACCATATCTGCGTGGATGGTTAGGTGTGCATCCTAAATCAATCGATCTGAACGGCTGAAACGAGGTAGGGGTATCCTGTAAATTTCCCTAATACTTTGGTACGTTATATATTGGCTACGTTTTAGTTTGGATACGTTTTGACTCGCTCCATTAGCGATTAGTATCGAGTCATTTATATACATCGGTACATCTATGCTATTTACCAGTTGGAATCTAGCTAGGTAAAAGAAACGGTAGTAATGAAACATTGCTGATGTTTTTCGTAAATGGCCGCCATTGTGATGATTGCGCAATTTCATAACAGTTCAAAATGCAGGTATAAACAAAAGTCGGTACAGAGTGTGACAAATGTAAACAAGTTATAAGCTGCCAATACTATCTGAGTATTCCACATCTTTGCATAATTAGGAAGCCTTAGAATGCATGTTGATCGGATTATCCCACAGCAGGTGCTGGTTACGTAAAGTAGTATATACAGTGAGGAACGATTTGTGCATTACGGAACTTAAATAACCGCGGTACTAATTAACTGCTTTCTTCTTCGTATGCACCAATCACATTCGCCAAATAGAAAAATCTTGTGCCAGTTTCATAATTTTGTCGCATTTGGCGACTGACAGCGTGAGCCCTGCCCTTTTAACTTAGAAATTTTGCTTAAAGTTTTGCATTCAAGCTACTATCCAGCTTATATCTCAGAAATTTGCTTGTGGAATTGACTAGAAAGTTAAGGAGTGTCTTCAGGGGCATCAGAAAACCAAGGAGGATAACTTTTGGGCTGAATTTTATGCAAATTATGGCCCTTTACTTGCTTGGATTTTTGGTTAAAAGTTTTGCATGCACAGTGTTATTATGCTTATGTCTCAGTAACTGGGCATGGGATTGATTTTAAAAAAATTCGGGGATAAGGTTTGGGGGGAAATTAAGCTGACTTTGTACTTACAATCATATGGAGTGGGTGAGGTAATGCATTGAGACAAAATTGCATTATTTAAAAAATAAATAAAATTAATATCATAAGATCTATGAAAAAAATCATATTTATAATATAAAAGATCTAATAACCGTGATTTAAAAAAGAGTTGATAAATTGAATGGTCTTGAGATTAAATAAACAAATAAATATTTTATGCAAATGCCATGTAACAGAATAAATCTTAATTTGGAATTTAGATTTTTATTCCTCCAAATTGTATGAACACCCGTCATTTTAATTTTTGGTAAATTTACCATGCCCTTTTTCCTATAATGATAATGTAATAGTACAGTCATCAATATGTAGCCTCTTGTATATATGGTGTGCATTAATTAATGTACATATTGAAAAAATAAACCTATTAAAAAAAAATAATGGGATTTTCAAAATATTCTGTGTGAAGAGTCTTGGATGCTCAATTTAATTTTTCTTTTAGGCTATAATAGCTATATGAAATTGAAATGCCAGGTTTAATTTTTTCTCTGCTGGTATTAAATAGGTAACATGAAATGAAGATCTGTAATCAAAGCTTTGTTGACGCAAATTTGATTTTTAAATTCTGCACAAATATTTCCAAATTCCAAACAACTGTTCAATCTCCAAATAAATAAGTCATTCTAATGGAGGCCTTTTTTAACATCTTGATTTGAAAAAAATATTTGCTGTTGAAATGCTGTTTGTTTAGAGAAAGATACAAAATGGATCACTGACCTACATAACTGGCTGAATCTGGAAGAAATATACAAAATTTACAGCTGCTGTAAAATAAAACTTCTTGTCTGAAAATGCAGGAGATGGCTTCTCCATGGTTTGAACTTCTAAAATCCCCCCCCCCCTTTTTTTTTTTCAAATCCTAGCTGGAGCACTATTATGGTATTACTATTTGCATTAGATTACTGTTAATGTGAACATACCAATTACTCACTCTCTCTAGGGTCAGTGAGCAGACAATTCATTGAAATTTAATGAATTGTCTGCTCATTTAATTGAATTGAATGTTCAAATTGGTGATGCCATAAACATTGCATTGGCTTATATTATAATATTATTATTATACAGTGTTTAGGCTAGAACATGAAAACAGTGGGTCAATTTGACCCATTGCCTTTGGAAACTAGAGGCCAATTTTGAAATCTGTGGGCTGCATTCATGAAAGTGTGCAAAACTTACCAAAGTATGTCAATATCAGTGCAATTCATGAGCTGCATAAATTTTACAAAGTCTCTATATTCTGATGAGGCATGACCTCTCTTAACCTCAAATTGGATACATTTCATAGCTGAAATTATGGCCTTCTCTTTGTTAGACAACTGTTTCTGATCTCTTTAGTTTAAATTGCCATATTAGAATTCACGCTGAGTTTGCTACATCAATGTTTCTGGTGAGCCATAAGACATAGCATATAAAGAAAATGTCAAAATTGTAAAATTGATACGTTATGGCTTATTTATAGGACTAATCATGGCCCAATCCAGAAACAGACCAGGGTTTTCAATGACGCAGAAATTTGTACATTTTGAAGCAATCTAAGATGAAATTATCAAAATATTTCATACCAGTGGGCCACCAATGATGCAATTTAAAAAACTCCCATGAAAATTTCATTTTCAGAACATTAATATTAAAAACAAAAAAAGTGCTTATAATAACTGACTAATGTAATCGGCCATGTTTAATGCGCACTCCAACTTTTGCTTGCTTGTCAGATTAGTAGGCCTTCTTCAAAAGACTGGTCACAAAAAAGCAAATGTGGGCTTTTTTTCCCTTCTTTATCAGGGGCTGTTCATAGGTGCCATCCCCTCAATTCATGCAGTTTTCTGCAGGTTTACATCTTACTTCAGGATCTTACTCCTCAGTAAAAAAAAAAAGTTATATTTTCCATAAGACATGGCATTAAGGCCCTTTTCTCAACATCTGAAAAAAGCCTGCAAATAATTATTATACATAGTAATGAGTATTTAAGCATGTTCCCCATTTAAGGCCCTTTCCTCAACATCTGAAGAAAGGCCTGCAAATAATTATTATACATAGTAATGAGTATTTAAACTAAGCATGTTCCCCATAAGTTTCAAATGACCCCCAAATTCTTACCCATTTGGCCATTTAGGGGACACATGACCCCAAAATAAGAATCAATAAGAGTCAATATTAAACCTTGCAGTCCTACACATAAGCCATAGTGTATTGATATGCGATGTAATTTGGATTGCCATATACTGTATTACATTGATTGAGTGAACTCTGCATGAATTAAAAGCGGGACATTTCCATCCATCAAATCTATAAAAAAAAATCAACTCTTCATTTTGAAAATTCATTATAGCAGCCTGTCCACAGATGGTTAATGATTATGCATGTGTGATTTTTAACTATCTTAATGTGTAAATGACCATCAATACCCATATACAGATACATGTTCACCTTATGCAACATTCTGCGATTGTAAAAAAAAAGGGGGGGGGGGTGGATTCTCCATCACAGGCCAAAGGTATCCATACATTGCTTTGACCAAAATCAATAGTCTTATATATAATAATAAGGTAGGTAACTTTATCCATAAAATTGTACATCATGTCATTTCAAATGATGTAACTTTTTTGATTATTGATAGATTTTCATACATTTGGTCTTGTTTTGTGTGGAAGGGATGAATAAGACATACAGGGACAAAAACACCCCCTAGCCTGAGGAATCACCCTAAAAATGTTTGCAAATTCAAAAACACATTCGGTTGGAATAGATCTGACCAACAGAAACTTGCCAATTTCTTCTGTGTAAAACTATAGAAAAACTAAAGCCACAATATCAGTGTCGAGTTGTATGAACAGATACTGATAAAAGAAGCAGGTAAACCTAAATTTTATACATGTGCGGACTTGAAAGCTTTTGATTTAGACAATTTTGTGACCAAATTGAAAAAAAAAATAAAAATCAGCAAATGTCACCAAGACGATCAATAGTAACTGCAAACACAATAGCTTAGCACCTTGGGTTGTTATCACTTTCTCTTGTCACTGCATTAGCCAGTAGCATGTTCCATATTGATATAGATAAGTATGAATTAGTTTTAGGGTAAGACATAAGCACCAGCAAATGCTAAAATATATTTTTGGGATCCATAGATCAAGCGCGATATATTGGTCAATGCCACATAGTCCATGTTATAGCGGTGATATACTGTAATTATATCAGAGCGTCTGTATGTTGAACTTAACAGTGTAGCATTGTTTGCTGTTGTTATTACTTTTTAGTGAAGCTATGTAATTTTGAATTATTTTAGATGGCAACTGGGGGATATGGGAGGGGAGGTCGTGGTGCTGCAATCCTACAGGCCCTGAGCCAAGGCACTAGACGACCGGGAGATGGTACAGCCACTGAAGAGCAGGTGCGTTATTTAATTTTCTCTGAGTGGTTTTCTTCAGTAAGGTTACTTTTGTGAAGAATTTCTATATAAGTGCATTACTCCATTAAGTTGATGATTATTGATTATAATCAAATCAGAAATAAATGAGATTTATATAACTATGAATAAAGAAGGATTAAGTTGACAGTGAAAATTATTTATGTGATTAAGATGAAGTACATTAGTTTTTAGCATAAAAATAGCAAATTCTTTTCCCTTCATTGCAGCCTAAAACAAGTGAGACTGCAAAATCTGAAGCTCAGACCACAGGTCCTACCCCTATGCCTGCAGTCCCTGTAGGCAGGGGAGCAGTGATGGGACTATTGAAGCAACAAGCTGCAGCTCA
>CM037778.1:59741482-59791482 GCA_021229015.1 Solen grandis
ACAGGGTATGTTATATGAAAGCTTAATTTTGATGAGAAATTTGGATATTTGTTTTAGTTAAAACTTGACTTTTAAAATTTCAGCATATAAGGGTTGTTCTAGGACTGGTTTGCCCAATGTCCAGATAATATGACTGGGTGTGGTATCATGCCACATGTCTACGGAAGTGTGGCAGCACCATACCTGTCTCAAGTAGACATCAGTCTTCAAATGACTGAAATACTGTCAATGAGACATTAAACCCAACAAACAAATAAAATATCACTTAGATTGAAGTAATTGTTTTTTTGTTTATGTGACCCCTTAAAGGCAATCAAAATACCCTTCTTTGTTGACCCCCCACCCCCCTCATTTCCCAAGATAAGAGAAGATTATCACCCTACTGGGAGTTCACAGTGGGGAGTCTGGGGACCCCCAATAAACCAATAAGTGATGTCTGTATTTCAAGCTTGGTGAACATTGGCTCATTGCCTTTTTCCAATTGATGGAATTACATTCTCTTACCTACAACAAAGTGCAAGAGGATTTCCAATTTTCTTTTCATTCCTGTTTCGATTGGGTCTTCTGCTTGTGTTTCCAGTTTCTCTGTTTTTAGCTCGACTATACAGAGTATGTCGAGCTATTCTACTTACCTTGGCGGCAGCGTCACACTTTGGTTAACCCTTTCCCTCATATATACTCATTTTGACGCCCTCAAAAGGTATCACATAAAGCCTGATCTGCAGAAAACCACAGTTAAACCTTACCAAATTTAATTACAAAATCCTCATTTCCAGACCACTGAGGAACAGCATAAAGCCTGATCGGTCTGCGAGTTACTCGCAGGCTGATCTGGTTTTATGCTGTTCGCATAGGTCTTTTCTTGGTGTCCTCTATGAGGGAAAGGGTTAAGGTTTTGCATGAAAGTTTCTATCATGTATATATCTTAGTTACTAGCTATGTTAATTGGTTTTAATACTTCACTTTAGTCTTCAAGGGCATTTAACCAACAAGTTAGATAACTTTTGTCTAAAGTTAATGCAAATTATGGCCCTTTTTGGACTAAGGAATTTCTCGGCTACCTTTGGTTGGATTTTGATGACACTTTGCAAGACTGATAAGTACAAAGCCTAGTTGTGCATATTGTTGGAACGTCATCATTCGCTTGATTTTGAATGAGTTATGTTATATTTATTTATTGTTATATTTCTCAAGACTGTTTGACATGGTAACAGTAACTGTAACAAAGCTGTATCTGAGGGTATTCATCCTCTTCAATGTTAATTCTTGTGATTTAATACTTTACTAAGGTCATCATGGGCATTAAACAAACATGTAAGATAAGTTTTGATCAAATTTTTATACAAATTCTGGACCTTTTTGGACTAACACAACCTATGTGAATAAGTGGCAAAATATTCGAGGTTACTGTCTTACGGACACCTTGTTTTTTCTTGCTGTATGATTGAAAGTTTGATTTTTTGTAACCAATGTTAATCAAAATGATATTGTATTCTACATACCTAATTTGACAACCCTCACAGGTACTGCAGCAGCCGCACTTCCAAGACCAATGGGAAGAGGATTGGCAAACATGCAGGCACTGCTGCAGAAGTAAGTACCCAACTTAATCTTCTTATTTGATGTAACCATTATTCATAGTGAAAAATGGAACATCTTAATTTTTCTGTATTTATGGATATTTGAAATGAATTTTATATATGAAAGTTTTAAGAGGATAACCTGTTTTTAGGTCAGGCCAGGCCTTGCCACAGGCACTTGCCAGAGGGTCAAGCCTGTCACAGATGATGCCACAGGTTGCAGCACCTACACCACAACCTCAGGCTCAACCTACCAAAAAAATACCCCCACAGGTTCCCTCCCCACAAGCCAGGGATCATGGTGGAGCTACACCTGTGCCACATGAACGTGGGGATGGTCCCCCTACTGGACGGTTAGCCAGAATGTCCCTGGATCAGGCACCAGCTGTACACTACCCGGGTAAAGATGGGAAGAGGTGAGGGAATAAACTCTTAATAAATGTGGTTTTAAAATGATATATTTAAAAAAGAAATTGGTGCCAACTATTAACTCTAAAATGATTATATTTCGTGGGGGATTAATTTTCATTGTTTTCGTGGGTGCCTTTATCCACGAATATTTGTCCCCACGAATAAGTTTAAGGCAAAGGTCATAACCTACAACAATGACCAGTCAATGTTGATATTCTACCTTACCCCACCCACATAGCGGTTTATGAACATTACGATAAGAAAAATAATGTAAACACTGATGAAAAATATTTTGTTGTGATGTGTATAATTAGATAACTTATCACTAAAAATATTATTATTATTATTATTATTATTATATAGAAATATAACAATCCCGTACGTAATTTAAGAAGTTATGGGTTACGTTCATGTTTTAAGTACCAGCATATTATAGCGTGGGTTACCTTCAATTATTGTACTCTACTTACTTTGCTTTAAAAATTAAGATTTTTTTTTCCCGCTAAATCCCGCCGCGCCCTGCCACCTTTGATATACGCACTGCTGCCTTTGATCTCCGCCCTGCCCCTTTCAGACAGTGCCCTGCTTTGCCTTTGTTGGTAAAAGTTTCACCCCATACTGTTTTCCCCAAGCCTCAACTCTCGGCATCCTTTGATTTTGCCGACAAACCTTAGCGTGTGTGTGTGTAACACAGACGTAGTCACCCAATGTTCAAAGTCGGTGTCAATCAACCGGCACAAGCCATGATTAACAGTCGGCTATTCTAGTAATAAGTATCAACACAATTATTTGCAGATATTTGGCACAAAAAAAGTAAATTTTAATTGCATTTATTATGAAGGTAAGTATTATTGTCGACTACCTGGGGAAAGATATAGTATGTTGTCATTATTCATCTAAAACGCGCATTCTGCCATCTTTTGAATTCCAAGTATAATGAAGTGGAAAACATGCCCAAGTCCAGCCAGTTAATCTTGATACCAAAAAAACTGGAATAAGAACAAAAATTCCAACCAGGAAATCTCCCAGAGGCCTTATTTAAAGTCTTAATTTGAAAAAATTACCAGGGAAAGATCCCCAACACCCGTTCCAGGAGGGGGTACCCCCCTCCCACACCCTCCCCCTTCTCATCGCTTAGCGAATTGGATGCCCCTTTGGGCCACTAGCACCCTGCCCTTTTCATATCCTGGCTGGAGCACTGGTTGGGGTGCGTCTTTTTATTGATCGGTCTTGTGTAGACGATTGAACGTGCAGAAATGACTGAATGCAAGCGTCTTCTTCACCAGTAGCATAGCAACCTCAAACATGCGGAGGCCGTCGGAAAAAGGAAGCATGCATCTTCAAAAAATAACATTCTGCTGCAATATTAGTATCAGTTATGCCAACCAACCAGAAAAAAAAGCATATTGAAGAATAGAATCTATTTATTTAACAGTTCTGATTCCTGGAACAATCTGCTAGCAGATTTATTAAGCAAAACTGATGTCCATGTTGAAAAAACTGATATGATTGAATTGTCAAAATTATGTTATAAAGTCTAGTCACAAATGTTTATTATGTTCTGTGAGTTTTAAATTTTAGTCAAAATAAAGGTTATTGTTATTAATTCACGATATTTCTTTTGTTTTATCATTATCAAACTATATATGTCAAAGTAAAAAAACAAAAACAAAAAAACAACAACTACCTACCGACCCACTCCTTGCAACCCTGGGTCAGCAACAGCAAACAGATATATTTTTAAGGGTGGCCCTGTACATAGCACTTACGCTAGAAGTTGTAATTATTCTTCTTTCATTTTATCTATTAGAAATATTATAATAGAACCATATGAAAAATACCCCCTGCAAGTAAAAGTAATAAATTGTTTTATTATACTGATTAAATTAATGTTCTGTGCGCCATTATGTAGCAGTGGGTTACTCTCATACATGTGTTGTACCCTACTGTACTTAAAACTTTTCCCTATCAGTAACTTTCATTTATTCATTCATTCATTCTTTCACTGTTTATAATTTTTTTTTTTTCTAAATTTTTGCATGTGTGTTATATAGGGTGCATAGAGATAAACGTAAAATACTTGTTTCAATGTTTAATAATTAACATATTTTGCATAAATATTAACAAACAAAACATAGTAATGTTCATATATTTTTACATTTATGTACTAGATCTAGTACCTATAGAGACGTATACAGCCACGTGTTTACTAGTCACAATCTTCGGGATTATATAGACAAAACTTATTTGACATATTGAGTGTTAATCAACTTTTCACACCTTCCAAGCTGCCCGATATAATAATACTCCCCGACCCCTGTCCCACCCCCTGTTCCCCTTGAAGCCACATAATATCACCTGGTTACATCCTGTTGATAATTGGTCAAAGTTACTCCGTTTTTTTTTCTATAGAAAAACTGTCCCAAAATATTGCGGAAATGATGGGGACATAATTCTTGCAACTTTTACGTTTGTTTTCTTATGCAGGGTAAGGGAGTTAGTATAATTACTAAAGAAATAGTCATAAATCATGGATAAAATTTTAAGGTAAATATCCAAATAAGGATAATAGAAATATTTTGATATTAGCTATATTTATTTTAAAAACAAAACATACAATCAAATCTTTCTCCAAGAAAAACACGAATCCATGAATATCTGTCCCCACGAACACTTTTGGAGAGTGAATCCACGAAATTAAATCCACATGAAATATAATCATTTTACAGTATGTCGAAAAGAACCAGCATTCAAATATTTGATTAAGCTTAAAAGAACTTGAAAATGTTAAGAGTGCCTTTAGCATGTGTTTTCTTCTCCCTCTTATTGAAACAAGTTTTTCTCTTTTACAGTATGAATCTGTCTGCAAATCACATAAGAATCAAATGCAAGAATGAAGGCGTCTATCAATACCATGTGGACTTCAGGCCAGATATAGATTCTAAAGGCATGAGATACAAACTGCTGAATGAACATAGGGACGTGATTGGCCAAACTCGAGCATTTGATGGCACCATTTTGTTCCTGCCTATCAAGCTGCCTCAGCAGGTATATGTTGAATGCTGCGTTATTTTGAGTCTCTTTACACCCACATTAAGTAAGGATATATGATGCAAGGTTATAATAATGAAGATCTCCTGTTTGAAAAAGCAGTTACGAACTGCATAAAACACATCAGATATGAGGCTTTTGGCTGTTTTTTAATTGTCCTTTAAGGAAGTTAGTGTTAGAATTGGATTTTTACTGACTAGCCCTCTTTTTGTTTGTCCAGCAGTGATAATGAGGTTCTATTACATGAAACAGACAGCTCCTCAATGTTGTTCCTTTATGATTATATGAAACGGAATGAGAATTATTTAAATTTCTCATCTTTACCAGCCAGTGATTTAAAAAGTGTGTCCCAGCTTTGATTGAAGAATTGAATATCACCTTGGTAATGCTTGGAAAAGTAATCTTTGTCATTGTTTTCCAGGAAACAATGCTTCAGAGTATACGACAGACAGACAACACTCCTGTGACACTCATCATAAAACTGATCAAAGTCCTGCCCCCCACCTCCTGCCATCAACTGTATAATATCATCTTCAGAAAGTAAGTTTCTACACTACTTCTAAATACATGTGACTAATGACTCCAGGGTCCGAATTTAGAAGAAAATTGCACTGGCAATTTTTTGCCAGTTGATAAATTTTCCACTGGCAAAAATTAAAAATAACTGGCAATTTCATTTGTATGTCTTCATTTTACCATAATATCAGTAAATTCATATGCTGGCTCCCTTTATCCAGGGAGCAGCATTTAGGCTTCTGTTTTTTATACCCCCACAAATGAAATTTGGGGGGGTATATAGGAGTCACCCTGTCGGTCGGTCTACAAATATTTGTCCGGAGCATTTCTCCAAAACTACTGTACCTATGTTGATGAAACTTCATAGGTAGATAGACCTTGATGAGAGGAAGTGCAGTGCATAAGAACCATAACTCTGCATGTATTTTGAAAGGAGTTATTGCCCTTTGTCATTTTTAATCTTTTGATTTTGTCCGGACCATAACTCCAATACTAAAGTAGCTAGGTTGATGAAACTTCATATGTAGATTGATCTTGATGAGAGGAAGTGCAGTGCACAAGAACCATAACTCTGCATGTATTTTGAAAGGAGTTATTGCCCTTTGTCATTTTTAATCTTTTGATTTTCTACAAATATTTGTCCGGAGCATTTCTCCAAAACTATGTACTAGTTGATGAAACTTCATAGGTAGATGACTTGATGAGAGGAAGTGCAGTGCTAAGAACCATAACTCTGCATGTATTTTGAAAGGAGTTATTGCCCTTTGTCATTTTTAATCTTTTGATTTTGTCGGACATAACTCCAATACTAAAGTAGCTAGGTTGATGAAACTTCATATGTAGATTGATCTTGATGAGAGGAAGTGCAGTGCCTAAGAACCATAACTCTGCATGTATTTTGAAAGGAGTTATTGCCCTTTGTCATTTTTAATCTTTTGATTTTGTCCGGAGCATAACTCCAATACTAAAGTAGCTAGGGTGATGAAACTTCATATGTAGATTGATCTTGATGAGAGGAAGTGCAGTGCACAAGAAAACCACAATGTAAATTCTTAAAGACAGGTTTTTGCAAACAATAAATATGGATGTGAACCATAATTAGACTGCATTTTCATTCTCCTCAGCTACAGATCTTGGGGGCAAATTGTTTTCTTCTGTGTGTCTGTATGTGTGTCTCTCTGTCTATCTGTCTGTCTGTCAAAACTTTTTAGCATTGTCCAAAACTTTTGAACCACTGCTCACACTAACTTTAAACCTTACATACATGTTGTCTTTCACTCACGCAAACTTTTGAAACTGTATTCCTACACATGACAGACTTCCGGTGTGGGTATTGATCACCTTTAAAATTTTTTTGGTTATTCGTTTTATGTGTCATGTGAATACATCCTGTGTCAAAGATGGGGGTGGGGGTATGAATCACCTTTAGTGATAGTTCTAGTTTTTTCTAATTAGCTCACCTGAGCACTTGTGCTCGGGTGAGCTTTTGTGATCGCCTTTTGTCCGTCGTGCGTCGTCCGTCGCCTCGTCAAAATTCTTGTGAACACTCTAGAGGCCACATTTGGCCCAATCTTCATGAAACTTGTCAGGATGTTTGTCTACATGATATCTCGGATGAGTTCGAAATTGGGTCATGTGGGGTCAAAAACTAGGTCACTAGGTCAAATCCTTGAAAAACCTTGTGAACACTCTAGAGGCCACAAATTTGGCCCAATCTTCATGAAACTTGATCAGGATGTTTGTCTACATGATATCTCGGATGAGTTCGAAATTGGGTCATGTGGGGTCAAAAACTAGGTCACTAGGTCAAATCCTTGAAAAACCTTGTGAACACTCTAGAGGCCACAGTTTTAGCCAAATCTTCATAAAATTTGGTCAGGATATTTGTCTACATGATATCTCGGATGAGTTCGATATTGGGTCATGTGGGGTCAAAAACTAGGTCACTAGGTCAAATCTTAGAAAAACCTTGTGAACACTCTAGAGGCCACAAATTTGGCCCAATCTTCATGAAACTTGATCAGGATGTTTGTCTACATGATATCTCGATGATTCAAATTGGGTCATGTGGGTCAAAAACTAGGTCACAGGTCAAATCTGAAAAACCTTGTGAACCTCTAGAGGCCACAATTTTGGCCCAATCTTCATGAAACTTGGTCAGGATGTTTGTCTACATAATATCTCAGATGAGTTCAAAATTGGGTCATGTGGGGTCAAAAACTAGGTCACGAGGTCAAATCCTTGAAAAACCTTGTGAACACTCTAGAGGCCACAATTTTGGCCCAATCTTCATGAAACTTGGTCAGGATGTTTGTCTACATAATATCTCAGATGAGTTCAAAATTGGGTCATGTGGGGTCAAAAACTAGGTCACCAGGTCAAATCTTAGAAAAACCTTGTAAACACTCTAGAGGCCACAGTTTTGGCCCAATCTTCATGAAACTTGGTCAGGATGTTTGTCTACATGATATCTCAGATGAGTCCGATATTGGGTGAAAAACCTTGTGAACACTCTACAGGCCACAGTTATGGCCCAATCTTCATGAAACTTGGTCAGGGTGTTTGTCTATATAATATCTCAGATGAGTTCAAAATTGGGTCACATGGGGTCAAAAACTAGGTCACCAGGGAAAATCTTAGAAAAACCTTGCGAACACTCTACAGGCCACAGTTTTGGCCCAATCCTCATGAAACTTGGTCATGGGTGTTTGTCTATATGATATCTTGGATGAGTTCGAAAATGGGTAAGGTGGGGTCAAAAACTAGGTCACCATGTCAAATCTTAGAAAAACCTTGTGAACACTCTACAGGCCTACATTTTTGTCCCAGTCTTCATTAAACTTAATATGAATGATGACTGCATGAATTCCCAGTTGAGTGCAAATTCAGGTAGGATCAATATGTAGGTCACTTAGTCAAATGTTAGAAAAACACTTAGATGCTAGATTTTTTGTCATTATGCCTAACACAGCTATCTTACTCAGGTGAGCGACACAGGGCCATCTTGGCCCTCTTGTTATTTGATTATAATGATATTATTTTTTGCTGATAAATGAATATCAAAATTAATGCCAAATTAGAATAAGTCATTTATAAAAGAAAAAGTCATTTAATTTTTTTAAAATGTTTCAAGAGACATTGAGTGAATATTTTTTGATCTGGTTATAAGGGTTAAAAAAAAAATTTTTTCAAGTACTTATTTTAAAATTCTGTTTTCTAATAATTTTAAATTAAAACTTCATATATTATACCATAAAAACATACTAAAATAAAGAGGTAATATTCACATAAAAAATTGCCACATGTAGCATGTTAACATCATTACAAGGAAATTATTAAAGGCCCTAAATCTACTGTCTCATTTAAAAAATCAATATAAAAAAAAAAAAAAAAAATATCTATTCTTTTTTTTAATTATCAAATTTCTAAATTATTTTTTTCTGGACTTTTTTAGCTCACCTGAGCATAGCTCAGGGTGAGCTTTTGGGATACTTGATTGTCCGTCGTCGGTCGTCCGTCAACAATTTTGATGTTTACACACTAGAGGCCACAATTTTGATCCAATCTTCCTCAAACTTGGTCAGAATGTTTGTCTTGATGATATCTTGAACCCTTTTGAAAATGGGTCAGGTTGGATCAAAAAGTAGGTCAGTAGGTCAAATCTTAGAAAAATCTTGTTTACATACTAGAGGCCACAATTTTGATCCAATCTTCCTCAAACTTGGGCAGAATGTTTGTCTTGATGATATCTTGAACCTTTTGATAATGGGTGAAGTTGGATCCAAAAGTAGGTCAGTAGGTCAAATCTTAGAAAAATCTTGTTTACACACTAGAGGCTACAATTTTATCCAATCTTCCTCAAACTTGGTCAGAATGTTTGTCTTGATGATATCTGAACCTTCAAAAATGGGCAGGGGACAAAAGTATCTTCCTCAAACTTGGTCAGAATGTTTGTCTTGGTGATATCTTGAACCCTTTCGAAAATGGGTCAGGTTGGATCAAAAAGTAGGTCAGTAGGTCAAATCTTAGAAAAATCTTGTTTACACACTAGAGGCCACAATTTTGATCCAATCTTCCTCAAACTTGGTCAGAATGTTTGTCTTGATGATATCTTGAACCCTTTCGAAAATGGGTAGGTTGGATCAAAAAGTAGGTCAGTAGGTCAAGTCTTAGAAAAATCTTGTTTACACACTAGAGGCCACAATTTTGATCCAATCTTCCTCAAACTTGGTCAGAATGTTTGTCTTGATGATATCTTGAACCCTTTCGAAAATGGGTCAGGTTGGATCAAAAAGTAGGTCAGTAGGTCAAATCTTAGAAAAATCTTGTTTACATACTAGAGGCCACAATTTTGATCCAATCTTCCTCAAACTTGGGCAGAATGTTTGTCTTGATGATATCTTGAACCCTTTTGATAATGGGTGAAGTTGGATCCAAAAGTAGGTCAGTAGGTCAAATCTTAGAAAAATCTTGTTTACACACTAGAGGCCACAATTTTGATCCAATCTTCCTCAAACTTGGGCAGAATGTTTGTCTTGATGATATCTTTTGTGGATGGGGTCAGAAAATTCCTGAACATTGTTTCACCTCATCATCTTAATTCTTAAGCAATCTGTTTTGTACAGGCAATGAATGATACTTTTCTCAGGTGAGCGATCTAGGGCCATCTTGGCCCTCTTGTCTTACTTACTTGAGTTGACATATTTGCCGAAGACAAGGTGTTTTTATGCTCACCGAAGGTGACGCATATAGTCGCCGCTTCGTCCGTCCGTTCGTCCGTCCGTCCGTCACACTTTCCTTGTCCGGACTATTTCTCAGGAACTAACGGCTTGAATTCAACGAAACTTTATGGGAAGCTTTATTACCAAGAGGAGATGCGCATATCGTCAGCATGACCCGATTCCTAAATTTTTCACAGAGTTATGGCCCATTGACTTTTCGGCCTATAGTACATATTGCATAATTCTTGTCCGGGCTATTTCTCAGGAACTAATGGCTTGAATTCAACGAAACTTTATGGGAAGCTTTATTACCAAGAGGAGATGCGCATATCGTCAGCATGACCCGATTCCTAAATTTTTCACAGAGTTATGGCCCATTGACTTTTCGGCCTATAGTACATATTGCATGATTCTTGTCCGGGCTATTTCTCAGGAACTAATGGCTTGAATTCAACGAAACTTTATGGGAAGCTTTATACCAAGAGAGATCGCATATCATCGGCGTGACCTGGTTCCTCAATTTTTCACAGAATTATGGCCCCTTGACTTTTTGGCCTATAGTTCATATTGCATGATTCTTGTCCGGGCTATTTCTCAGGAACTAATGGCTTGAATTCAACAAAACTTTATGGGAAGCTTTATCACCAAGAGGAGATACGCATATCATCGGCGTGACCTGGTTCCTCAATTTTTCACAGAATTATGGCCCATTGACTTTTCGGCCTATAGTCATATTGCATGATTCTTGTCCGGGCTATTTCTCAGGAACTAATGGCTTGAATTCAACGAAACTTTATGGGAAGCTTTATTACCAAGAGGAGATGCGCATATCATCGGCGTGACCTGGTTCCTCAATTTTTCACAGAATTATGGCCCCTTGACTTTTTGGCCTATAGTTCATATTGCATGATTCTTGTCCGGGCTATTTCTCAGGAACTAATGGCTTGAATTCAACAAAACTTTATGGGAAGCTTTATCACCAAGAGTAGATACGCATATCGTTGGCGTGACCTGGTTCCTCAATTTTTCACAGAGTTATGGCCCATTGACTTTTTGGCCTATAGTACATATTGTATGATTCTTGTCCGGGCTATTTCTCAGGAACTAATGGCTTGAATTTAATGAAACTTTATGGGAAGCTTTATTACCAAGAGGAGATGCGCATATTGTCAGCATGACCCAGTTCCTAAATTTTTCAAAGAGTTAAGGCCCATTGACTTTTTGGCCTATAGTACATATTGCATGATTCTTGTCCGGGCTATTTCTCAGGAACTAATGGCTTGAATTCAACGAAACTTTATGGGAAGCTTTATCACCAAGAGTAGATATGCATATCGTCGGCGTGACCTGGTTCCTCAATTTTTCACAGAGTTATGGCCCCTTGACTTTTTGGCCTATAGATCATGTTGCATGATTCTTGTCCGGGCTATTTCTCAGGAACTAATGGCTTGAAATCAATGAAACTTTATGGGAAGCTTGATTACCAAGAGTAGATACGCATATCGTCGACGTGACCTTTCCTAATTTTTCCCTACCATGTTTTGACTAATATTCATGTCATTTGCCTAATTTAACAGGAGATATCATTTAAACAAAACCCCACAAAATTCAATATGCTAGTAATGTCAATCATAATCATGTCAGCTAATTGTTGTTTAGGCCATTATACACTATTTCAAATATCCAGTCATATGTCAAGAGTGTTGGTTAACCTCTTTGATATGAGCACACATTGAAATGTATGACTTAATTTTTAGTAGTATAAAAACTTTAAAAAAATCAATGAAAGATCTGATGAGTAACACGTATTATCATATTAAATAGTAAACTGTTACTAAGTCTCCAAATTAGAGTTGGTAAAACATCTCATCTGATGAGGAGAATAGATATGATTTAGGAATGGGGATTTCAACATATCCTCCCACCCATTGACCAAGGCCTTATTTGTAACAATGACGTTCTTCGGGGAGCATCTGTCAGTTCTACTGACTTTCTTGTTTTACATGTTTTACAAGATTTTTTTTCTGACAATATTAGGCCTACCGCTGTCGACAATACAGTCTAAATCAATGTTAAGAGATGACAAGTTTTTAGGCTGGCTAGTGTAGAAGATTTTGTTTCTTGTGATGTTTTTGAAACTTTAGCAGAGGTTTCGGCGTCGCTACTCGCTGGTCTTTTAAAGTAGCGGTGAATTTTCGAGCAGAAACTCTTTTCCCGAATCTCAATCACAGAAACGTATTTTTAAAGGCTTACCGCTGAATGCAGGCATCCAGCAAATCTTAAATGACTCTTCAGACTCGGTGCAGTTATCGTTTCTTTATTGTACTTACCTTGCTGTGTAATTTTGGTGGGTGGGGTAATCGGCGAAACACGGTTTCAGAAATGCAAATTTCTAGAACTCGAAAGACTCTGAGCTTTTAATTATTATCTTATGGTAATATTGACTCGCAGAAATATGCAAGTTACTTATTTTTCTACTCGCAGTCTGTAAATCTCGCTCGCATTTTGCGAGTATGCGAGTCTAAATTCGGACCCTGGACTCATTCATTTATTTCTTTGTGATTTTAAAAAATTGGGTCATGACATTTAAACTGACGTATGACATCATTGATCAGGTACATTTATTAAAAGAAGTACATGTTAATTGCAATTCTAACGTGCATCATGGTCCTTTTGTTTCATTTTGATATCATGATAAAATGTTTTTAAAATTTATATATGATACTCTCTGTTTGATTGAATTGAATTGCATTTTTTCTTTTTTTTCCAGGATCATGACAATATTGGAGATGGTACAAGTTGGGCGGTATTATTACAACCCAAACACACCCACCAGTGTTCCCCAGCACAAGTGAGTATATGTCTTTGTAGTGATCATCATTATGTCAGCTAGGCATAGATATTTGATAATGCTGTTGTTTTTTTTTAAATTTTAGTGTTGTTAGGTTGTAACTTATGTAATGTTTAAGCATTTTTAGAGACATGTAACCAGAGCTTCATCTGATAATTTTGATGATTGAAAGCTTTTAACAATACCATAGTAGTAATTATTTTTATGTGAGATGGGAACACGTTTAATTCAACCTTTATGTGATAAAATGGTAAAATCAAATGTCAAAAAATAGACAAAAAATCTGATCATCCACCTGATAAGTTAATCTGATTCCTGAATCATCTTCTATTTCCCAGACTGCAGGTATGGCCTGGATATATCACAGCCGTGTCAGAACAGGAGGGCGGGTTGATGTTGCTGGCTGATGCGTCACATCGGGTTTTGAGAACAGAGACAGTTTTAGATGTCATGTGAGTACATTTAGTGGGGTTGGTGATGGGGCTAGCCCAACAAATGGGTGTTGTATGAGCTGCAGTAGTTAATGATGGATGCCTTTTTAACTCACCTGAGCACTTGCGCTCAAGGTGAGCCTTTGTGATAGCCTTTTGTCCGTTGTCAACAATTGCTTGTGAACACTCTAGAGACCACAGTTTTCGCCAAATCTTCATGAAACTTGGTCAGGATGTTTGTTTACATGATATCTTGGATGAGTGCGAAAATGGGTCACGTGGGATCAAAAACAAGGTCACCAGGTCAAATCTTAAAAAACCTTGTGAACACTCTAGAGGCCACAGTTTCAGTCTAATCTTCATTAGATTTGGTCAGGATGTTTGTCAGGGGGTCAAAAACTAGATCACCAGGTCAAATTTTAGAAAAACCTTGTAAACACTCTTGAGGCAACAGTTTCAGCCCAACCTTCATAAAATTTGGTCAGGATGTTTGTCTACATTAAATTTCGGATAAGTTCCAAAATGGGTCATGTAAGGGTCAAAAACTAGGTCACCCGGTCAAATATTAATAAAAACTTGTGAACATGCTGGAGGCCACATTTTTGGCCCAATCTTCAGGAAACTTTGTCAGGATGTTTTTCTTTATGATATGTCGGATGAGTTTGAAATTGGGTCATATTTGGTCAAAAACTAGGTCACCAGGTTATATCTTTGAAAATTCTAGAAAAACCTTGTGAACTTTCTAGAGGCAATAGTTTTGGCCTTGTGAACATGCTTGAGGACACATTTTTGGCCCAATCTTCAGGAAACATTGTCAGGATGTTTTTCTATGTCGGATGAGTTTGAAATTGGGTCATATTTGGTAGAAAAACCTTGTGAACTTTCTAGAGGCAATAGTTTTGGCCCAATCTTCATGAAATTTGGTCAGGATGTTTGTCTACAATGTATCTTGGATGAGAATGAAATCAGGTCAAGTGGTGTCAAAGACTAGGTCACCAGGTCAAATCTTAGAAAAACCTTATGAGCACTCTAGAGGCCACAGTTTTAGCCTAACCTTAAAGGAATACGCTCGGCTGAAATGAAAATTTAACCATCAATAAACCTTTTAGTGTAGATCACTTTGACATGACTTTCATTTTCATACACGCTATATTTGTGAAGATATAGCTGTTTAAAGTTTGTGATTTCGATCGGCTATGGCCGCCGCCATCTTTGTTCATGTTTACCTTTCTGTGACGTCACAAATACCCATTGAACCATATCCCGATCGATGAGTGCGATTAATAGGGGTTGTGATAAAAGCATTAAAGGAATACGCTCGGCTGATTACAACTATGTTTCAATTGAAAGATATTGATGTAAATAAACCAATTAAATTTCTCATTTCATTGAATCAATCGTAATAAGAAAGAAATTGTAAGTTAAAGACGTCTATTTAAACCAATTTGCTCCGCAATATTTTTTATTTCTATAATACATCTTTGTCATTTTTACCGTGAAATGCTTGCAACTGCGGTTATTGAAAAGTTGTGTGGTGTTAAACTGATTGGATAAGAAATCACTGGCAAGCCTTTGTAACAGAATAAGCGTCATATAAAATCGCACCTCAGGGCCATAAAACACGGCCATAAAACGAAGCGTGCGACCGGGTCACCATGTCAACAGACAATTGATGTGCACGTTTTACTGAAACGGACATGTAGAGTATAATCATCACCACAAATTAACATACTAAATGCATTATATAAATATGAAAGAAAAGTGTTGAATCCACGTTTTATATTATAATAATCTATATTATGCTATTTTACGGAAAAAGTCTGTTCAAATAAATATATATAAGTAAAAGTATCGTATCGCAATGAGCTCATGTTATTGTGATATACAGAAAGTAGTTAGCATAATTTACATTATTTTGCTAAATTGCGAGCAATTAGGTGTGTTAATCATAATTACGACACGGTGTCCCTTTGATTCGTCTCTATAGTATTTCACAGTTACCGTCATTGCAATTAGATTTCTACTTACATAATACCGCCCCTTTTATATATTTATATGTTTGATTAAAAAACTGTTTAAAAATTGTAATGATTTGCGCAATTAAAATAGCTATGTTTGTGAGAATGTGCATAAATGATTGCGTGACAAGGGGTATTGACTTTAGTTATGGTTCGATCACTATAGCAGGAAGTTTAATAAAGTTTTTGAGATATTTCTTAAAATGAAGTGTATAGTTCCTTACGACTTTGAGCCCGAATATACTGAGGAAGAGCTGCAACTGCTTCAAGACAATGACGTACGGGAGGAGGAATATTTATGTGCTGAGGACTTTTGTCTATGTGATAACTGTGTTATGATGCCATCCAATATGGATAATGTATGTTGCAAATCGAGTGACTTGGTTGTTGGAAATTTAGATGAACTTACGTGCATTACGAACCATACGGACTTTCACACCTTAGTTCTGAATGATTCTGTTTTAGAAGTTGCATTCATTACCATTCTGGCATACAAAGGTTATAGGACGAGGGCTCCAGACTCTCTCACTCACGAGTAAGAAAACAATAAAATGATCATAGTTTAATCTTTTAATAATATATTTTCATCATATTCAAATAATGAACATTTTTCAAACAATTTCTCCACAACACACGTAATTCCCTTCTATATTTCAATGTATGTACGCAACCGGAAGTGTGTCTGTGACGTCACGATTGTTGAAAAAAAGTCTCGCGAGACCACGAGACGTAAACAATGTCTGCGCCCATGTCTCGGAGCAAATTGGTGTAAATAGACGTCTTTAACTTGCAATTTCTTTCTTATTACGATTGATTAAATGAAATGAGTAATTAACTTGGTTTATTTACATCAATATCTTTCAATTAAAACCTAGTTGTTATCAGCCGAGCGTATTCCTTTAATGTAACTTGGTCAGAATGTTTGTTTACATCAAATCTTGGATGAATTAAGAACTGGGCCACATGGGGTCAGAAAGTAGGTCACCAGGGTAAATTTTAGAAAAATCTTGTGAACACTCTAGAGGCCTACATTTTTGTCCCAGTCTTCATTAAACTTGATAAGAATGATGACGGCATGAATTCCCAGTTGAGTGCAAATTCAGGTAGGATCAAAATATTGATCATTTAGTCAAATATTAGAAAAACACTTTCGATGCCACATTTTTGTCATCATGCCTAACACAGCAATTTTACTCAGGTGAACGACACAGGGTCATTTTGGCCCTCTTGTTTAGAAGTTAATACATTGTAACTGCTTATTGGTATGTACATAATCATAGCTTTTGGGACGAAGTTTTTTAAACAGGTTTTTTCTTGGACCAAAATTCTGGTTGCTATGGTAACAGAAAAATTATGCACCTAACCGTTAGGGGACTCGTGTTGCGTGCAACACCAGTTACTTGTTAAAATTGATTTTCCTTTTCATTAAATTAACTGCTTATAGGAGTGAGGTATGATTATCATATAGGAAGGAGAAGAGTGGGCATGGTTTTTATACACTGCAGGAGGCAGTTGTATATTAATGTCATCTTCTCCATCTGTCAGTCAGTACATCCGTCTGTGCATACGTCTGTCCCTACATCCACATTTCTTGTGAACGCATCTCCTCCTACATTTCTGTAATAGTTATGTCATTTGAAACTTAGTCTCTGTAGCTGATTGATATTGTAGCCTTGTGAACGCAACTCCTCCTAGTTTCTGACCATATCTTTTCAATACTTGGTCAATGTCATTACTATAATAGGTAGATGTGCATGAAGTGGCGATTTTACAGTTCATTGATTTTTGCAAGAGTTATGTCCCTTGAAACTTAGTCTCTGTAGCTGATTGATATTGCAGCCTTGTGAATGCAACTCCTCCTACATTTCTGACCAGTATCTTTTCAAATATTTGGTCAATGTCATTTCTATAATGGGTAGATGTGTATGAAGCGGCAATTTTCAAGTTCATTGATTTTTGCAAGAGTTATGTCCCTTGAAATTAGTCTCTTCTGATTGATATTGCAGCCTTGTGAACGCAACTTCTACTATGTTTTTGACAGTATCTTTTTAATTCTTAGTCAATGTCATTTCTATAATGGGTAGATGTGCATGAAGCGGCGATTTTCAGGTTCATTGATTTTTGCAAGAGTTATGTCCGTTGAAACTTAGTCTCTGTGGCTGATTGATATTGCAGCTTTTAACGTCGTTTTTAACACCTTAAGGGTTTTCCAATTAAAAGTCATTACTATAATGGGTGGAAGTGCTTAAAGCAGGGATTATCTTGTTCAGTGCTTTTTGCAAGAGTTATGCTCAGGACTTAAAAAGGATACATATTGACACAGCCATTTGACCTACTTTCATATCAGAAGCCTCTATAATTTTGATCTTTATATTTTGTGGCGGCATATATTGTGGCGGCACTGGCTCTCTTCTTAGGTTAGTGGGGTCATGTCACTGTTACGTAAGATAGATTGCATCAAACAGGTTGTTTCCATCGAATATCTCTTGTTAGAAAAGAGATAAAATTTTCATACTTGGTAGATTTTAAGGTAGATAAGTTTCCATCAAATAACTTCTTTTAGGTGTGAGATATGATGATCAGATTAAGTAGATAGATAACTTATAGGAAGAGGAAGATTGAGATAGATTTTCAGGTTAATAGGGTCATGGTCACTGTTACTTAAAATAGTTAAGCTTGCAAAGGGGCAACACTTGAAAATCTGGTTTCTCCTTATTTTATGTGTTTCTTGTTCACATTAAGTTGATAATAGTTAATAGTTAAATGTCGGTCTGTTGTTCTGTTGGTTTGACGGTCTGTCCTTCCATCCAAAAAACTTGTGATGCAAACTTCTTCTATATTTCTTAACTGATCCAGTTCAAATTTTGTATGTGCATTTATAATCAGTTGGAGGGGTGTGTGACATAAATTTCACTTGAGTTATCTTAAGGATTACAGAGTTATTGCCCCGATTTGACTCTAAATATCTTGTGATGCAAACTTTTCTACATTTCTTAAGATTCAGTTCAAATTTTTGTTGCATTGAAATAGGTGGAGAGTGCTAGAAATTAGGTGTGCAACATAAATTTCACTTGAGTTATCTCAAAGATTACAGAGTTATTGCCCCTGATTTGACTCTAAATATCTTGTGATGCGAATTCTCCTACATTTCTTAACCGATTCAGTTCAAATTTTGTGTGTGCATTGATAATCAGGTGGAGAGGTGCGTGACATAAATTTCACTTGAGTTGTCTCAAGGATGGCAGAGTTATTGTCTGGGTTCCATTTTTGAATTATCTCCCTTTGTTTAATTTTGTTTTTTCTTGTCCGGAACATAACTTGAAAATTATACAAGGTATTGACTTGAAACTTAAAATGTAAACAGATGGCAACTAGGAAAAGTGTAGTGTACAAGAACTGTAACTCTACCTGGTCCCATTGTTTAATTATCTCCCTTTGATACATTGCTTTTTTTTAGCTCACCTGAGCACGTGTGCTCAGGATGAGCTTTTAGGATCGATGAATGTCCGTCGTCCGTCCGTCCGTCCGTCCGTCTGTCTGTCCGTCCGTCCGTCGTCCGTCGTCCACAATTTGTTCGTTTGCACTCTAGCATCTTCATTTTATGAGCAATTATCTTCAAACTTTAAAACAATGTTTATGACCATAAAATCTCGGCCAAGTTCGATTATGGCTGATATCGGAACATTAGGTCAGGAGTTATGCCCCTTTTAAAATTAAAAAAAGCCAAATTTCACATTGTTTGCACTCTAGCATCTTCATTTCATGAGCAATTATCTTCAAACTTTAAATCAATGTTTATTACCATAAAATTACGGCCAAGTTCGATTATGGCTGATATCGTACCATTGGATATTTAAAGTTGTTTACACTCTAGCATCTTTATCTTTTGAGCAATCCTCTTCAAACTTAATGGCAATGCTTATGACCATAATGTCTCGATTGAGTTGATTATGGCTGAGTTCATAATTAGGTCAGGAGTTAGCCCCTTTTAATATAAAAAAATGCCATATTTCACTTGTTTACACTCTAGCATCTTCATCCTTTGAGCAATCATCTTCAAACTTTATGGCAATGCTTATGACCATAATGTCTCGATTGAGTTTGATTATGACTGAGGTCAGTTGATTAGGTCAGGAGTTAAGCCCCTTTTAATATAAAAAAATGCCAGATTACACGTTGTTTACACTCTAGCATCTTCATCTTTTGAGCAATCATCTTCAACTTTATACAATGTTATGACCATAGGTCTCGATTGAGTTATTATGTGAGATCCGTCAATTAGTCAGAGTTATGCCCCTTTTAATAAAAAAACCAAATCATTTGTTTACACTCTAGCATCATCATCTTTTGAGCAATCATCTTCAAACTTTATGACAATGCTTATGACCATATGGTCTCGATTGAGATTGATTATGGTTGAGATCCGTCAATTAGGTCAGGAGTTATGCCCCTTTTAATAAAAAAACACACCATATTTCATGTTGTTTACACGCTAGCATCTTCCTTTTTTTTAGAATCTTAAATTTGGTCAGGTTCCCCTTTTAATACAAAAAATGCAAGATTTCTCTTTGTTTATTCTCTACCAACTTCATTTTTTTAACAATCATTTTTAAACTTTAAGACAATGTTTATGCCCATAATCTCACAATCGGGTTCAATTATAACTGATATTGACTTGTAAATTTAGGAGTTATGCCCATTTCACCATAAAAAAAGCCAGATTTCACTTTTACACTCTAGCATCTTTTTTTCTTAAGCAATCATCTTTCTCAGGTGAGCGACCAAGGGCCATCTTGGCCCTCTTGTTTTCTTGTCCCAAACATAACTCGAATATTATACATGATATAAACTTGAAACTTAAAATGTTAACAGATGGCGACTAGGAGAAGTGCAGTGTCCAAGAACTGTAACTCTTCACTTTTAAACTACTGTGCCAAACAACCATAAGTGACTCTCTATCCACTTTAAATAAAAACTTTACTTACCTATTACTTACCATCATAACCAATATATCTGGCTTCTCCTGTATCAAAGCGTTTTGCAGGGGTATTAATCACCTTCAGTGATAGCTCTAGTTTGTATGAAACAAAAGATTAAACACTGTTTCACCAAAAGCTCATAGAAATACTTTGATAATTAATAATATGGAAGGTTAATAAAGGGGAAAAAAAACATAAATACTTATATTGATAGGAAATTTTATGTTCTTTTTTTTTTTTTTTTGTAAATTCAGGCAGAACATTGTCAATAGTAACCCAAGTGGTTTCAGAGATGAAGTGATCAGGACACTTGTGGGCACTGTGGTTCTGACAAAATATAATAACAAGACATACAGGGTTGATGACATTGTCTGGGATAAGACACCCCAGCAGACCTTCTCAACTTCAAATGGAGGGGAATTGAGCTTCCTAGAGTATTACCGGTAAGTTAGGAATGTGTTTGTAATTAATTTTGTATGTTTGTATGTCTATAAATGGAAACACAAGGAATGACCCTTCCAACCTTTCAGTTATAATGCAATTTATAATACTCACAACATAGAAAACCATTCAACATAAAATCACTGCATAATTTAATAGATTCCCAAATCACAGACATTTAATGCTTCTTTTTCAAAATGGACCCTGCTATGCATGGCCATGTTTTGATACTTGGAATGTATAACCGTAAAATGCCATGTATTGTTTGCATCCATGTATAGTGTGCATCCTGAGTTTGAGGCTCGAAATCTTGAGAAAAAAAAAGAGTATTTCCCTTCTATAATGTGCATTTCTAGTAGGTGGGCTAAAGTTCAGGAAAACACAAAAATATTGAGTTCTCTTGTATTGTGCACACCCCCTCTTTCAGAAATGAAATATAAGTTAAAAAAATGTGCACAAAACATGGCATTTTATAGTAGTCATATTGATAAGGAGTTCATGTGTGTCTGTTAAGTAGCAGATTAAGAGGACTGCGTTTAGAAATTAATATGAGCAGTTATATCACTTTCCATTCTGTTCTGATTCTTACAGGAAGTCCTATGAGATTGAGATCAGGGACCGTGAGCAGCCTTTATTACTTCATCGTCCAAAGAAAAAAGCAGAACCAGGAAGGGTATGCAGCCATTTTATCATACTCAAAAATATGTAAGAATTATGCCATTTTAGCATAAAAGTGACATTTAGTCTATTCTGAAACTATTCACAGCATACAAACCAGATCATGTTCTATTCATGTAACATAAGTTGTTTACAATGAAGTAAGGCTCAAAGCTTGATGAGTATTTAGTAAATATACATGTGCATCACTGAAACTTGGAGGAAGACTTGCTTATGTTTTACAGCCTGAGAGGAAGCAGCTGGAGGTGATCTGTCTGATACCAGAGTTGTGTCACATGACTGGCCTGACAGACGCTCTCAGGCAGGACAACAGGGTCATGAAGGTAGGCACTTTATCAGACCATGAAATTTGAATGGTAGTATCTCAGATATGAAATGCATGCACTTATTTCTTTTTGTAAATTCTCAGTTAATGAAGTAAATTATTAACAGGGAATGGTATTAGAAAAGTTGAAACTGGAATAATCATGATATAAATTTATATGACTATTAGATGAAAATTTTGAGATTCTTTCTATCAGGATATGCTATTACATTAGTCAGTACTGAAACATGTTCTGTTAAGGAATTTTGCTTGAAAAGGATTTAATAAAAAGTATATTTTCGAAAGAAAAAAAAAGCTGCCTTTTAGATAAAATTGAGTTGTGTGTTTGAATGTAGGACCTTGCCTGTCACACAAGAGTAACACCAGAGCAAAGGAGATTGACTATGAAAAAGTTTGTTGACTCTGTGAACAACAAGCCTGAAGCTAGACATGAGTTGGAGAAATGGGGCCTTGAACTGGATACTAATGCCATACAGGTATGTGTTCATTGTCATTGATATGATATAAATTCAGGCTTTTATCTTAAAGATTTGGAAGTCAGATATGCACAGACAAATTGCTTTTTTGATGGTGTGTTTTTATGGTCTGCATTATTGAGGGAATGCTAATATAACTCTTTTAAGACAGCATGTCAACTTGGAAGGTTGTGTAAAATGCATATTCTTTTCGGGAACGTTTAAAAAATTTTGGTTTTACTCAGTACAAATATAAAGTTTGATGGCGAGTAATAAACTAGTCATGTTCAGTCCAGTTGTTTCATAAAGGCTGCTTTTGGATTTAAGTGTAAAGAAAGTCTATCTCTTAAAATTTGGTATTAATTTTATGTGTGTTTAACTTTTAGCCATATACTTGAAGATTAAACTTTCATCTTACAGTTCCAAGGTAGGCAGCTCCCAGAGGAGGAGATAGTATTTGGGACAAAGAAAGTGAGGGCGGGTCCTCAGGCAGACTGGGGCAGGGCGGCCACCAATGAGTGCGTGATCACAGCTGTGCCACTCCGGACCTGGGTCGTGCTTTATACCAAGAGGGACCAGCAGAGAGCCAACGACTTCATCTCCATGATGTTGAAGGTGTGTCCTAATATGGGCATAGAGTGTAGTCCCCCGACCAGACTCGACCTGCAGAATGACAGGGTGGAAAGCTACATACGAGGTCTGCGTGATGCCATCAATCCCAGGGTAAGCTGCAACATTTGTTCCGTAACTTACAGCCCATCTTGAAAGTGCATTTTTAGCTTTGATAAAATAAAATGGAATTATAGAATTAAACATTAAATTGACCAAAGGTTATTTTATTTGAAAATTATTAATATTGTAGACCATACAGACATAAAAGGTTTATAAATAAACTGAAAAACATAAAAACGTTTTAATCATCAATCATACTCTGCATGATCATCTTATAATTTGACATCTAGAGATGAAACCATAGAACTTGCTCAACATAGCAATATGAATGCTTTGATGTTATGTTGCTAAAAGAACATAATACAGTACAGACTGAAAAATGAATTCTGACTTCTCACTCCGTGGAGTGATAAGGAAGTGTTCAGGAAGACATTAATCAGATATAAATGTATGTGCAGGTCCAGTTGGTGGTGGCTATCTGTCCTACAAGTAGAGATGACCGCTACTCTGCCATTAAGAAGACATGCTGTGTGGACCATCCGATTCCAAGTCAGGTGAGGATTCATTGTGTTCTCTTTGTGTCTGAATGATGCACAGATGATAATAATTGAAGGAAAGAATGATACTTTACATCTCTATAAATAATCAATTATGATACTAGAACCTGAATATTTAAAAAATGTATAAAAAATATATATATATATGTGTGTGTGTGTGTGTGTGTATTATGACCAAAATATTTTCATGATGTCTGTGGTTAAGATTTTTAATATTTTTAAATTTCATTAGTAAGTATTTCAAATCTTATTTGAAAACTGCATAAAATTTCAAATCTTTCAGATTATGAATGACAATTGTCAAAAAGTCAAGGAAATTTTAACTATATCTTTTTAACAGGTGATTAATTCCAAGACTATCGGAGATGCTAGGAAGTTGAGGTCAGTCACCCAAAAGGTTGCCCTGCAAATCAACTGCAAACTGGGTGGAGAACTCTGGGGTGTAGGAATTCCATTTGTAAGCGTTGAGTAGACAGTCTGGTCATGTTCAGATATGTTTTAATGTTTATTTCTGATGAAACACTTCAGTTCTCTTTACAGTAGCTTGTTCTCAGATGGTCTTTGTCTAAGAATTTGATTTTTAGCTTATTTGTCAGGAAACAAAGACTTCACCAACATTTATGAGGGAGAGTAGAAAACCACTTTTTTTACTCTGTGAACAAGGTACTCTAAACATATATATGACTTCTTTATTTGTTAAGTTATAAATTGCTTGTTTTCAAAAGAAAGATAATAAATTGCATTGATTTTGCAAGTTAACAGTTATGTATTATGTTTATTGCTAAATGTTTACCAATCATAACTTTATTCATAAATGATTCTATTTAGGGCTGAATGTAAAGCGAAAAAGGGTTGGAAACTTGGGATAGATTTTTTTTTTTGCTCTCAGCAGTAGATATTGATGTATGCTATGTTACAAAATGTTAACTTGTAATTTCAGAAAACCATGATGGTTGTCGGTATTGATATATATCATGACACCACAGGCAAGCGTCAGAGCATCTGTGGGTTTGTTGCCAGTATGAATCGTAACTGCACACGCTGGTTCAGTCGATGTCGAATACAGCCAGCCAGCCAGGAGCTTGTTGATGGCCTAAAACTCTGTCTCATCTCTGCCCTCACCAAATATCATGAGGTAGACTTAAGTGTTGATTTTATTTCAGCGTTACTGTTTCCATTTTAAAACAGATGTTCATGAGTGTAAGGGATAATGATTTACAAAAGCTTGTTTGTTTATAGTATGATTAGTACCAGGTGCCATATTCTAGCTGTAGATCCAAAGGTTGTGGGTTTAAATCCCATCAGAGGCAAGTATTTTTCATTGCCTTCCCAGGTGACAATCTCAGGTCAAACCCAAGAACCATCAGAAGCATTTGAATAGGTTTCTCCATCAACATTATAATTCATTTGAAATTATGATAACAGTCTGTACCAGGAAAGCAGTTTATTTGGACTGATATTCAAAACATGCATTGTCTCATAATGGATTTAGGGAAGCAGGATTTCCGATCAAAAATTGAAACCCTAAAAATCTTTTTTTCTTCTTTTTTTTCTTTTTTTATTAGCTCACATGAGCACAACGTGCTCAAGGTGAGCTTTTCTGATCGCCTTTTGTCCGGCGTCCGGCGTCCGTGCGTGCGTGCGTCCGTGCGTGCGTGCGTCCGGCGTCAACAATTGCTTCAAACAACATCTCCTCCTAAACGGCTTGGCCAATTTGAAAAATATTTTGCAGGAATGTTCCTTGGATGAAGCTCTACTAAAGTTGTATAAATGGTTCTGGTCCATCGCATAATTAGGTCACAGGAGCTAAAAATAGATTTTAAAAATGAAAATTTAAAAAATCTTCTTCTCTGAAACCACAAGGTCTAGCCTTTTGATTTTTGGTATGTAGCATGATCTTATGACTGTCTACCAGGATTGTACAAATTATGACCCTGGGGTCAAAATTGGCCCCGCCCCAGGGGTCACTTGATTTCACATAGGCTAATATAGGAAAAACTTGAAAAAATCTTCTTCTCCGAAACCACAAGGCCTAGCCTTTTGATTTTTGGTATGTAGCATCATCTTATGGGCCACTACCAAGATTGTACAAATCATAGCCCTATGGTGATAAATGACCCCGCACCAGGGGTCACTTGTTTTACATGAGTTATATAGAAAATCTTAAAAAATCTTCTTCTATGAATCCATAAGGCCTAGAGCTTAGATATTTGGTATGTAGCATCATCTTATGGGCCACTACTAAGATTGTACAAATCATAGCCCTATGGTGATAAATGACCCACACCAGGGGTCACTTGTTTTACATAGAATTAAATAGGAAAATCTTAAAAAATCTTCTTCTATGAATCAATAAGGCCTAGAGCTAAGATTTCTGGTATGCAGTAGCATCTAATGGTTCATTACAAAGATTTTCAAAGTCTTGGCCCTACGGTGATAAATGACCCTGCGCCCAAGTCTTCTCTGAAACCATATGGCCCATTGCTTAGATATTTGGTGTGTAGTATTGTCAGGGGTAAAATGTTTTAGATTAAGTTATATCAGAATCCTTGTCTGTTTAAAAACCTTGACATCAGTTGAAGCAATGGTACTCAGGTGAGCGATTCAGGGCCATCATGGCCCTCTTGTTCCAATAACTTTCTAATGTTGCTATTTTGATAATAATATGTTATTTGATTACATGGTAGATACAGGAAGACACAATTCAGAGGAATGGTTTTGTTTAAGGTGAACCACATACTGCCAGAGAAAATCCTGGTGTTCCGGGATGGTGTAGGGGATGGCCAGTTGAACACAGTGGCAGAGTATGAGGTGTCACAGCTCAGGACCTGCTTCTCCCACTTCGGGGAAAAGTACAACCCTAATCTGTCTGTGGTGATTGTACAGAAGAGGATCAACACAAAGATATTCCGTGTGGTGAGTGAAAAATTCTCAGTGTTATTGCACTTGTACTTCTTATTTTGGGATAATGTGTTATAGAAATATGATGTTAAAAAAAAATAAAAAATAAGAAGATATGATTAAAAAAAAACAGATTTCTAAGTATAAGATGTATTCGTATTTTTAGAAAATATGGCAGTAGTATAAGGGTTACATTTGGAAGTTTTTTCTTTACCAACTAGTAAAATTTTTCAGATTGTGCTTTAAAATGTACTGAGTTCAACATTGTTTTCAAATAGGGGTCATGTAACCCCTTGAGAAACAAATTTTAAATTAATGATTGGTCATTTTGACAAGGGTCAGAATGGACTGTTTATTCAGTATGTATTCAGTGTCTCATGTCTGAGTGTTATATCAGTATGGATTGATTTAATTAGTTGATTGATAATCCACTTTGTGTGCATGAAAATGATAACATTGATCATAGAGAAAATCTCTTCTCCACAGGGCCATGGAGAGATGGAGAACCCCCCATCAGGTGTTGTAGCTGATCACACCATCACCAGGAGAGATAGGTCCGAATCATTGTGATATACCTCTCTTGATAAAAGCTTGAATCATATCAGTCCTTTGCCATTAGATAAGTTTATCCAATAAAAAAAAATGTTTATGTGTTTCCTATGTTGTTTAATTGAAAGAGTTAAATAGAATCTGGTTTTACAAATATCTGACAAATCCTATGGGTGTGGTCATTATGCAGGTTTATGATTGATCATTGGTGTCTGTGCTGTGTAATGGGTATTACAAATATATACATAAAAAAGAATAATTAGCATATAAGATTGAGATCCATACCTAGATACCACATTAAATTAGACTGTCACAAGTTAAGTGTGTAATATTGACTAATTACAGAGGGTTTGAAATGTGTAATACTGGTATTTATTGTAATGGAGCATGTAATCAAATTTAGAACTACACTGCATGTAATCTGATGCAATCTGTTTATATATCTATATACTTCATGTTGATGCATTGGCAAATGGAATAGACCCAGATCAGATGGCTCTTGGAAGGAGCTGTTTGATCAGGGACTCCTTTGTTTGCTCATACAATCTTATAGCCCAGAGTCTGTGTGGCAAAGAAAAATACATTATTTCATATACCATTATAACGTTCAGAAAATAAATATGTATCATGTGTGAATATACTTGAGAAAAGGGGTTTACTAAAGGTTGCGATATGTTGTGTGTGTTGCATACAGGTATGACTTCTTCCTGGTGTCCCAGCATGTTCGTCAGGGAACGGTGACCCCCACCCACTACATTGTGGTCAGTGATGACTCCAAACTACCTCCAGACCACATGCAGCGGATGGCATACAAGATGACCCACATGTACTACAACTGGCCCGGCACTGTTCGTGTGCCTGCTCCTTGTCAGGTAACACAGCTTTTCTCAATATTGAAACTTTTAAATTATGTCAGCGCTTCAGAATGTGAGTCACATGGTGTCCCATTGTGTCACATCTTGTTATGCAAGATTTCCCATCTTTTTATGTTGAGTTTTGATGGTATAGTGGAGGTAATTAATCGCCTTCAGTGTTAGCTTTAGTATTTATTTTGATTATTTGATTTGTAAAGAATGAAATATCTCTTTCTGAAAGTGAGAGGTTATTGAATATGTTGAATGTGAAAATAAAAAAAAAATTGTTTCATATCTACAATGAACAAGAATTGTCCTGTCAATTATTTATGTGGAGGTAAGTTTTGTATGTGTACTTAATGTGTGTTTGTTGTTTTCCAGTATGCCCACAAACTGGCATACCTTGTTGGCCAGAGCATTCACAAGGAACCCAGCCAGGAACTGTCAGATAGACTGTTCTTCCTGTAACTGAAGATTTTCAAGTTGCCAAACGTTATGTGATCTCAGAACAATATAGTCAAGGATGTGCTGGATATAACAGCTGCAGAAATTCTTTTTGGAAGATAGACTGTGTAAGTCTGTGGTAATATTGATCAGACATATGCTTGTGTTATCATTGTTCAAACAGTGCAAGGGAAAATGTCAGAAACCATGGTCTTCAAAACCCAGTTCAGGATAATTTTAAATGTTCTTATCAGCTGCTCATTGGTTGAGGTCACTGCATAGACACTGACGATTTACGCAATTCGAATTTGATGAAGGAATTGAAAGATTTCCTGAGAAATGAAATATTTCCTGGTATTTCTCCATTTACTGACTCACTGAATTCTAAGAAACTAGAGGTCTCTTGATCGTGGTTAAATGTTAATAGGGACACAATTGTGAGGGGGGTCTTCAATCTCTTATTGATTGATATTTGCTATTTTAATTTGATATTTCTGTGCAACAATTTCGCATTTTAGGGACCGAAAATAGCTTTGAAAGGTGAAGCTTAAATTTAAAACCAATGCATTGTTGATTATGGTGTAAAGGATGCTTCCCATACGGGCTGGTCAGGCACAGTAATGCAGGCAGTGTATCTTAGCACTTCTTCATATATGTATAGATATTTTCATCCTCAGGCTATAGACCTATCATCATGCCATGGCAACTATATTAAATGAAAAATTCCACAAGTGTCTTGATAATTTCTCAAGTGCCTGTGTTTGAATGTGGCTGTTGCATTTGTTTTATCACAATTGTTTTACTATGAGAATTACCAATGTGTTCAGGTAAAAAGCTTTTATTTCCATATCAGTCACTGTTGGGAACAGCTGAATATTTTTTTGACATTCTTTTTATACGTAATATAGTATATTTCATGATGACATGATAAACATTGTCATTTAGTTGTTAAGGAACGTGCAAAGATTTTATTGTGAAGATGCTTTGTATTTTAGCTCACATGAGCACAACGTGCTATAGTGAACTATTCTGATCACCTTTTGTCAGTGTGTCCATCCGTGTGTCTGGCATCAACAATTTTCTTTAAGTGACATCTCCTCTTTAACCACTGGGCCAATTTTGATGAAACTTCACAGGAATGTTCCTTAGGTGAAGCTCATTAAAGATGTTCAAATGGTTCCAGTCCATTGTATGTCTGGGTCACAGGAGCTAAAAATAGATTTTTAAAGTAAAATCTTTACTTCTCTGAAACAGCAAAAATCATGGCACTGGAGTCAAAATTGGCCCTGCCTCAGGAGTAACTTGATTTTACATAGACTTTACTTGAAAAAGTAGAAAAATCTTCTTGTCAGAAACCACGAGGGCTAGAGCTAAGTCATTTGGTGTGTAACATAGCCTAGTAGACCTCTACCAAGTTTGTTCAAATCATGGCCGTGGGGCCAAAACTGACCCCACCTTAGGGGTCACTTGAATTTACATAGGCTTAATTACATATGAAAAACTAGAAAGATCTTCTTGTCAGAAACCACAAGCCTAGAGCTTAGATATTTGGTATGTAACATGGCCTAGTAGACCTCTACCAAGTTTGTTCAAATCATGGGCCTGGGGTCAAACTTGGCCCTGCCCCAGGGGTCACTTGATTTTACATAGACTTATATATAGGAAAAATCTTCTTGTCAGAAACCACTAGGCCTGGAGTTTAGATATTTGGTTTGTAACATGGCCTAATAGATTTCTACCCAGTTTGTTCAAATCATGGCCCTGGGGTCAAAATTAGCCCTGCCTTAGGTGTCACTTGATTTTTCATAGTCTTGTATTGGAAACCCTCAAAAGATCTTCTCAGAAACAACAAGGTCTGGAGTTAAGATGTTAACTAGTGGACCTCAAATCATGGCCCAGGTGTCTTAAAATTGACTTATTAGAGCTATGACTTTCAAAATTTGGATGGCAGGTACAAATTTTGTGTGGAATTTAGATGATCTTGCTGTAATTCTGCATGGATTATGTATTCACAGGGCTCACCCTGGCTGTAAAAATGTTTGCGCCAACACATTCGCCAAATGAGAAAAATTGGAGCCAAATTTAAGAAGTTGGAGCCAAATTCAATGCAAGTGGCTCCAATATGTTTTCAGAAAACTTTATTGTCTTTATATACTGGTATGATATATGCATTTGTTATACTTGAACTGTCAAAGACATGTTCAATTGGTACAAAAAATTTAAAAATAAAAAGAATTTAAAAAATATATGGAAATAAAAACAAAACAAATACTGTAAATTTTTATAAAAATTAAAAACAATAATAAAGAATTTTACATGAGAATAGGTATATTAATAGGTATATAAGTATTTTGAAACATCATTAACCAATCATCAATAAAAGACCCAAAAAAAAGTGTTCATGTAAAAAAATAATATATTTTCCAACAAAATCATAAATAATAACCTGACTAAAAATATTATATGAAAATAGCAAGTGAAATTAAAAAAAAAAAAAATACAAAAAAAAAAAAAAAAAAAAAAAAATAGTTATAAGCTGCCAATACCATCCGATTATTCCACATCTTTGCATAATTAGGAAGCCTTAGAATGCGTGTTGATTGATAATCCCACAGCAAGTGCTGGTTACGTTAAGTAGTATACAGTGTAGAGCGACCTGTATTTTTGTGCATTACGGAACTTAAACAAACGAGATACTAATTTACTGATTTTTTCTACGTATGCGCAAATCACATTCACCAATTAGAAAAATCTTGCGCCAGTTCATATTTTTGTCGCATTTGGCAACCGACAGCCTGAGCCCTGATTCAGTATGACTCATAATACTAAAATATGCAATGAAGGCAATGTTTCTCAGGTTAGCGATTCAGGTCCATCTTGGTCCTCTTGTTCGGTCATTTTAATTGTTGAGAGTTTATGATAATTTTTGGCTCACCTGAGTGCTTGTGCTCAGGATAAGGTTTAGTGATTGTTCTTTGTCATTCCTTTGGCATACATCATCTGGCACCAGTTATTGCTTGTGAACAATTTTTCATGAAACTTAATCAGAATGATTGTCTCCTTATATCTAGGAAGAGTTTAAAATTAGGTTACATTGGCATTAGATTACATTGGCCACAAAATTTGGTCAAATCTTAGAGAGAGAAAGAAAAAGAAAAAAAAGGTCAGCAATGCAAATCTTGAAAAAGCCTTGTGAACAATCTTGATGCTATGTTTTTGGCCCTTACTTCATGAAACTTGGCTAGATTGTTTTGTCTCCATGAAACCAACAGCAAATCTAAAAAAGATGTGAACAGTGTAGATGACACATTCATTAAACTGAATCAGAATATTTGTCTACATGATAACTTAAATAAGTTCAAGTCATGTGGGCAGATCTTAGAAAAACTTGTGAATGCCAAATTTTTCACTCAGTCTTTATCAAACTTGGTCAGAATGTTTGTCAGCACTAAAATTTTGTTTGGGTAATTGTGTTTTTAAATTGTTCACACATTTTAGATGGATTTCAAAGGCTATATAAATTCATGTAATGAGCACTGTATATTACTTCATCATGATTACTTTTACATCAGTTTTACTCAGGTGAGCAACTCAGGGCAATCATGGCTTTCTGGTGTATTAACTAATTCTTTTTATCATTTGCATTGAAGTGTACATTTATAACTGTGAGAAGCAATTTTCTGTGAATTTTCTGTGTTTTCTGTAAGTTGAAATCCAAATGAATGTATAATAGAATTATGTTGCTTCTAAATTTCTCAAGACTGGATATAAAATGAAATTTTTAAGTTCTACTTTTTACTAGGGATGATGTAGATTTCATAAAGAAATGAAATAAACATTCCAGTTCTTTTGGTTCAGTGTTATCTGCATACTTTAAAGAATTACTGACTCTTGTGTTTAATCTTTTTTTTTTTTCCATGACCTTTCACATAGGTCTTTATTATACCCCCAGATACGAAGTATATAGGGCTATATTGGAGTCAGTCTGTCGGTCGGTCCCTCTGTAGGCAAAATTTGTCCTCCCTATTTCTCAGCTACCTTTGGTCAGATTTTGATGAAACTTTACCAAGCCTAGTTGTGCACATCATGATGTTGGCACATCATGATTTGCTTGATTTTTTATATTTAAATGATAACAATGACTGTGGCAAAGCAGTATTCAGGGTATTTATCATCTTCAATGATAATTACTGTTTTTATTGTAATTGATTAAAGATTTTTGTTAACAGAGAGTGATATGTATATGCATCTATAGTTGAATTCTGAAGACAGACATAAGAATATAAGTTCCTATTTCTTTTATTATTCTTTTAGAACATTTTAGAATTTATGACTTAATGAGAGTTAAAGTCAGAAGTTATTTGTATTTCCTTTAGGTAGCACTATTTGCATAGTATTACTGGTTTATTTATATTTGTAAGCAAGAAGCACTGTCTATATTGAAATTTTTAAAGGTTCTGAAATTATATTATTTGAATTATACTGTGAACAATAAGAGAGATATTGTTTGTGTTCTTTATATTTGTTGTTTTGTTTTGTTTGCATATTGTTTTATTTCAAGGGAAAACTTAGACAATTTCTATTAACCTACGGATCCATTTAAAAAAAAAAGTTGACTTGATCTTTTTCTATGCTGGCCCTTTCTTCAAAGATGTTCATGCTGTGTTGTTTTGTTAAACATAGCTGCAGGGGAAGTGCTTGTTTCATGAGAAATTCTTTGTAACAAACATGATGCCAATCTCAGTCACGCCCCCGCCCCCCCTAAATGTTTGTCAAAGGTTATAGACCATTTCATCAGGCACTTCTTGGTATGACTCACAGAACTAAACTGACCAATCTGTGACTGGTTCAGAATCTTACGTTTGTTTATAACCCACTTAATAACAGTGTGTAGAAATAAACATTAGTGAGTAGATTGGGTGTTGTGGCGGGGTGCTTGTTGATTTACTTCAGTTTATCTCACACTTTGGATTGAAATGGTCTATTGAAGATAGTTAACTTTTGAGAGCAAGGTTCACATACTTTTGTTTATGGAAGGCATGTACAACTTTTCATTTATTAACAGTTATGAACATTTGATTTTAGGAAGGTCTGGCGAAATACTTTTGTCAGACCATGCTTTTCTATATCGTGGGAAGCATTTTGGGACCATCATGATCAAAAGCAACATTGAACAAATGCCACAGTCAGATGTTTGAGTAATGTTTTCACACCTTCATCTAAATTGTTTAAGTAACATCTCAATTTAAAAAATATATGTATAGAGATTCTTGCCACTGCCTTTTGGAAAGAAAATGATTCTTTTGCAAGTTGAGAGGTAGAGTCCTATCAGGAGGTCTCCAACATTGAGTTTTTGATGTGCAATACATGATGGTGTTACTCTTCATTTTTACATGTACGTTTCATGTAAGCTTAGTTTTCAGTTTTTAGCATTATAAATAATCATGTTTCATGTTCATTTCCATTTTAAATAAGCATTATCATTTGTCATTTATTACTTTTGTATAAAATTATTTTTGTTATTAAGAAGTAAAAATGTGAGAAGCATTAATAAAGATGAATGTTGTTGTTATTATTAGCAGATACCAAAAACTGATTTACCTCTTAACCAGGTTTTTCAACAAAAGTCCTGTTTATAAGAATAGGGTATGTCGTTGGGTGAGCGCGAAACATTTTATTTCTGTTGAATATCTCTTACCGGTATTAAAATAGAGATAGAATTTTCATACTTTGTACCTTATGGGAAGAGGAAGATTGGGATTGAATTTCTGGATGACAGGATCAAGGTCACTGTAACCAAAATTAGATCTTTTTGTTTCCATCAAAAAACGTCTTTTAAGAGTGAGGTATGATGATCAGATTTAATAGATACAATATGGGAGGAGGAAAATTGAAATTGATTTTCAGGTCAACAGGGTCAAGGTCACTGTAACTAAAAATATGCTTGCCTGGGGCTACAGATTGACGGTAAAATGAACAAGGTATGATAAACTCAAGGCAATGAAGTGTGGAGATGAGCATCAAACCTTATCAACTTGATTTTGACAGCTTGATTGGGTTTAATACTGGTTGAAAAGGTTAATAGATTATTTTTATACGCCCGTCAAAGATGGGACGTATTACGGATTCACCTGTGGTGACTGGGTGGCTTCCACTGATAATGTCTGTTCTCTAACCTGAACAGACATTAACCAATCTGGTTAAGCGCTAGGCAGAATTTGTTTTAACAGGGATGATCCTTGGGTGAACCTTCACAAAAGTTGCTAAAATAAACTTGATCCATGTAGAACTTCGGTTGCCATGGCAATGGAAAGAAAAAAAATGTAAAGTTTAAAAATCCTCTTCAAAACTACTGGTTAGATTTAAAAAATGTTTTTGTACAGATGTTCCTTGTTCTCATAAATGCCTGTTTCTATAAGAATGATACCCCCTGTAAAATTCATATCCCCAAAAACGGTTGACTAAAATGTTTTTCACAGGAATTAAAAACATGATACTGCACAAAATTCTTTGGATGTGCATCCACAAAATAGATACCCAAATCAATCTTTTCTCTTGTGGTTCATAAGTTCAATTTTCAGCATGGGGCCAGTTTTAATTATGAAATACAGTCCTTTTTTATTCCCCGCCGTCTGTTTATCTTTTTCAGGCTTAATTTTTGTCACAGTGACCTTGACATTTTACCTGTAGACCTCAAAATAGGGGATTTTGTAGGTCTTCAAATGGGTTTCATATCTATAATCACTTCAAACATCAGTCTTCATTACCAAAATGTTCTTTTTAAAAATGAAATATTCTATTCTCCAACACATCTTCTAAAGAACAAGCATTGGGGGGGGGGGGGGGGGGGGCTATGTCAACATGGCTCTTGTTTTATCTCAACTTACAACTAGATTTCGTTTGTCCCGAATAAACGATAGGGCTTTCTGCTCCTATGGCCTAATTGTCATTGTGACCTTGACCTTTGACTTTATTACCTCAAAGTCATAGGTCACAATATACAGGCCGTGGGCAATATCCCTACCAAGTTTCTCGGACATAGGCTTATTCCTTCTAAAGTAATAAATAAAAACAATTTTATATTAAGTGTCACTTTGATCCTGACCTTTTGACCAAATGACCTCAAAATCAATAAGGGTCTTCAACTGACAATGGGCATTTTCCCTACCAATTTCAAAAATCTATGCTTATTCCTTTTCAATTTATTGTGCAGACAAGGACTTTACACTGAGTGTCAATGTGACCTTGACCTTTGACATAATGACCTCAAAATCAATATTGATCATCCACTACCCATGTCAACCTCTCATCTACGTATGAAGACAGCACACATATTAGTTATCAAGTTATTGAGTGGACATTGATATGGCTAACAGATGGACAAGCGCCTTATCATAATACAGGCGTATTACTAATCTTGGTATTTTAAGAAAGCTCGAAGTGTTAATCCTGAAGAAATCATAATTTTTGCCTCAAAGTTCATGAAACTACAGCGGTTCAATTTCGTTAAAAGTAAACTTTTCGCCTTTCTGCCATAACTCAACCAATTCAACCCCGATCTTCAAAAACTAAATATCACCTGAAAGGTCTTTCAACGCACTTCAGACATTCAGTGAAAATTTTATGCAAATCAGTCGAAAGTTAAGGCATGTAGGGCTAAAAAAAAACTACATTTTGGATTAAAAGTTTGTTAACGCGTCATGACGTCATACGATGCCAGTCTTTTCAGAGCTGTAAGAAATTGTTAAGACACATATTCTGTCCAAATTTTAAGTTTCTAGCTTATCTGAAAGCTTCGTAATACTTAAATACATTTCAGTTCAGCCATAGGTCCTTGGTCTTTTTGAATGTTGCAAAATGTATATAATCCTGCACAACTAAATCGCAATCTATACATTCTGTGAAAAAATCAAATCAATTGGTCAAGAAATGACGGCTGTAGAGCGCGTACAAGCTTTGATAGCTTTTTTCAACCCCAACATCACATGAAGAAAAAAAAATGCTGCAATCAAAAGTGCCAAAGTCTCTGTGCATACTGTTAAAATTTCATGCTGCTGCCTTATCGGTAACCTGTTTTAATTTGAACCTTAAAAAGGAAGAAAAAAGTAGAATAATAATAAGAAGAAAAAACATAACAAACCCAATAGGTCTTTCTGCTTGAGGCAGAAAGCCCTAATGATACAGCAATATATATTAGAAACTTTTAAGTATTGCTAACATGTTATATGACGCAAAACCAGATTTTCTATCATTGACCTAGGCAACCAGACGTTTATTTCCAACCCTGCCGTAAGAGCAAACATATGACATCACATATTTATTTAACAACCTTTTTAATTGATTCCTTCCCATAAGGTATCTACCTACAAGTATGAAAACTATATCTCGATTCCAACAGATATTTGATTGAAATGACCCGTTTGATGCAAAACTATTTTAGTAACAGTGACCATGACCCTATTGACCTGGAAATCAATCCCAATTTTCCTCTTCCCATATCTATTAACTAAATCTGATCATCGTACCTCACTCCTAAAAGCTATTATATTACAGAAACAGAACATCTATATTTAGTAACATTGACATTGACCCGATCAACCTGAAATAAATCCCTAGCTTCCTCTTTCCATAAGGCATGTACCTACCGTTTTTTTGTTGAAAACCTGGTTACAAAGTGTTTTACATGTATTTAAAATTCATAGTATTTGCAAATTGATAAGGCAAGTCATCTGGTATGAGGGTAAAGTCGCCAGTCCTATCTATTTACATTCAAAAACAAATCTCCTGAATCAGTAAAACCTAGAGTATAATCAGCAACAGTAAGAGAAGCTGATTTTTTATGGTTCTTTGAAATAAAATCATTTTGATTGCCATGAAACCTTAGGTTTTTTTTTTTCTGGAAAGTTATTTTCAGAAACTTTAGTGAAGGACTATATAAGGACTGCCAAAAAAATATTCATCAAATTATGTCTAGTGGTTAGGGATGCCATTTAACACAAACTGTTGACAATTGACAACAACTAATGCACAGACTGATCCTAAACTAATATAGCATGGGTATTTTGGGAGCAATGGTAATAAAACTGAGAACCCAAAGAAAATATGCATCTATGTGTTTATTCATTTTAACAGTATAATGCACATTCCATAATTATGAGTGATCGCTGGGTTAAAATCTTCCACTTTTTATCAAGCACAAAGCGAAAATGGTCAATGAAACAATTAACGGTAACAAATCACAGTGTTCTTTTCCCTCTATAGACTCTATGATGTGAAAGCATGCATACTGAAGCAAACAACTTTATCAAGTAAAAGTGACAAGAATTCATTTATGTAAACTACATGTATGTTTCTACTCTGAGAGGACTTTATAACCAAAGTCTCATAGAAATGAATGAAAAATGACACCAAGTCGTTCCCTAAATGTTTCTCCATGAGCGATGTATTAAAATGAATATGAATTTAAAATGGATGAAAATTATGTTTTTTGTTTTATGACCCCATATGTCCTTTTTAGCATATCATTATAAATGTATATATAGTTCCCTAAGCAGTATTTATACCTAACTTATGAGGCAACAATGGATGGTAGGAAATAGTTCAAGATAAGTAGGACTGTTGCAAAAATTGTGTTTCTTTTTGATATAAATAAAACAAATAACAGTGCCTTATATAAATAACAATACATATAGAAATAGAATCAGGTATCTTAATCATTTGATTAAATAAGGTTTGAATTTGTATTTCTAAACCATAAGATTAAATTCAAATTTGTTGAAATAGGTTTTCTGTTGACATCTAAATGGTACATGTATACATGCATATGCCACTGTCAATCAGAGCAGATAGCTCCTGAAGATATATATATTTTGTCTATATATAAAACGAGATCATTTCTGAGAATACTAGACTGACCACCGACCCACCAAAGTACACAGATAAAATGAATAAATCATATCCTATTTCACGAATACAAACCAAAACAATCACTGCAGGTGACTTGTACCCACACTTACCACTTTGACTCAAAAAAGCTTTATTCCAAATTTCATTGAAAAACTAATCAAGTGTAATCACATTAAAAATATCTCTAAAACTGAAGATATAATTTGTGCCACAAACTTTCTCTATATATCATATATGTAGAGAGAAGTGTGTAAGGGACATAATTCTTAAATGTAATAAGCAAGCTCAACAATATGTCATTTACATTACTCATCATGGTGATCACACATGCCAATTTTAATTGAAATATCTCCCAAAAACTTAAGAAGTAGTTAGCACCAAAACATTTAGGGCAGGCAGACCGGCCATCTGACAAGTTGATTCCAGTATACCCTTGTAAACATTTGTTTGTGGGGATATAATTATATATTTGTTAAATCATTAGTAAAGGTCAGGGTCACATGAGAAGGTCAAGGTCATAGTTTAGTTTGAAAATACCCCTCTAAGGAGTATTATGCATAAATATGAACTAAATAAGTAAATAATAAATAAGACTTCAAATAAAAGCAGGATGATTCCTCAACAGTCCTCGGTCTCAACCAAACAGCTGTGGGAGAATAAATATGTGGAGTTAGAAATGGGTAGATACGACAGTGTTGTAGTACCATAGTCACTGTTACTGTCACATATTTTCAATATACTTGTTAATTTAGTAACTCTTTCAGAATTACTATATGAAATATCTAATACCATGTTTCAATTAATTTTTTGAGGATATAGTTAATACAAAATAACACATCTTCCTTCTTTTCATTACTTTTGGTATAATTCACAGTAGATCACTGAAACCACACAGTTATCTTTGATAATAGCATGTATGAAACCTTAGGCCCAAATAGAGATGGGGGCAAGCTTCTGTTTATGCAACTTTGAAATTCAGAAGCAATTTTCACATGTATATTTATAAAACAATGCATGTGCAGTACATAAAATGTCTAGTTACAGACATCTCTGGCTTAGTGATAACCTGCATGAGTGAACTGTAATGAAGAATGAAAGACTATGCACAATTATGTCTTGTGAAATGCAAGCTTCCTGATCTAAAATGCAAGCATTACAATAGCAAATTCATTTTTGGAATCACAACTTGTTGCAGCTGTGTGAACATGGAAGTCTTCAGTAAAGACCTCTAATTCGAAAATAAATCTCAACAATACTTCCCTCAGTTAACAACATCTAAGCATGTCTGGCATGTGAGATTTAAGTATCCATATCAAAGTATCTCACATTTTAATTGCAAGTTCACCTTGAAAGATCTTGAAGCAAGTGCGTGATTTTCCAGCAAGTCTCTACATCCCAGTCACAATTTCACACAAAGCCTCTTCACAGACATAGGTCTTACATTATGTCTACAGTATTTTGGGGATGATAGAGATGGCTATATAGGGAATGTAGTTAGGTTACCAATCAGTCCAAAAACTTTGGCCCTATAAATCTCCAGTAGCACACAAATCACATCTCATGTCATTATGTTGCACCAAGACCTCTATAATAAAACACACATCTTTTCCTTCATCCTTTCTGACACCTATCTCTTGTTCATTTAATAAGTTAGAAATGCACTGAGGAGTTTCATCTCATATTACACACACAACTGAAGCTGGTTCCTGAGGTTTTGGTTACAATCAAATATGCCAGAAGGCCGAGGCAACCCAGCTATGGTCAGTGTCACATGACAGGATCTTGGTGTGGGACAGTTTCCCTTGGAGTCCTGGACACTAGCCTGTTGCTTGCTTCTACTGGATGAAACAATGCTGACTGTGACCCTGGCAGTGGGTAGAGCCCGCGTGATGGCACTGCCAGTGACCGGGGAGACTCGATGGGAGATGATGATAATGTCAATGGTGGTGCACTGCCACTATCAGCTCCGTCTTACTGAGTAAACTGAGATGTACGAGTCATTGCTTCCAGCAGCCAGCTTCACCTGCAAGGTATGGTAGGGAACAATAGATGGGATGGTAGTCCTCACAGAACACAGCAGAACATGATCATCACACTATGTAAGTATAATACATGTATTCCGAAACCATACAATGCTCAAATGATACAAGAAAATTTTAACTTAAATATTCTGGAGGCTAGATACTTTAGTAACCAACCTGACCACACTCTTACTTAAACTGCTGTAAAAGGATGAGCAGAAGTTGTCTGAAAAAGTTTCGCAATCACTTTTAAGAATAAGAATATGTTGCATGGGTCTGATGCACCCAACCAGGAATATAAGTGTGTTAATCATTTATTCCAAGGCTAAATAAACAAACAAGAGGCCCATGATGGCCCTAAATCACTCACCTGAGATAAATAGGTTGACCCAAGGAACATCTGTACCAATTTATTTTAAAATCTGGCCAGTAGTTTTGAAGAAGATGATTTTTAAAGTTTTCATTTTCTTCTTTCTTTTTGTTGCCATGGCAACCAGAGTTCTATATGGATCAAGTTTATTTTAGGAACTTTTGTGAAGGTTGACCCAAGGATCATTCTTGCCAAATTTAATCAAATTCTGTCCAGTGGTTCCAGTGGTTTCAGAGGAAATGTTGATTAAAGTTTTCCCTATATACATATAAGGCAAATAAGCCCCGCCCCTGGCGGCCATGTTTTTTTACGGATCGTAATAATTTTAGCAACTTTGGTAGAGGTTGACCCAAGGAACATCTGTATCAAATTATTTTGAAATCTGGCCAGTAGTTTTGAAGAAGATGATTTTTAAAGTTTTTTTTTCTTTTTGTTTCCATGGCAACCAGAGTTCTACATGGATCAAGTTTATTTGAGCAACTTTTGTGAAGGTTGACCCAAGGATCATCCCTGCCAAGTTTAATCAAATTCTGTCCAGTGGTTTCAGAGGAGATGTTGTTTAAAGGTTTCTCTATATACATATAAGGCAAATAAGCCCCGCCCCTGGCGGCAATGTTTTTTTACGGATCGGAATAATTTTAGCACTTTTGGTAGAGGTTGACCCAAGGAACATCTGTACCAATTTATTTTAAAATCTGGCCAGTAGTTTTGAAGAAGATGATTTTTAAAGTTTTCATTTTTTTTCTTTTTGTTTCCATGGCAACCAGAGTTCAACATAGATCAAGTTTATTTTATCAACTTTTTGTGAAGGTTGACCCAAGGATCATCCCTGCCAAGTTTAATCAAATTCTGTCCAGTGGTTTCAGAGGAGATGTTGTTTAAAGTTTTCCCTATATACATATAAGGCAAATAAGCCCCGCCCCTGGCGGCCATGTTTTTTTACAGATCGTAATAATTTTAGCAACTTTGGTAGAGGTTGACCCAAGGAACATCTGTACTAATTTATTTTAAAATCTGGCCAGTAGTTTTGAAGAAGATGATTTTTTAAGTTTTCATTTTTTTTTTTTTGTTGTTGCCATGGCAACCAGAGTTCTACATGGATTAAGTTTATTTTAGCATCTTTTGTGAAGGTTGACCCAAGGATCATCCCTGCCAAGTTTAATCAAATTCTGTCCGATGGTTTCAGAGGAGATGTTGTTAACAGGTTTCTCTATATACATATAAGGCAAATAAGCCCCGCCCCTGGCGGCCATGTTTTTTTACGGATCGTAATAATTTTAGCAACTTTGGTAGAGGTTGACCCAAGGAACATCTGTACCAAATTATTTTGAAATCTGGCCAGTAGTTTTGAAGGAGATGATTTTTAAAGTTTTCATTTTTTTATTATTTAGGTTACCATGGCAACCAGAGTTCTGTATGGATCAACTTTATTTTAGCAACTTTTGTAGAGCCTCACCCAAGGAACATTCCTGCCAAGTATAATCAAATTCTGTCCAGCGGTTTCAGAGGAGATGTCATTTAAAGCAAATTGTTGACGACGGACGAAGGGTGATCACAAAAGCTCACCTTGAGCACGTTGTGCTCAGGTAAGCTAATAATGAGAATAAAAAAACAAAACATTATCTTTTTATAGACCTTATCCATTTCAAACACAGCCATCCACTTGTTTTCACACATGTCAAGAGGGATGTGCCTACCTTGTATGGGTGAAAGGCCAAGCAAGAGATTGCACCAATCCTCTGTCCAATGAAGCCATCGTGATACTTGATGGTACTGAGGGTGTCCCCACACTGGTTATACACTCCTATAAACTGGTTGATGGATCCACTGAAATGTCACGGTTTTAAAACACTTTAACTCTAGGACATTATATACGAGACAGATCATCTTTTCCATACTTATATTGCTGTCAACAATGTGTAAACTACATTTTATAACCATTGTTTGAAAGTTACTTTTGCCTAAGAACACATCAAAATGTATCAAAACATTAAACTGTTAATAACAAATCTCTATGTTTTATCTTAATAATTTGAAATTTAAACTATAAAGCAGCTTTTTTACAAATCAAGTGAATGTAAGAAAGTCCACATCTCTATACGTCATGTTTACATAAAGTAAAATACATACCAAGCTATCATGTCAGCACGTGGATGGAAATCAACGCACGTGAAACCCGACTGGAGATTCAGACATTGGACACTTTCAGTAAACCTTGGATCCCAGAACCTCACATCACCACCGTTACTGTAGAATAAACAAAGTAGTTGTACACAAACTAATGAAATAAATCAAATGATACTGCTGTTACAATATATTATGCATCATGAATACAGTACATGTATTCATTTTGAAAGCAGAGTACATTACAATAAGACATTTTTACCATTAATAAACACTTTAACATTTGTCGTAACTAGATATAATTGTGGGATTGCCATTACACAGTTAAAATTAATAGTTGCTACACGTTTGATGTACCTGGCTGTGATGATTTTCCCCTCAGAGCCTCTCTGGAGATGAACCTTCACTACCCATCTGTTGTGTTCTCTCAGAGTCATCACACGGCTGAAATGTAAATGTACAGAATTTTGAGGATTTCATACATCAGATGACATCAACACACCTGATTAAAATCTTTTTCAGTATTTTAAAGACCATAATCTGATCAAATTAAAAGCTTTTCATATACCGGTATGCAAAACATTTTTGATATAAGCTCTCTAGTAATTCAAAACAGTTCAAAACTGATCAGAAGCGAAACATTGTACATTATATGCCTGTAGAAATTAATGTTATATGAAAAGCATAAAAACATACCATTCAACAGGAGAAAGCCGCCTGTCAAACAGACGGATGGAACCATCTCCACAGCCAGCAATCAGCAGTGAGCGGCCGGACATGTCAGAGGCCAGGCAGGTCACACAGCTGTCAGCTCCTGTTGGAATATCCTAAATAACACAAATATATTTAAAACTTGTCAGTAATGCTTAGGGAAAATGTTCAAATAATATACATTTTTTAAGTCTAAAATCTACACAGAAAAAATAAGAGATAAACCCAACAAACATGCATAATAGTTCAAGGAGTTAAGGACAGAAAGAGAAGTTTTTGCAAAGTATTTTGGCATTTAAGAGATAAAGAGATTAAGAATAACCAAATAGCATTTAATGCTGTATTATATTTTGGAGTATATACAGATGACAAATATTTTCATTGGAATAAAATAATTGAAATGTTGAGAAACGAACTATCACTGAATTCAACTACCCAAAACTATGGTCTATTTCATTAAGTAAACAGAAAAAACTATCCCGAGCCAGTTTTCATCTCCAGCCAGGACACACCGCATACCTGGACCTTCATCTCCTTCTGTGTGTCCCAGATACGTATCAATCTCACATCCCCAGATGCCAACAACATTCCTGTGTCCTGCTCCCAGCTAGTAACCATCCCTGCACCTGTAGACCATACTCATTCCATCTTACTACATCAACCCTTTACTTCATATAGAACAAACAACTGTATAATCAGAATCTTCTCTGTTTGCAAAATTGTAGCTCAAATTCTACACAGTCTGCATGACAAATCGAGTGTTTCATATATGATTAAAAGTTTAGTCAATTTATATTAATCAAATAACTAGAACTATCACTAAATGTGATTAATACCCCCGCAATACTGCTTTAGAAATGATGAAGTTATTAGGATTAAGAAGAAGAGTATGAAAAAGACATTTTTACATTAGTTTTTTTTCCAGATTTTTGGCCGGGTTACACAGGTTGTTCTTGACCATTGTATGAAATTGTTTTGAATTCCAACCAGTAGTTTTAAAGTTAAGCTCCGGACAAGGAAAAGTAACAAAGGGCAATAACTCTGTAATTACAATAGATAGAGTTATGGTTCTTGTGCACTGCACTTCCTCATATTGTGGTTGACAAATGTATGAAATTGTTTTGAATTCCAACCAGTTCTTTTCAAGTTATGCTATGGACAAGGAAAAGTAACAAAGGGCAATAACTCTGTAATTCCTATAGATAGAGTTATGGTTCTTGTGCACTGCACTTCCTCATATTGTGGTTGACCATTGTATGAAATTGTTTTGAAATCCAACCAGTAGTTTACAAGTTATACTCTGGACAAGGAAAAGTAACAAAGGGCAATAACTCTGTAATTACTATAGATAGAGTTATGGTTCTTGTGCACTGCACTTCCTCATATTGTGGTTGACCATTGTATGAAATTGTTTTGAAATCCAACTTGTACTTTTCAAGTTATGCTCTGGACAAGGAAAAGTAACAAAGGGCAATAACTCTGTAATAAGTCAAGATGGAGTTATGGTTCTTGTGCACTGCACTTCCTCTCCATGTGCTTGATCATTGCATGAAGTTGTATTGAATTCCAATAATGCAACAGACCGCTGGACCGGCCGACCGACCGACCACCGGGTGACTCCTATATACCCCCCAAACTTCGTTTCGGGGGTATAATAAGTCTGAATACTGATGACATAAAGGGCTATACACATTACTTTGAGACAGGGCCCTGAATACTGTAATACTGAACATGCATTTCACACACACTGACACTGAGTGTCGGTGAGTAGAAATAACATAATATAGATGAAAAATACAACTTTCAAAAGAAAGAGTTGCATCTAGGCTAATATGAAAATAATTAATTGCACAACTTTTTAATTATGTAAAACAAAAAGGACTTTTTATCTAATGTATAAATATGTACTAGTATATCTCATTAGACCTAATGCAAGTACTAATTTATATGTCTGGCATATAAGGGTAGACAGATGCCCTCATAGTAAGATTTAACAGGAAATTAAATGTTATATTTAAACAAGAGTGTTCTCTGGAACACATGTGTCACCTGCTGAAGCGTGACAGAAAAGTGTGATGGACAGACAAACAGATGGACAGACAGACAACAAAAGTGTTCCCTATGTATCAACAAAAGTGTTCCCTATGTAGAACCTCTGCTTACAGCAGGTGACACAATCATCTGTACAAATTAAAATGCAACTTTCAATAGTATGAAAATTCCCCTCCACAAAAAAAAAAAAAAAGATTAAGTACAAATACTTGGTATTTTGGTTAAAGTTTACATGACCCCATATTCCATTTCAATACAAAGTTTCACGTCAGCTATAAGATGACCCGCTAAGCAGCAGTACCTCTAGTTAGTGGTAGCATATCAGTGACTGCCTGGAATGCCGTCACCAGATCTTTCCTATCGACATCATTATCCAGACTGTAGTAGTTTCTCCACAGTCGCACACAACCGTCATCTGGAAATGTAAAGCTGACCATATTATACTGAGAAACCTCCTCCTAATAGCTTACAGGAATTGTTTTGTGAACAATGCAAAAATCAGTAAAAAAAGAGTTTTTCAATTAACTTATTCATTCTTTTAAAGTGGAAGAACAGACAAAGACATTCATTTAAGTTTTCTTTCTCTATGACCAAGAGTGAATTAAAATAGAAATCTCACAATGTTATGTGCAATTTTTTTCTTAATATACACAAAATGATGATGAACATATTATGAAATGAAACTAGGATTATCACTGAAGAAAATCAAAACCCCTACATCCATGTATTGCTAGTGTAAGACAGGACATGACAATTCATGATGAGATTGGCTGAATTTAAAATCCAACCAAAGATATATATCACATTTACGACTAAGTTGTAACAATATGACAAATATTGACAAATTAAATACTAATAGACTATTTTTTCCTATTCTCTTGGTATTAATGATATGCTCTGTATTCAGAAGCAAAATGAACATACCACTGCCACACAGCAGAAGGGTGTTGTCATGGGCGTTGATGTACTCCAGGGTGGTGATGCGGGTGTGGCGCGGATTCCCGTTCACCAGGTAACCCAGTTTTGGACCTTGCTCCCAGTCCCAGAATCTGAGCAGAAGAAAAATAGTGATTAACAACCACATGAAATATATTTTTCTCTTTAATGACTTTATACAATTCATGTAATAATTATCCATTTATTAAAAAGTCTTTCTTCTGGATCTTTACTCACGCCAAAGTCAAGATTAAAGTCTCATTCAAATACATGTAATTTTCAACAATTAATCATGATAAATAATAAATAACAAAATGGCATCAACTCATTAAAACAAAACACAGTAAATAAGGTCAATGACAGTTTAGAAAATATAATACTGGATAACTTACGAAATCCCTTCTCTGTCTGCGACAGCAAGTTCAGACTCGTAAGGATGGTATTTTATCACAGATGGCAGTCCCTGGTTTTTATTTACAAAGGTTTCATTGTCAAGCCGGCTAAATCCTGTGCAACACAAATATGACTTTTTAAATAAATGTTCTACTAAAAGGAGACAAATCAATTAAAATTATCTAAGAATTAAATATCCAGACTAAACAATCATCATCATCATCCTCATCTTGACAATAATATCACTGATGATTTATTTCAAATCATCTTTGAACTTACCATTATCTCAAATCAACTTTAAACTTTCCATTTTTTCAACTTAACCCTTTCCCCCATAGAGGACATCATGAAAAGACCTATGCAAACAGCATAAAACCAGCTGCTCCTCAGTGGTCTGAAAATGAGGATTTTGTAATTAAATTTGGTAAGGTTTAACTGTGGTTTTCTGCAGATCAGGCTTTATGTGGTAACTATTGAGTGCATCAAAATGAGTCTATATGAGGGAAAGGGTTAACTTGAATTATCACTGACAGTGATTAATGGAACAACACCTTGACTCAGCAATATAATACTAGAACCATCACTATAGGGAATTAATGTCCCCCTTGTCTTCCTGTAATAAGAGTATAGGACGTGATGTATTAGGACACAACGAGCATGATTCTTACAGACCCACACTTTTGTGAAGCATCGTGTGATGACAATATGGATACACCTACATGTACATAAATTTTGTGAAGGTTGAAAGCTATTTGTTAACTCAAAGCTTAGACTTTGCTGGGTTTTCAATTTAAGCTATTGCGTAATAAACCTACATAGCCCCAACTTAACTTGGTGTGATAATAAATTCAGAGAAAATACAAAACTCAACTGAGACTGGGAGACATACCAGCTCTGATCTGCTCCTCCACTGACTCTCCCCGCACCTGAGTGTTCCTATCAAACCGAAACTGGCGCTCCAGGTACGACTGACTCTCCGGATCTTCCTCGTCGGACAGACGCATGATTGGCTGCACAAAGTGCTTACAGCTCCACTCAAAATACTCAGTCTTGCTGGTATGAGATGGACTCCCAGGATCTCTATCCTCATTTTTATCTTCCACCTGATTAAATAGAAAGGGGTCTCATTGTTATTTACCTGTTCAAACGAAAACTTAGTCACTGTGGTTTATTAGGGTTTAGTTGAGAATTATTCCTGAACATCTATATAGATAGAATATCTTTTAATGACATCAGAAAACACAAAATAACTTAAGAATTACAAGAGGTTTAAAATCAAATATGATTGAGTGACTTGTGTGTATAACTATGCAATTCATGAGCAAACTAGAAATGCCCCAGCCATAACTCAGCCAATATCTGGTGGATATTAATCAAAACTGAGCTTGGCTTGTATTATGATATTATATACCTACAATCCAGAAATGAATTACATTATACTGATCGGAAACAAAAAATTGACATAAGAATATGCCAACAATGGGTAATAACTGGTTATGTTAAGTGGATAGTGACCAAAATAGAGCTAGTCTTGTATTTTGATACCATAGGAAAACCATGGACGGACAGGCAGGGGTAAATATGTTAATTGGAACTTACTGTATTTGGGACTTTCTCCTGGAGTTTCCTTGACCTGTTGAACTGTAGATATGGACTTGAAATATTGGTGGGGATCCCAGTGCGTGAGGGAGACTCTCGCCTCTGGTCTGCCTTCTCCTCAAACACACTCTGCAGCTGAGGTGGGGTGCTGCATGTATAAAATATAAGGAAATCATTTCAAGTTCATAGCATTTCATGACCAGTTGATTAGATAACAAATTTCAATGTAACTATGGTTTACAATATTATATTTCAAAGACAAAAAAAAATTTGTACTAAGTAACCTTTAAAAGATAATGACCTCGTTCAAGATATATTCTGGCATGAAACATGTTCATATGCTAACAACTTTTATTTGAGAAGAAGTGAATTACCTTAATTGATACAATGATAAAATGAATGTGTATCCTTTTCTTCCCATAAACCCAACAAATTAAATTCATATTACCACTCTATCTATCTCAAGTATGATGAATGTATACTATGTATTTCTGGCAACAAGCCCCCAGTCTGAACCAGGAAAGGGTCCACTCACCCGACTGGCATGTTGTAGAGGCCCCTGTTGGAGGGGCTGGAGGGGGCTGACTGGGATGTGCTGCTATTGCCACTGTTTGTCAAGACTGCTCTTGGCTTGGCACAGCTAGCTACCTGCAGATACATACAGCCACCCTGACTCAATTTGGGCAACAATATTGTTGGCTACATGTTTTGTCATCAACCCTCTACAGGTTATGGAAAAGGAGTTTTACAAACAAGAATAATACTAGCCTGCGTGTGACATACATGTGTAATAGTTTAAACTTTATTTATTTTACATCAATTATGAAACAAGTTCTTACAACTTAATTAAATCATTCTCGGTGACTCTGATGATGGCATATGTAGTCATTATTGTGGGAGGAAACGGGAAGACCCTGAGAAAACCCATGCGTCTGGATGGGCGACCATTGTACCCTATCACGTACATCGCCCAGGATTGAATTCAGGATGAACTGGTGAGAAGCAAAGTGTGTTACCACTACGTTATCAAGGCTTGGTTTTAAACTGTTTGCTTGTAATCAGTACACTAGACATAACATTGTATACCTGATGAATAAATATAGCATCCAGCCTGATCAGGCTTCAATGTAGTATACCATAGTGTATAATGGTGTTTGGTCAAGACTTTCAAAGAGATCATAAGTCTATTCCAAAGAAATCCAAGTCAAAAAGACCATACCTTTTATTTTTTTATGATGAATATAGTCTCAAAGCATAACATTTTTTTATCAACATTACTGGCCAAATACTGCTGATAACTAACACATACAAGTAATTAATCTTTCTATAACCCTTACCTTTAACCTGATATTATTGACCAGATTTTTGGCCATGATAGCCACCATGGGGTAGGGGTCCATGACCTGCTGTAGAAGTGTTTTCCACACATTCATGTACACGCTGTTGAACACATT
>CM037778.1:59791582-59838215 GCA_021229015.1 Solen grandis
ACTGTACTTCAACGATTGTTTAGTCCGATTGTTGTTGTTGTTGCTGTAAAGATTGGATGACTCATCACCTGAACATAACAAGGTAGCGCTCCAGGTGCATAAATTATACCTCAGACTGTACGTTTAAAGAAACATATTTGATTGTACCCCCACACTCACATGTCTGAATCGGCGCATGCATTAATTCACGCTTTGTCACGCAAACACACGCATATGGTAGACATTATAGAAAACTACTTTATTTAGATGATTGAATTTTATACTGACTATGATCTCAATCGCTATATATAAATGTTCACGTGTGTAAATGCGAAAGTGGAAGATATTTACAGAGACTGAAAATCTTGACGACAGACCTGCCATCATTTGACGTCGACGTGCTCTGTTGCTCAGTCGATTATTACATTCTATTTTAAGAAGCCTTAGCGCATGCGCTATTTCGTTGGAAATTACCAGGGGTCGTCTCAAGCAAACAAGCTGAACTATGAAAAAATCGATACGCCCATAGCTATACCAAAATTGGGTCAGGTGAAAATAACAGAAACCTGAGTAATTAGCAATACTGATGTATTGTTTGCCATTAAAAATAATGTTTTCACTAAGTTAATGATTGAGTAACATTATAAACATTATAAAAGACAAAAAGTCACCAAGTGAAGGTCAAATAAATTATAGAAGGTCGTTTATATCGCACTGAATTTAAAAAAAAGTATTGTGGTTTCATTAAATCCTGATGTATCGATTTAGGTATATACTTCCGATTTGCTTTGTTTAGTGAAATAAACACCATGTGTGCACATGTCCGTCGTCTATCCATTCATTATTAATTTTGTGCTATAAAAACTGGTCCCAGACATTTTGAGACCTGACTTTGTATTCAAAACATTCAGATTCTACATACTATACAATGTACGTGTAAGATATAATTGTGCATGTGTTTGAAATAAAGGAACTCTTAACAGCTCTATCGTCACCCTCCTCTGAAGACGATCGGTATACATGCATTCACTGATCACTGTGCGTTGCTAGACCTCTTACACAAGAACGTTAGATGTGCACTTCACTTTGTGTTTAACCCCAACTGAGCATGCGCGAGATTCAAATGTGCATAAATTGTATAACTGCAATATGAGCCGTTTTCTATTCAACATTTAAGTCACATACGCCATAAATGATTTTAAGTCGTGGCCATATCTCAACACTAAGGTTTGGGGATCTGTTATTATAACAAGAACGCTAAATGCAAGATATTCATATTTGTTTTGTTTTGCAATTTTTCAGAAAATAAACTGCATTTCCATATTCAGTATAGCGAACCAATGATTACCGTACATGTAGTCAGTTCATGCTTGTATTGTAAATATACATACATTAACTTGACTACTACATTATTAAAACACTTTCGGTAGGGTAATATTTTTTAGGCATTTAGTTAGATATCTTTCCGAAGTAAAGTTGTATCTACCTATAAGAGATATGACATATTCAAAGACTATATTATAATTACCTAGAACTTTCATTTATTGTGATTCCCGTCGACAAAGCGAAACAGTATATCGATCCTTTAAACCAGGTCTCTATATACATTATTATAAATTAAGAGACCCTAGCTGTTTAAAAAAATTCACCCACCCCCATCAAAATAGAGGTACACAAAGAAAATAAATAAAACCGAATATACAGCATAACTAAATAACGATATTTAATATTCAACACAATCCCGCTGCATCTGCTTTATATGTATGTGAACGTATATAAATTTATTATTCGGTTTTTCTTGAAACTTTGCATTTATAAATATTCTTTAGCTTTAAAAGCGCCAACGACATCCCTGTCACTTTATAAGGGTTCAGATCGTGTTTCCGTATGACTAAGTTTTATGTCTTTGGTTAATCAATGTTCGAGATGAAAATATATGACCTAGATACATTTTCCTTCCGCTTGTATGTTAAATGGTGCTTAATGCTACTTATCATACGTATAATGGTAAACTTATTATATATAAAAAGAGTAATAAAATAAAAGTAAAACCGTGCAGACGAATTTGTAAATGTCACCTGCATAAACATTATGTGTCTATACTGCAGGACAGGTGATCGATAAAACGCTTTAATGCGGTCCTTCCGAAAGTACTTGGCAGTTTTTCTTTCAAAAGATATTCATACCGTTGGACGGAAAATTATGTCAAATTTAAGACCTGTGCATGCAGAGAATACAGTGCGTGTACAGTAATACAGTTTTCACCAAAACATAAACTTTGGGGGAAAATTCAATCTAGATCTATTATTACCAGTAAATCTACTGAAAAAAAAGTTATAAAGAATTATAGATGCAAAATTATTTTAAACCGTTAAATGTTGGTACATTATTCTTTAATAAGAAAAATATAAACTATTTTAAACATGCAATAATTTATGCATTAATTCAGTCACTCCGTGCGTTTCCCCTTCGCTGGCCTCTATGTAAATACACCATGTGATTCGTTGTTATCCTTCGACTGTACAACAGGGGTCGTCTCAATGTTTTCGTTTGTAATTATTATTGTCTTCATCGTTCAAAACCATTTATAATCAGCATTTGATTCATGTCTTGATCAGAGTCATCTAGAATAAGTTAAACACGATGAAAGCAATGTATGTATAAATGAAACACGATGTCGACTCAAAAGAAACACGTATTTTCGAGGGGTCGATACAACATCGATTGTGGTCGACTACAGCTGTCCTTCCTGCAGAGGACCATAACACTTCAAAATACAATTGTTTTCATCATGCTACTGTCCGGTAACATGTAACATAGTTCCGTATTAGTATGTAAATATTATACGCCAAATCAATTCGATGTATAAAATGACAAGGTAGGACTACTTACGGTGAAGGATCAGCTGTCTTTACTTCATGCAGCACTATCACCTCTGCCGACAACTACTCAAAATGGCGGATATTAGCGCATGCGCATCGCTGTAAAAACCGATGCCTGCATGCAAATTATCTCCATACGTCACATATATGATGTCTGTAAAATGTGCTCTTTCGGTTTTTGACCATATTTTAGAAAGTTAACCGCAGTAAAGATGTAACTGTGGAACGTACTTGTACTGTTCCAGAAACATTCTGGCCTCACGATTTCTATAAAGTCTACTACCACGTATGCATGCAATGACCTAACTGGCTAAGTCGACATTTTTGGCTCGATCCTCACTTTTTCTGGGCATATCAATTTTCATTGCAATGAAAATCTCCAAATATAAGGTCGTGTTTTTTGTACATTTTCCTCAAAATGGAATGTTCTACCAGCATTACCACAGAAAGGTCGGTCAGATAACAATAAAAAAACAAAAAAACAATTACGAACATACGCATCGATTCATACTTGTGATAAGTTTAAAAATCTCCATACTGTAAAAAAGAAAAAGCAACAACATATTTCAATTTCTACGGTCTTATATTCGAGAAAAGTTCACCGTTCACAATATATTTTTTTTTACGCCGTAAGCAGATCGAATCGAGCGGGCGCATCCCCCAAAGTCCTCTTGTGGTCGTGTAGCTCAACTAGGTCATTGGAAAATTCATGTGAAAAATATTCGAATAAATAATAAAGCACTGACTTTTTGACCCTCTTGACACGTAGGATTAATCTTTGTGAATAAATTTCGATTAATATGTCGAAGTTTTTGTCAAATCAGAATCATAAGCAATATTAGGAGTACGAGGGTGTGCATTCCGATGAAAAGGTTAAACGTAGTTACTCCCCTTGATTTAAAAAAAAGCGGAAGCAACATCAACACGTCGAGAACCTAGAATATTTTTCGAAGTTTTTGAGAGATATCCCAAAGATACATATCATATGAATGAATTAACACTATAATACTATCGAAATGTCTGTATCGCTCAGATTTTTATTCCTAATCAAGTACATGTTCTTAAATTAGGCTGGTGAAATCGATAAGTATTTAGAAGCATTATAGAATTATGGGCATATGATTCGCAAGAGACTGCCGATTTTGTAACAGTGAACTGATGTTAATGAAGAAGTTGCCCTTGAAAATGGTAGATTTACAAATTTGCTGTTGACTGAAAGGATGCACACTAACCCTTTTCTGCAAAGTCAATATTTTTCCTATTCTGAACTAGATATAAACACTGCAATCTTTTTCATCAGAGCTCAATTGATAATTAATAGTTTCTTATTTCTTTTATTGTAACGACTCAAAGCTACATTAGGTAATTTAAATTTTGGTAACGACTGCAATTTTTTTTGGTTATAATTTTAGATCTTGCGGTCAGGATTGCCCAGGGGTTTTTTTCTGAAGAGACGGCATCAGAAGAGTTCTGGTGCGATACCCTAGCTCATTTTGTGAATAGACCTCTTGGTTTTTTATGTGCCCGGTGTATAGTACCGATAAACGGGAGACAAGTTCCTAGGTAAAACCAGTACAAAGTACTTAGTTCCCAAGCAACTCATTGGCCATTTTGCAGAGTGCCAGACAAGGGTGCGCCTGGTACCAATTTTATTTGTCTTTGGTTTGACACGGTTACTGAAGGAAGTGCCCTGGCTGGGATTCCCAAATGCAAACAGACACGCTTTTGGGCCAAGTTTAATGTGAATAAATGTTATAAATTCTATACAGATTGGGGATGCTTCATATTTATAGATATATACCAGTAGGGAATACATGATACTTATATGTACATGTCTAGGGTTTTCTTGTAGACCAAATTTGATACAGAAGTTTGACTTTTATACCTGTTTATTTGTCAATGTGCAGCAGTCATTTATCTATCATCTGTTAATATCAAACCCTTATGATGACCTAGACATCTGCAGGTCAACCTGCAAGAATGTTAATCATAATGAGACTTGTAAATAAAATATGATCAGGATAAAAGCAGGATTTCAAAATAAAAGATACTGATTACTATATCCTATTTAAGTTAGCATCTGACTGACACTGAATACCTATATTTCAATCAAATGTCAGGATAATGTGAGTGGGTGTATAGCATATACCAGGAGTTTTAATTTAGCCAGATTCTGCACTTGCTATTTTTAGCAAGTAGTAAATTTTTTTACTTGCTTAATAAAAAAAACAACTCACAATTTCAAAGTTTTAAATTCTTTACTTGTATTGTCAAATGTCAGTTTTAATGACACATTGCAAAACTATGAACCATTGCATACAGTGAAAACAAACTGTACATGTAATTTTAGTTTCGGGCCCCATATGACAGAGTGGTGGGTCATTCTGTCTCTCTCTCCAGATATCCACCATCTTGTAACTGCAGGCTTTGGATCATAGTTCTTTTAGCTACTACATTAGCTACTCTATTTTCACTCGCAAAGAAAGCAAGTACCTGAAATTGTAACTCGCATTTATAATTTTCCACTCGCAATTAGCAAGTATGCGAGCTTAAATTCGAACCCTGTATATCACATGTCTGCAGCATGATACTGCATTGTGGCAGCTAGCGCAATGATATATCTGCCTAAAGTAGACATAGTATCCAAATGACTTATAGGTGCATTGCTAGCTTTGTTCAGCTACAAGGCCCATAATAAGACAGGGTTCCAAGGATCGGAAAGAAGGTCTGGGGGCCTTGACCCTTCCCCGAAGCCAGAAACAAGCAGAGATTAAAAGGAATAAAATGTGTTTTCAAAAGTGTCCCCTCTCATTTTTTATGGCATTTTTGTGACTTTTGAAAGTGTCATTTTTTTGACCGTCTTGTAGGCCCAGGCCTAACAGTAGCTAATCCACTGAATGAAATACCATCTATTGGACACAAAACCCAACAAACACATTTTCTCTGGTACAGCTAGACCTTCAAAAAACAGTACTTTAAGGTTTTTCATTTGAGTGATAATTGTATTATAATGATTGAATTTTGGACTTCCAGGCTTATACCAGACTGTCATAATTAACCTAACAGTAAACACTGTAGAGGGACTGTCAACCAGGCTCTCTCTTGAATCTCGGACAATATAGTAATTTAAAAGTCATCCATCAAAACAAGTTTAAACCCTTTACTTCATATAGATTCGTTTTGATGCTCTTGGCAAACAGAGCAGACCCAGATCAGACAGCTCACACAATATTGAAGCTTATATTTAACACAGTATACATGGCAAAGAAATACACATACCAGTAACTTCATATGCCATTTAAAACTTGATCAATTCATATTTAACCCTTTCCCTCATAGAGGATACCATGAAAAGACCTATGCGAACAGCATAAAACCAGATCAGCCTGCGAGTAACTCGCAGGCTGATCAGGTTTTATGCTGTTTGCTGCTCCTCAGTGGTCTGGAAATGAGGATTTTGTAATTAAATTTGGTAAGGTTTGAGTTTGGCTTTCTGCAGATCAGGCTTTATGTGGTACCTATTGAGTGCGTCAAAATGAGTCTGTGTGAGGAAAAGGGTTAACAAGTCCTTAATTTGTACATGAATATAGGTAAAGGGTTAAGAGCTTATCAAGGTTGACATGACCTAAGGATTGCTCTTGATAATCTTTCAGCCTTAACTAACAAACAGAGGAGACACAGATCAGAAATAGCTGTCTGATCAAGGTCTCATCTATATTGCAACTCAGATTCTATTCCTACAGTGTTCATGTATGGCAAAGAAAACTCTGTTATATATGCTGGCAGGGGTGTAAAATCCTGCTTTCCCGCTTGCCCTGGCCACTGAAAATTAGAGCAGGGTGAGTCAAAATTAAACATTTCTTTTGTTATTTCTTGATTTTAGCATCCCACTTTCTTAAGGGGCTAGGCAGGGCAAGTGATAATTTTAGGAATTTTAGATCCCTGAATTATACCATTAAATGTTCAGCAAATTGATATTCATGAAGCCATAAATTTGTACATGTTGTAAAATGTTGTTTTTCCTTTAAATTACATTGTACAAGAGTACAATCAATTTTCATCCGAAAACAATAATTGAATGTATAAAAAATGAATCATGCAAATCTGTCAGAATACCCATATTTTGCTCAGTATCTTACTGCTGCACTTGACTTTTACAACTCTGTACGTGTGGCTTTTAATTTCTGTCCAATTCAACAAGCATCTTATAAATTTACACACAGTACAATTTAAACTTAAATGTTTACATCATTAGAGCTTTTTCCTTCTGTATAGGGGACTCTTCATAGGCACATTCTCCTCTAAAAAAATCTTGAAAATTCTCAGTTCTCCCATAAATTGCTGTTTACTCTAAATACATAATTAAGGGGTCAAAACACTGACTGGCCTACTGTCAGAATACTTTATCATAATTATTATGTGTTTGGTATCATGCCACTCATCATCGGCATGATACCACAGAGTAGCTAGTGCCATGCATGTACATATCTGGCTCAAGTGGACATTCATTATCTCAACTAATTAAAGGACTTACTTTTTTTTTGGGGGGGGGGGGATTGGATGGGAAATATAACAAACAAATGTACTGATATAAAGTAATATGAAAAAATTAAAGTCATTTTACTTAAAACACAATTAAAATGTAAATTTTGTTTGGACTATCATTAAAAAAAACATGTTTTCCTGACAGAGCAGACTGCTACAACTGACAAAGTTAAAGAAGGCTACAAATCCATTTTAATCTTTTATTCCAACATAGCTGCTGTCATTTGAAATGGTCAGCATGTATACATCCTATAATGGTTGCATCCTATCCCTTTCCCTCATATAGACTCATTTTGATGCACTCAAAAGGTACCACATAAAGCCTGATCTGAAGAAAACCACAGTTAAACCTTACCAAATTTAATTATAAAGTCCTCATTTCCAGACCAATGAGGAGCAGCCAACAGCATAAAACCTGATACTCGCAGGCTGATCTGGTTTTATGTTGTTCGCATAGGTCTTTTCATGGTTTCCTCTATGAGGGAAAGGGCTATAATGGTTAGATTAAGCTTCTTGATTTTATTCTTTTTATCCCCAAAACTCATTGCCATAAATGATATATCAGTTTTTGATAAGAATTTTGCCCAAAGATTTTATTTTTCCTATTTGAAATGCTAAAATTATATTTTGAAACTAATGGTTTCTTTTGGTAGTATGGGTTGCACAGTTCTTTAAATACGCTCCAAGGGACACAACCGCGATATTGCTAAGATTTGTTTGCAAGAGTTACTGTTCTTAGAATTGTCACTCAAGAGCAGAGGTTGTAAAGATTGCCTTGAATGCCGAACTTTCCCTGATTGGGTTTGTTTCTATGATATAGAATAGGAACAACGTCAATAGCCTACTACAGTTCCGTAAATTTACCTTTACGGTGATAGATAGATTTCGGCAGTTTGCAAACCCAAGTAAGAAAAATAATCAGTTAATTTATACAACATGAGAAACCAGATAATAATGATTATGAGAGCCATGATGATATGCTTCGTGTTTCCAAGGATAACAGCAAATTCCATATCATACAACTGAATTTTAATAGTTAAATTTCACTTTAAGTGAGTGCGTGTACGTGACAACAAAATTAATCGAATGTGTGTCGTATCAAATGAAAGTTTCGTTGTGACCCCCGTCTATATGTCCTCGATCCTTATACTAGTATTCAGCCACGCGAACTTAAAATACAAGTTCAAGCGATTCTGATAATTGTTGTTGCTTACCCTATCGTAGAACGAGTACACGTGTCTTCAGTAAGAATGTAAAAATTTCGGATTATATCAGAATAATATATTAGTTATAACTACCCTTATTATCTGCTATAATGTATAGCTGTAACTCTTGAGTATAATTATATAAAGTTAACATGCATTAAAATTTGTGCTATCACTATGGTCGAGTCTCCTGGTAGACATCTTCTAATCAAATTATATCATTTTGTTTTTAATGACACTTTTTTTTTTACAAGAGTGCTAGACCCACCAGTAGCAGCTTCCTGTTACCATGACAGCCGCGTAACTGGGTCCATTTTTAGGTCCAGCATTAGACATGGCGTTAATTCTGTCTGTGTTTCCCTGAATTTCTTTTCGAAAAGAGCTTGACTACAAGTTTACAATTCATAAATTTAATCACAATAGAAGGCACATAGGTGGGATTCGGAACATTTGAAATTGACAGTTTCAGTGCACGTTTTCTCACATATCCGTATGAGTTGATTAAAAAAGTTATGTTCATGTACGTGAGAAAACCCTGCCAAGTCTGTGGTTAAATTAGTTAAATGACAAAAACTAGGACATGTATTTCTTGTATAACAACTTTTGTATGGCAAAATGTTACTGAATTATATATCATAGTACATAGGAATAGTTCGAATGGGACTTGATACATCAAATTCGCCAAGAATGTCTCAACACTTTGCAAGGATATCTGACAAAGTGGCTCAGTACATAAGACAGATCGAACTGACATATATGCTGCATTTCGTTCTTTCCTGAATTGAAATTGATGTGATTTATTGTTCTATTCAGAAAATACGCAGACAAAATGCTATAGCCCTATATTTAAATATCCTTTAAACTTGCCATGAATGCAGACACGACTTGGCTAATTTCAAAAACACAAAGGGAAAATAAACAATTACCAATGAATTTTTTTTAAAATTTATTTATTTATTCTCGTTGCTATAGTTACCCATGTATCGGTTTGCGGGCAAATAAGAATTTAGCGATAGATGCCGTTGTATCGCGGGATTCTGAAAGGGCTGCGAGGATATAACGATGATAAATGAGACGAAAGGCCCAAATATATATTGGAGCCACTGGCACTATATTTAGCTCCAAATTCTTAAATTTGGTTCTAATTTTTCTGATTTAGCGAATGTATTGCCGCAAACTTTTTTACAGCCAATGTGAGGCCTTGAAGTCGATGTACAGCGTAGCGTGGCGGGTATCGGTTCAAGAAATGTGTGCCCTGACTGACTTTTAAATTTTGATTCAAATGCAACCAGTGTAGCAGGAGAAAAAACAACAACACATTTTACAATTACTCTTCTATTTTAACATAAACAATTTTAATTCTTGACTTATTTTATTACATAAGATATCATTTTGATGGTATTGTAATGTTCTCTTGTAGGATACAATTAACTTTCACATATCTTTGATAGAAAAGATATTTGAAAATGTAACTTTTCGAGAACTGGACAATTTGTTTCGTGCTTTTGATAGATTTAGACAAGTTGCCAATCTTTGTTTGATAGATCTCTGGCAGGATGAATCCCAAATATTCTTACGGGAGAAAAGAGATGAAAGACTTGGCTTCCCTGATATTCCTCACCGCGGGAGGGCGGTAACTTCCTTCAACGGATGAGGCATGACCTAGAGACGATGCATCACCTCCACCTAAGCATGTCCTTTGGATTTGAAACAGTCGACCATATACCCCTTACTCATCAGATATGACCGCTATGGATTTCAGGGCATTTCAAACTGAAGGGTTGCCATAGCTTCGCATACTGTCTGCTCGAGTCCCATCGCTGGTGTGTTGAAAACGCCAAGACTTGTGTACATTGAGTCAAACTTTGGCTGTTCAGTCCATAGTCAAGATAATGTGCCTTGGTAGATTGTATACCGTACCTCTTGTCAAGAGCAATTTGTCGCACTGAGGTATCTTTGAGAGAAAATCTCTATTTGACTTCAATACAGTAGGAGGAACGTTTTTCTTTCTCTCTCTCCCCCGTCTCTCTCTCTCTCTCTGTCTCTCTCTCTGTTGCATGATAACTGCAGTTTTACCGTTCAATTGTTCAAACCTAAATTCAGTTTTGACAATAATTTCATCACCGACATTGATAACGGTTATATTGATACCCTGCCCGCCCCCCAGCTGGCCTTATCATACAATTTTCTAGGTGACTTAAGCTACCTTGATTGTGTAAATGCTTGTGGTAAGTAGGGGAAATCCCCATTGTGAGCCCCTTACTGAAATAAAAGTTAGCTAAATGACCAGTCACCCAGGCCGACCCCTGCTGTGAGAGCATCCGCTGTCACACTTTATCCTCGCTGTCACCGTGGCAACGTCATTATGTCTGCTTTAATCTGAATCAGTCAAACGCTTGTGTGCATGTCACAGACGTCAATTAATGCACTGATAGCGATTAGTATAAATTTAAGTCGTATTTATTGTGCATATTATAGTAAAATTAATAAATCGAGTATCAAACTACGTGTTATGTACACCCTTGAACTGCGACAAAAAAAAAAAAAATATGGACGGCTTAATTTAGTGCTCTCTCTCCCTTACAGATTATAAGGTGAACATAAATATATGGATTTAAAAAGAAAGGACTCATATTAGAAACAACAAATGGACAATGACAGACATGTTAATGTTAATAAATTTAATAAATTAAAAACTATTTATGCTTTTTAAATAAACTTGACTATGACTTAACTATTTGAGTTTACCGTCGCTTCGACAGTATTTCAGTCATACAGCGACAGGTGGAAGCACGGAGACATTCGGGTAGAACCACCGACCTACCTCAAGCCAGCTGGAATTTTTTTAATAGAGCCCCAAAATATATTGTGATACTGTACTGTGCAAAGATAATAACCTTCTCAGACACTTTCATTTTCATGTTAAATTTTTTTTTTTTTTTTTCAATTTATTTTTAAACGCCGCCGGAGGCGGTCGTATATTGGCGTCATCTTCTCCGTCTGTCCGTCCGTACGTCCATATCTTGTGAACGCAACTCCTCCTACGTTTCTGAATGAATCTTTTCAAAACTTGATTTGTGGCATTACTATAATGGGTAGACGTGCATGAAGTGGCGATTTTCCGGTTCATTGATTTTTACAAGATTTGTATCCCCTGAAACTTAGTCTCTGTAGCTGATTGATATTGCAGCCTTGTGAACGCAACTCCTCCAACGTTTCTGAATGAATCTTTTCAAAACTTGGTCAATGTCATTACTATAATGGGTAGATGTGCATGAAGTGGCGATTTTCCGGTTCATTGATTTTTACAAGATTTGTGTCCCTTTAAACTTAAGTCTGTAGCTGATTGATATTGCAGCCTTGTGAACGCAACTCCTCCTAAGTTTCTGAATGAATCTTTTCAAAACTTGGTCAATGTCATAACTATAATAGGTAGATATGCATGAAGTGGCAATTTTCCGGTTCATTGATTTTCACAAGATTTGTGTCCCTTGAAACTTAGACTCTGTAGCTGATTGATATTGCAGCCTTGTGAACGCAACTCCTCCTACATTTCTGAATTAATCTTTCCAAAACTTGGTCAATGTCATTACTATAATGGGTAGATGTGCATGAAGTGGCGATTTTCCGGTTCATTGATTTTCACAAGATTTGTGTCCCTTGAAACTTAGACTCTGTAGCTGATTGATATTGCAGTCTTGTGAACGCAACTCCTCCTACGTTTCTGAATGAATCTTTTCAAAACTTGGTCAATGTCATAACTAAAATGGGTAGATGTGCATGAAATGGCAATTTACCGGTTCATTGATTTTCACAAGATTTGTGTCCCTTAAAACTTAGTCTCTGTAGCTGATTGATATTGCAGTCTTGTGAACGCAAATCCTCCTACATTTCTGAACGAATCTTTTCAAAATTTGGTCAATGTCATTACTATAATGGGTAGATGTGCGTGAAGTGGCGATTTTCGGGTTCATTGATTTTTACAAGATTTGTGTCCCTTGAAACTTAGTCTCTGTGGCTGATTGATATTGCAGCCTTGTGAACGCAACTCCTCCTACGTTTCTGAATGAATCTTTTCAAAACTTGATTTGTGGCATTACTATAATGGGTAGATGTGCATGAAGTGGCGATTTTCCGGTTCATTGATTTTTACAAGATTTGTGTCCCTTGAAACTTAGTCTCTGTAGCTGATTGATATTTTTGATAATCTTTCAAACTTGGGCAATGTCATTACTATAATGGGTAGATATGCACAAAGCAGGGATTTTGATGTTCATCAATATTTGAAATAGTTATGCCTTTCTAAACATGGTCTCTTGAAAACACAACTCAAGTTTCCAAACAGGTAAAAGTGCATAGAGCAGGGATTTCCTGGTACAGTGATTTTTGCAAGAGTTATGCGGAGAAAGAAATTTTTTTTTATATTGATACTGCTATTTGACCTACTTTCATATTGGAAGCATTTTTAGGGTTTTATCTCTGTTCAGCTAAATTAATTGGTCTTGCGGACTTCATTATGAGCTTATGCTGACAGAAATGTTAAAAGCAATAACTAAAAGACCCCTCTTGGTCTTTATATTTTGTGGCGGCGTATATTGTGGCATCACTGGCACTCTTGTTTTTTTATTTTTCATGAGATTTAATAAAGCCAAAAAGTCCCCCAGCTGTATTTGAACTCGTAGCCTAGCTTTGCAGCCAGTGCCATAAAAATTTTATTAATGGCAGTATAAATCGTACAGAAAAAATATTTTTCACTGATCTAGATATATTGGTTTAGAGGGCTATGAGTTCGAGCCTCGGCTACCACCTATGTTTTTTTGTATGCGAGAAATCTTTACGGAGTACTGGTCCTTTCCAAGAACGGTGCTTGAAAACAGTGAATAAGGTGCATTGAAGTTGATTTTTGGGACAAAAAGCATAAAAATGAAATGAAAAAAAACAACAAAAAACCGTTGATGTAAGGATTTCGACCCAAAGCAATAGAACTACTTAGCCCAAGGTTTAGATTTAAATTTATAAATCATGTATCGAACTATAAAAAAAGCTACCATATTTCCACAAGATACCCCTCAGAATGCATCTCCGTTATCCTAGGATCATTTTTATTCTGGGGGAGCATACTCGCCTAAGGCTTAGATTTCAATATATAAATCATATATCGAACTATAAAAAAGCTACCATATTTCCTCCAGATACCCCTCAGAATGCATCTCCGTCACCCTAGAATCATTTTCTTTTTCCGGAAGAGCATGCCCGCTAAAGGCTTAGATTTCAATATGTAAATCATATATCGAACTATAAAAAAGCTACCTTTCCCCAAGATACCCCCCAGAATGCATCTCCGTCATCCTAGAATCATTTTTCTCGGACCCCTCACTATCATTTTCAATATACACCGGTAGATAGGACTTTGATTTCATGATCTGCAAGTAATAATATATATGCTTATGACACCTCAATACACTGAAACTAGTTTGAATTTGAACTGTATTTTTATTTTCTTGTTTGTTCGTACGTTTATTCACTCGTATTAAATATTCATTTATCGTGCAATCAGTGGTAAATAATTTTGATATTCACGACGTTCTCGGTCTGTCCAGCTTCTTCTCTTGGCCTTTCCTAGGCAACCACTGGTTGGACTTCAATGAAACTTCACGGGAAGCTTCAGTCTGATGTATTTTCATGGAAATATGGACCACTGATTTGCTTGTTTGGCAATCAGTGGAACCCAGTCCTTACCACGAGAATATATGCCTACTTGCGTCTTGTTCGAGCTCAATGAAACCCGTAAGAGGAAAAAATGTCCTTTTGAATTATTCCCATATTTTGTCAATTTCTTATCATTATACGGTTTACCAATGTTTATTGGGAGTGACTTGACTTGACGACTTGAGTTTACCGTCTACATACAATTCCAAGATAAATTTTTGTAACTACTATCGTGTATGATAACTGCAGTCATATTCACGATTTCTTACTTACGATGGCATTCACACAAACAATCGTTTTGACCATTAGGTACCCTTAAAAGTTTAAAACTTATTGTAGTCTAGATGACAATAGATATACCCTCAAGCTGGGTGGTGGCTTATATTGGCGGTATTTCTACCCGGATGCCTTTGAGAACTAAGGGTATACTTCCACCAAATTAGCTAGACATCACTTCATGACTTGAATATAGTTGCAGCGACAGTAGACATATTGATACCTTAATATGTGGCGTATTTGAATGGCCAAATCAAAAAATAATCGGCCCACTACCTGTCATCTCAGAGACTAACTTGAAAACTAGAAATGTGTCTATAGGACACGGATGCCCCCGCCACTTTGTTTATATGATTGATCTTTTTGTCAGTGAATACATATGATGAGAAATGAAAAAGTAGATGATTTTGAAAATCAAATGAGCGCGTGTGACAATGAACTCAACCAAGTAATGTGACATTGACCTTCAAGTTAGCAACATGGTACTTGTCCACAGCACATTTTTTCTCCTAAGGATCCCTTGTGCCAAACATGACTATACATAACATTGACAGCAAAGATTAAGCCAGGGCCGAGTTGCTCAGACAATATGATCCATTATGTTTCATTGTCTGGATCTTGGCTGGGATGCCTACTCTTTACACTACATTACCAGTAATCTTGAGGAGGACCGGGAACCAGACAACAATACATATTGAAACTACTTGTGTAAGCAACTTGCCCAAGGACTGCTTGCACATTCAACTAACTGATGTGACATTGACATTGTAGCTAGAAACTGCGATACATCATCTTTTCCTTGGGATCCTTTATGTCAAGTTATTTCACAACATTCATTCACAACGTTACAGCTAGGATATGAGTTTAAGGTCAGCAGAAGGTTGTGACCTTGAATTTCAAGCTAGCAACCTTTTTATTAAATTTCCTAAGGATCACTTGTACCAAGCTATTTCAAAACATGACCATACATAACAATGTTTTAGCATGGACATGATTTCATGCACATACAGACACACACACGGACAGGTGTAACACTATATGCCCGTCGTTATTTCATGGCAGGGGCATAAAAAAGGTGCCGAGTTCCAGTGGTAAAGTACCTGACTGTGGCTCCAAAGGTTGTTGGTTCAAACCTTGTTTGGGGCAAGGATTTTCATTGAGAGAGATTAGTATAAGTTGTAAGAACTTGTTTTACAATTGACGTAAAATAAAAAAAAAAAGTTTAAATGTTTAATGATTTTATCAGAGAATAATCGAAGTAAAAGCACAAATGAAAATATAGAGATGGTTTATTTTCACCACTTATCAGAAACATTATGCACATCTTACAAAATTATCATTAACAATACAATGAAATATAAAGTGTACACTCTTTTGGTTTTAAAGTTAAAGTCAAACAATGAGATTTGCAATATATCTTAAAAGTCTAATAATGAATAATTGAAGCTCTACAGAAACAAGCAAACATAAATGAAGACAAAATTTAACAATGCAGCTACCGGTATATACAAAAGAATTGCACATAGTTATGAAAACTATAAAATATACACATATCAATTATTAACTTGTAAAAAGCTCATTTTTTTCAAAGGACAGAATGTCTTCATAAAAAAGTTTTTATAACATTTATCTGGAATTTGATGACATTTAAATTCAAGATACATTATATAATTATGACATCTTTTCAGAACCCATGGTTTTCCATGAGAAGTTATTTCAATGTATGTTTGTCTCTATCAAAATAAAAGTAAAGGTTATGTTTATTTGTTGGGTTAAACATCCCACCAACAGTATTTCAGTCATTTGGAGACTACCTATGTCTACTTGAGACAGACATAGTACTGTCACACTGCTGTATCACACCATAGACTTGTAGCATGATACCACACCCAGTCATATTATCCTGACACCGGGTCATCTAGTCCTGGAACAACCTTTATATACTGAGTGCCAAGCAAGGTAGCTGTACCAGTACAATTTTTACTTCAGGAAGGACGCACTCAAATATTGCACATACCAGTATACAAAATATGAAATAATGAGAAATTCTTCGTCATGCTTTAATAACTTCATATTTAACAAGGATAACAATACCCGGTATAATAAATTTATCTTAAAATTAAGAACTCTTTTTCTTTTTTACAAGATATCATTCTTTAACGTTTGTGTGTATATATGTTTATTTTACACATTTAACAGACAGTTCTAAGGAACTCAATCACACAACCAAATGTCATTTTATGAGCACTTGTTGCATTTCTGAATAAAGAATAAAATTATGTCTACAAATCCATATTACTTGGTATACAAATCTTTTTAAGATGCTGCATATAACTACATACAAAATCAGCATAAAATAGTATAAGGCCTTGTACATTTCATTCAGGCATGACTATTTCACACCTTAATTTCATTCTCAGAAAGAAAATCAAATCATGCACTGAATTTTTAATCAGAAAGTACCATAAAAATATAATATCACATGTGTATCCAAGTTTTCTGTAAAAATAGATGAGAAATATCATACAAATATGTAAAGAGTGCAACCACTTATAAGATGGAGTTATAAAAGGATAAAAAAACAACGTCAGAACTATTCTTACTTAACTCTTAACAACGTTTCTCTGTTTGTAAGTTGAAAGCCACTTGAAATTGGATTTGTCATTGATTTTTCTTTGTATGATATAATTAAATTAATCAAAGAAGTCACATTGGTCTCTTTAACCCTTTCCCTCATATAGACTCATTTTGACGCACTCAATAGGTACCACATAAAGCCTGATATGCAGAAAGCCAAACTCAAACCTTACCAAATTTAATTGTAAAATCCTCATTACCAGACCACTGAGGAGCAGCGAACAGCATAAAACCTGATCAGCCTGCGAGTTACTCGCAGGCTGATCTGGTTTTATGCTGTTTGTATAGGACTTTTCATGGTGTCCTCTATGAGGGAAAGGGTTAAGGGTCTTTCCTGAGACTTTCCATGTGGTAAAAGTTTATGAATTAGATACAGAGTTACTAATACACAGTGACTAAGGTTTAGAAGTCTTGTCTATCCAGGGATAGATGAGCTCTCCCTTGAGCAGGTTGCTGACCAAGCTGCCCCAGGTGTAGATGGGGGTGGGGGAAACGTCACACCTGGACACAGACAGGACATCACTCAGGCAGAGTCTTGTACACTGAAACAGACATAACATGTTGATACTAAAGTATTATGTACATGCAATGCTGCAATGAAGAAAATGAAATGAATGGTATTACATTTTCCTTTCTAATAAAAATGCTTGGAAAATAATACAGTAATACCTCGCTTTCCAACCACCTCGGAATTCAGATCACCTGTTATTACCACCAGTCATTTTGGAACCAAATATCTACACGCAGAAATTCAATCATTGCATGTCCCACAATTATGACCACCTCACTATAACCAGTCATTTTTGTAACCAAATATTATGACCATCTCGCTGTTAGGATCAATCACTTTTGGAAAGAAATATTTTCATGCAGAAATTCAATGAACGAATGTTCAACAATTAAGATCGCATGGCTATTCCATACATGCCATATCTCCCGGTGGGAGATTATATCTCCCGGGATTTCGAGGTTCAAGCCAGCTGTATCTATACACCTGGAGTCTACTTTTACGTGTAACTAGCCGGACAATGCTTTATCACTGAAGTACTGCCCAAGCAACGGAATAATCTCCCGCCAGGAGGTGAAAATCTCCCGGTCTGACTTAAATCAAACCGGCTTCCCTTTGAACTCAGTATAATCCTTTTTATTACCGAGCTACGATACAGCATCAGGAACATTACGTAAGAACATGTGTTAGTATCAATCCTGACCAGTGGCAATGTGTGATCGTCCTTATCCAATCAAATTTCATGATTCAGACAGGTAGCAGATTCGCCTGTCTATCAGATGAAACAATTATCGTCGGGTAATTAGCAGCTATCAAGGCAATACTAAAGCTAGAATGAGTAAGGTTATAATGCATTTAGTATGTCGTAATAAAGACGTAAATGATTGCTTTAGTATATCTTACCATGGATAAAAAGGTCCCGGAGAATTACCGGAAGTGTAAACAATAAATGATAATTAAATCAGCTGTTTACCAATCATTTAAATCTTATCAAAACTTGTCATATAGACACATCATAGAAAGTCAGCTCAACTAGCGGTAAATTGCAAAAGAAGTGTAATTTTCACACCGACACTGATTTGATAATGGATATCGTCTGCTGAATAATTGACTATAATGAGATGTGCTGATCGGAAGAGTTGGGTAACCACTTCATATCACCATACCGTACACGATCAATATTTTACGCTGAATATTTTAGCTAAAAACTGTTTTAGCTAAAAGCAATTTAATTTAGAAAGAAAAGAAAAGAAAACACAGACAGAAGGTGAAAATATTATTAAATATGATCTAACTCTTTATCTTTATTCATCCCCATTAATTAAAACCATATGATCAGAAATCATTCAATAAATCAAAGATACTGTATCAGTTTAAATGTGTTGATGTAAATGGCACGATCTCTGATCTGTTACATGGTAGTGTTGCATTTAATGTGAAACAGTGCTTGTGGAAAGTTAAGTTTCTATTTGAATTCGATCTATTAATAAATTTTGAGATTTTTTTTAGATATATTTTTTTAATGGTAAAGAATTTAATGAAGGGATAATCAAATTTTTTCTTTATTTTTTTTTATTAAGAACGTCTCTTTGATATATGTCGTAAAATCTCCCTGGCTGGACCCCAAATCTCCCTGTGAAAATTTCAAAACCTCCCTGGGAGACATACTAAAAATATGGCATGTATGCTATTCTGCGATTATGACCACTGCAGCTGGACAAAATGACCCTTTTTACTTCCAATTTTTAATCTGAGTAAACACAGAAACTTCAGCATGCTATGTACAGTAGAGTATTCTGCATGTCCTATCACAACATTGGGATGCAGATTTACGATTGTCATAAAATGATGCAGGTGCCATAAATTGTGGACACAAATTCTCAAGCATAAGAGTGGATAAGATAAAAGGCAGCCTTGAATTGCCCTAGTCTTAATTTAGGCTACCACACTTTAGGGAATAATGTTACTGATAAGAGATGAAAAGAAATTAGATTTGTCAAACAATTATGAATTATTAAATGTCAGTAAAACTGAAATATTCCAGGACCTTTGAAGTCTATTCAGTAAAGTAGAGTGGATAAATGAGTAAATTAATTAGCAAAATGATTCATCAGCAAATTGTTCTTTTAGAGATCAGCTTTTATTATTGATATTTATGAATGTACAATAAAGACTTTTCATTGGATACATCCTCAACTTTCAAAATGGGGAAACTTTTTAAGCATGAAATACATTAAGTAATCGGAGATCAGGCAAAATTTAAAGGCAGTTATGAGAATTTGGTGCTGGCAACAAAAAACAACAACAGGTAACTAACATACTGGCATTACTGAAAAAAAATCTACTGGAGTAATTTTCCACTTTTCTTTCTGTACTTTTTTCTTTCTCAAGTTTTTTTTCTAAAATAATGTTTAGAAACTGGTTAAAAAAAAATATAAATATAAAAAAGATTAATGCTCTCTTTCTTTTTGCATGTAAACCACAGCAAACTGTCTTTGGAGGTCTATAAACACACAGAAACACATACATAATGGATAGGGTGAGAAAGGCAAAAAAAATTAAAGAAAGCAAGAAAGAAAGAAATAAGAGTTATTTTATGGAAAAAAAAATGCTTTGAACATAATATTGAATTACTCTACCCCACAATACACACACACAAAAAGAGTGAGAGAGAAGAGCGTCTGGCTGTGTGTGAGAGTTTCACTATTTAGACGTCTTTTCCGAGGTCTTGAATGAGGTTCAACTGTACATTAAGCAAAAAACATTCATTTCAAACTTTTTTTTCTTCTATACTCCTTTATGTACAGTAATTCTAACAGACAGGTATTCAAATTTGTTAAGAGAAACAATTGTTTTAATACTACTAGCACAACCACTTCTACTACCGGTATCTGTGTCTTGATAAAATTTGGCTCTTATTCACTGACAATAAGACATCAAGAATAAAAGAGAATTGGCCATTCTAGAGTATTTTATTTCAAGAAGTCTGTATACTTACTTGCATGCTCATTAACAGAGCACCTGTTGCCTCCATACCTGGGTGACTGGTTTCTTTAGACAGGATGTGGAAAACTGCCCCCTCTGTGAAAAACATCAGCCTATCATACACTAGTTTTAACCCTTTCCCTCATAGAGGACACCATGAAAAGACCTATGCGAACAGCATAAAACCAGATCAGCCTGCGAGTAATTCGCAGGCTGATCAGGTTTTATGCTGTTCGCTGCTCCTCAGTGGTCTGGAAATGAGGATTTTGTAATAAGTTTGGTCAGGTTTAACTGTGGTTTTCTGCAGATCAGGCTTTATGTGGTACCTATTGAGTGCGTCAAAATGAGTCTATATGAGGGAAAGGGTTAACATTAGAAGCCTTCAATCCACTGATCTCACTGAGAATATGTAATATTAGTTTCTTACCACCAGTAATGATGACAACAGCTATTGATTTAATATGAATTTATATCAGCTTGAGTCATATTTTCTATACAATCAAACCTAATTACCATTGACATGGTTTGTTGCCAGAAATTGTGTCAGTATATTTAACTAACATGTCTTATGTGTGTATAAAGTGAATATCATATGTACAATTAATGTTAAACTAAATATTTGGCATTATTCAGGCACTGATAAGGTATATACATCCAACTAATTAGCTAACATGGTTTAACTATCTTTGCTGTTAAATCAATCCATTTGTAAACACAACCTAAAGCCTGATCAAAATGATAATGACCTGGAAACTGGTTGACACAAGACAGTATTTCAGTTTATTGGGTTCTTCTCTTGCATGAGACAGAGTTCTGCCAAACTGTGGTGCATCACCATATGCAAGTGGCATAAAGTCACCTAATCATAACACTGAGCTAACTGTTAGTCAAGGAACTACCCTGACATGCTGTGCACCAAGCAGGGGAGCTATGCCAGTACCCTTTTGCGGACTTTGCTATGCAGCCAAGAATTCTGCAAGGGAACTCTGTTCCCATGGCAAACACTTTGACTACTTGGCCACCAGGCCCTGTATACTGTTTACTGTGTACCTGTTAATGCTGGAGACTTGACGAGCCAAAGCCAGAGGGACCAAAATGGAGTCACGTTCAGCCGGTGCCTCAATTTACTAACCGTCCCCTGGATACTGAGGATCAACAGTCGTAACTAGAAACAGGAGGATCTGGGTTGAATTCATGCACAAATGGTACTTAAGTAGAACAACCAAACTACCTCAAGTCATCTGAAAGGATTTTTCACAAGAGAGTACTGGGAAAACATAGAGGTTAGGGTCAATGGCTATTACCACTTGGCCACAAACAAACTATTAAGCTTTGTAAGTGTAAATATCTATATCCTGTGATCATTACCTTCAATGTTTTTTTCTCCTCTCACATTGCAAGTATCCATGGAATTTTTCAATTAAATAAGGGAATGAAAATGAATATCTCCTTTCAGGATAGGACAGGAGAAGCTATTAGCTTCCAGATCTAATCCTTTTTGTATCCTTATATTTTGTAAAAAAAATCTGATATCTAGATGCTATCTACAAATAAAATATGCTCAAAATATTCACATCTACTTTTACTTTAAAATTGAATTACCTTTGTACATTATATATATACTTGTATTAATACAGGTATGGACACATAATCTTATTGGCTGTATGAGTCCTATATGCCATAGTCAATACTTGATTTTGCTACAATATATAGAGAAATGTCTGCTACATACCAAGGTGAAGACAACATAGTAGAGTCCAGTTGTGGGAAGGAGAAACAGAAGGACTGTAAACATAAGTGTGCCAACAAATAGCTGATCAGCATCATATATGGCCGAATCAACACGCTGACGCAAAACGTTCCATTTCTTGCCTCGAAACAATCGCCATAGTGATGAGAGTGCATACAGCTGCAGGTGATACAATCTGATGATGAAAAAAATCATGCCTTTAGAATATAGCTGCTTGTCCTATAAAACTGGTAAAAAAAATGAATTTTCAAGAATATTAACAGTACAAAACATTTTTTTTTACTGTAGAATCATTAATTTTGTGGGGAACTAATTTTTGTTGATTTCGTTTTTTTGATGTTATCCACAAATACTTATCCCCATGCAAACTGTTTATTTCAAATACCTCATGTTTTCTAGGACATGGTTCCGCAAACATATGTACGTAACCAACGAAATAGATTTAATCACAGATTCCACAAAATTTAATGTCAACGAAAATAAATGATTTTACAGTACTTGATATACTCATTTTGACAATATTGGGATTGGCAAACATAGCAGACCCAGATCAGACAGCTCCTATAAAAACTGTCTGATCAGGGTCTCCACTATTTGCTTACACAATATTATAGCTCAGATTCTCAGTATGCAGAGCAACGAAAAATCCACTGTTACATATACCATTTAAAGTTCAGATAATTGATACTCATGCAGTCATAAAGTACATGGATATTCATGAAGTAAGGAGTTACTAAAATGCCTGCCAAGTTTAATCAAATTCTGTCCAGCAGTTTCAGAGGAGATGTCGTTTAAAGCTGCCATATGTTGATGCTGGACGACACACAATGACAGATGCAGGGTGATCCTAATAGGATGGAACATTTTTGGATAAGGTTACGCAAAAAATTAACAAAGGGCAATAGATAAAAAAAATACCAGACAAAAATCAAGTGTGGAATTTAACAAAGGGCAATAACTAAAAATTACAAAGTCCAGAGTAATAATTCTTGTGCACTGCACTCTTCCTCCATGAGACCTATTTACCTATGAAGTTTAAAGTTATGCTCCAGAAAAAAAATTATGAAATTTTCCAAAGGGCAATTACTCTAAAAATATGAAGTGCACAGTAATGATTATTGTGCAGTTCTTCTTCAAGAGATCTACCCACATGTTTAGTTTCAAGTTCATAGATTTTATACTTTGAATTATGCTCCAGCCAAAATGTATGACTGACGGACGCATGGCTTATTATACATACAGAAGAAATATGAACACAAAAGTCGTTACCTAGCAGCATACACATAGAAGCAGTATATGTGCAGTGTGAGGGTGGAAAATATATCCTGGAATAGTGCCAGCTGTACACTGAGGCCCCACACCCCTGCGGCCGAGCAGTGATACACCAGGGGGCCCAGGATGGACTTTAGCAGGTACAGATACCCTGTAATATGACAATACTCTATATTAATATGTAAACCTTTACCTTGTGAATATTCATGTTCAAACTTATAACTTGATTAGTATCAACTGACTGAACTTCAAGTGGAGACCCTTAGCAGACAGTTCCTGGAGGAGCTCTCTGATCTGAGCTTGATCAGTTGCTAATTTGTTGAATTGCGTCCTCATGAGGTAAAAGGTTAATAATACCTAATAAACAATGCATTGGTATTTTAAGTTGCTTCTTACAGGGTCAAGGGTCAACCTTCATCATGACATTAATTTTATATTATAGCTATGTTACATTATCACAGAACAAAAAATATTATAATGTTAACATGTTTGTGGCAAGAACCAATTTTTAATTACTCCAGATTTTCTTCCGAAACATTAATTGCAAGCTCTAAAAATCCATACACTGTAATCCATTGATTAATGCTTTTTTCTGATATCTTTTAGTATACTCAATCTGCCTGACATAAACATACTTCATAAACAAGAGGGCCAAGATGGCCCTGTGTCGCTCAACTGAATAAGATTGCTGTGTTAGGCATGATGACAAAAAATGTGGCATCTAAAGTGTTTTCCTAACATTTGACTAAGTGACCTAGATTTTGATCCTACCTGAATTTGCACTCAACTGGGAATTCATGCAGTCATCATTCTTATCAAGTTTAATGAAGACTGGTACAAAAATGTAGGCTCTTGAGTGTTCACAAGATTTTTCTAATCTAGTTTTTGACCCCAACTGACTGGATTTCAAACTCAAAGATATCATGCAGACAAACATCCTGACCAAATTTTATGAAGATTTGCCTAAAACTGTTGCCTTTCAGTTTTTTCTCTAGTTTTTGACCCCAAACGACCCATTTTCAAACTCATCCAAGATATCATGTAGACGAAGATCCTGACCAAATCTAATGAAGACTGGACTAAAATTGTGGCCTCTAGAGTGTTCATAAGGTTTTTCTGAAGATTTGACTTGGTGACCTAGTTTTTGACCCCATGTGACCCATTTTTGAACCCATCCAAGATATCATGTAGACAAACATCCTGACCAAATTCTATGAAGATTGGGCCAAAACTGTGGCCTCTACAGTGTTCACAAGGTTTTTCTAAGATTTGACCTGGTTAGTTTTTGACCCCACATGACCCAATTTCGAACTCATCCGAGATATCATGTAGACAAACATCCTGACCAAGTCTCATGAAGATTGAGCCAAAACTGTGGCCTCTAGAGTGTTCACAAGCAATTGTTGACAACACACGACAGACGCTTGACAGACAAAAAGCAATCACAAAAGCTCACGCTGAGCACAAGTGCTCAGATGAGCTAAAAATGCAAAGAAAGTGTTCAAATCCCTGGCCATTGTCATGCAATACTCACTTCTTCTATCACACATAGTTACAAAACAGGATTTGTATAAATCTTACATTTACAAGACTCTGATTGCACACCAGTAACACAGAGGTAACATATAACTCATAACTCTATCTTGATATTAAACTCTGCAGGAATATAATCTTTGTATATTATTTGCCTTTGTTTGATGTTAGAATATAATTCATAATTTCATTTGTTTTTATTTATCTATATGCGTGTTATACAAAACTGACAATTCACCAGATCTTAACAAACATTTGAAATAAATGGTGTTATAAATAAGACAGGAGCAATCTATATAAGTTCAAGTTCATTCTATCATTTGTCATTGTATTTCTACATACATGTACTGAACTGTACTGAACAAAGATGTGACATCAATTTTTAATTTTTGGCCAAGGTTATTCAGAGTTTTCCATGAAGCACAAATCTGTCCATTTTGATCCTCAAACTATCTTAATGACCACCAAATATTGAACAAAATAATCGACGGATAGCTTGACTCCCATTTGAAAGATAATAATAAGGAAACCCTGATATCGCCACTCAAGTTATAATAAATCCCATGGTAACAGATCTACACTGTATACATGAAGGATACATAACTGATCAGCAGTTATACAAATGTACAAGTATTGGCAGGATCATTACTTGTGAACTCACCTGTCCACAGGTAGATGTGATAGTGGAAGAACTTGCCCAAGAAATGTGTAAGCTGACTGTTGAGCTTCAGACCTGCTGGCGCCCCGGTTAACCAGTCCAACAGCAGCTGCAGCTCTGTTGCAACAGTCTGGTTGTCAAGGAAATGGAGGGTGATGTGTCAAAAATATAGAGTCACCCATACACCATACTTCAATGTTTTGTTACTTTGGCACCATCAACAGGATATGCACTTATCCTAATTAGCAGAGGTGTCTATGAATTATTATATTTTATACTGAATAAATCTGGATATAAAAATTCAAATAAATCATATTTGTTCTATAAAATTATCATTAAAAAACAATGTGCATATTACTTTCATTTGGAAAAAGATCATGCATTCCAGGTATAGCATCACTTTCAATAAGAAAATAGTATGTGTCTTAGATAGGTGTATCTTTTAGCAAACCAGGATGAAATTCTTGCAACAACTTTTGGCGAGGATATGAAGATCAGAATAATCATTTCTGCAGAGGTGTTAAATAAGCTAGACACAGAGAACAGATGAGACAGTGTTGTAGGAGAAGCATAACTTACATCGCCATAGGACAGTATAAGGTTTGTGACAGAGATGGCACAGGATCCTTGCATCAGGAAGTACATGAGGCACAGTCCCAGGATTGAGTCCACTACCTGTCGAACACAGCTGTTTGTCTGTCTGTTAAGGGGGAAAAATCATAATTCAAATACTTGCAGGTTTTCTGCTTCATTATGTATATATATATATCCTCATCTTGGATTGAGAGTCTTAAAAAGATAAAAAAAAAAAATGTAAGACTTGTAGATAAAAACTGATTTCTCAAAAAATATCTGTCACTGCTTATTCAGTTATGTGTGTACTATGCAATTCATAAACCATATGTTATTCCTTAAATATAAATGCATGCTACAAAAGTTTTACAGATTTTCTTACATAACAATATTCCAATTATCCATATAAGAATCTGGCCTTCTGTTATACCTTAATTTTGTTAAAGGTGACAGGTTGCCATTTGAAGACATACACTTCAGATCTGCTCCTCTGGTTCCCAGTTGTGTAAGGACAGTTGGTATGTTCACAAACTTGTATACATAGCTGGTACCCTGCTTCCTGCAATATTAAACTGATTTATTTAAACCTTATAATTTGATATAATCTTTAAAATTAACTGGGTATGCATTTTGTCCTAACTCAAATTTAGATCTTTAAATTAAGTTCTGACCATTTACTGGTATAATTATAAAATGTTGCTCTTTTTTCCATGCTAATGTACTCAGACCCAAACCATGCCCTATCAATTTTACTTATGATCTTTTATCTCAAAAGCTGTTCAGATCCCCACCCCTAAACCACATATATTCTTGTTCCTCATGATGAGATGGATTGAATGGTACTTCTTTTATGTTCACATGGGTCACCAAAGGGTCAGGCCCCACCCCTGAATTTCCCCCCTTTTCCCCGACCTTTATTTAAAACCATTGCTTGATCCCCACCCATAAACTATGTATATTCTTGTTCCTCATGATCAGATGGATTGAATAGTACATCTTTGATGTTAACATTGGTCACCAGGAGGTCAGGCCCCACTCCATTTCTCAATAACCATTCGTGTATGATTGTCTAAGGAGAAACTTCGTTTGGGAGACTTAGTGACAGTTCACTGTTAAAATTATATTATTACTTGTTTAAATCGTGTTTTTTATTTGTCACGTAAACACATTTATGAGAGACAGCAATATTAGTTTAAAATTATTCTGAATTAACGGTCATGTGAATCAATGATATTGCTCATGTTGCATTCTGGATTTTTTATCCCGTCTTATTAGAGGGTCAAATCATAAACCCACAGATTAGGGGAGTTAGAAAAGGGTCCCGTCTTATAGGCAAGTAGTCTTAAAGGCGAGTTTCTATGGTATTTTTTTAATATACCAAGTACAGTTGGTACTCGTTATCTCCAATATGCATATATCGAAATTTTGGCTATGTCAAATTAATTGACTTGGTCCAGATTTTTCCCTTCTTTGTCTATATACATTATCTTCGTGTGTCTCAAAATTTATTTATTTCAAATTACTGCTATCTCAAAGTGGAAATTTGGACCCTCGCCCTATAGTGCAATGCAAATTTGTTTGTTAATCTCAAATTCCACAGACGCTAATTAGCCCACCGATATTTTTCACACCTATCAGGTAAACTGGTGACTCTAGCTTTGCACGGGGCGACAAATCGTGATTTTGGGCTTTCAATAATTACCAGATTATGTTTTGACGAAATATTTGCATGGTAATTATATGGCAAAACACAAGGCGTTGTGCTTGACAATCTTTGCTCAAAATGTGACAGATTTTTTTAAATACTATCGAAGAATAAATCCAGGTAATAATTCACAATGTCTCTAGAACCTACTTATCCATCTATGAGCGCTGAGCAATCTGGCGTTGTGCAAAGTGCTTTGAATATTGTTCATGTACATAAGTGCTCTTTATTAATAGAATTGAATAAATAAAGAAAAATATGCTACTTATGGATTATTATTTATTAATTATATATTAAAAAAAAAGTGTCATCTTCTTCATGATATCGACACAATATTAATAAAATGATACAGGTAAGATTACTTGTTCACAAGCCGAAAATACCTCATTTCGGACTGGTCAAATTACGGACATCTCGAAGTCTTATTTTTGGTCCCATGAAATTCGAGATAACGAGTGCCGACTGTATCTGTTTAATCATATGGTATGTTCACTTTTGTAGTATAATTTTCCATAATTATTGGGTCAAAAAAACAAAACAAACAAAAAACAAAAAAAAACTACCTACCTACCCACCTAAAAAAATGTGGGTCAGGTACGTAACTCCAAACAAAGAATTTTTTATGGTCAGCCTAAATTGTGTTTACTTCTTTAGTTTAGAGCAATCCCATCATAAACACTACTGAAGAATTAAAATAACTTACCATTTTGAAATATTTATCCACTGGAAGGGAAAATACAGACATGTGATCAGGAATACTAGACAGTGCCAAAACCTCTCCAGCAATCCTCTTTTATTTGAAATTGGCATAAAAAAAGTCTTTAACTCATTTCCAACTTCATGGTTGCTTAGTAACACTTGTGCAGATTTCAACACTTTTACAACTGCGGTGATGTTGTCACATGGTTCCTCATCAGCCATGGCTCGTTCACATAGAACACCTGACCTTAAAAGGTCATTAGGATTGTAGATGATACATGAACAGTCTTCAGTGGTGCCATAAACAGTTACCTGGCAACCAATATTTTGATTAGGGTTAGCTGTGATATTCACCCAGACTGGTTTTTGTGAATGTCGTAATTGTCTGCTGTCCTTGGGATGGGTCTTCAGCGTTCCAATAAATTGTAATATATCTGGAAGCCTGGTTACCGTGGTAACATCTGGTGAAGATGCAGTTATATACACAGACTGACTGGTTGTTTTCACATGCCCAAACAGAGCAGAGTCTGGTTGGATCAAAAGTTCGTGTGGAACAAAAACTTTCCAAAATGATGATCTCATATTGCCTGAAAGAAAGACACAGGTGGAACTTGTATATCTAAATTTCAAGATTATCAAATAAATGTAAATAAAAATATATATTTCTTTTGTAAAATTTGATATTTTGTTTGTCAAGGGTTAATTTTTTAAGCACAAGTGTAGGACAAAAACCCACTAAGACAGAAGCTCACATGACAAAACCCAATGGGACATAAGCCTACAGGACAAAAACCGATGACCGTGTCAAAACAAAGACATATAAAAGTGCCCCGGCTGGGATTCAAACTCCAGACCTCCCGAACACAAAGCAGACACTCTACCATTAGTCTATTGCTCCGGTATTTTCAGAACTATGTAATTTACATGCAGGCTTTTTCCCACCTTGCCAAATAGCTACAGATTTTTTTTTCTGTACCCCCTTAACCACTGGCCTTTGTGGACGACAAACCATACACAATGCACAAACAAACCACTACACACAGATACCATGTACATGTTGAGACAAAAAATACATATATTCTAACAGAGATTGTATGTTCATTTTCTAAAATATCCAAAATACAATTATAGATGTCATATAATGCAATTTAACATAAAAAATAAAATATTTAGAAAAATTCGAACTTGTGAAATTTGACAGGTCGCGAAAACCAATATCATCTCCAAATATACTAGTAATGCGATTATACCAATAAATAAATCGATGATAATATCGGAGACTATAAGACCCCAAATCACAACCGCCCTCTTTTTGATTGTTTTGCAATTTATTTCTCTCTATGAAAAGAAAATAGAGACGGTTAGATATCGGAACTTGGGAGGGTAGAAAACACACTGGCTTCCGCTCTTAGTGTTGTTGGAAGGAAACGGGAACCATTTGGAAAACACTGACCACGTAACTGATCGTGTGTCACACTTGGGGACAACACAGGTATCCGAGTCTATTACAGGTTAGTAATCTGTGTTAATTAGATTTTTTTATACATGTGAATTGTAGCATATTGGTTGTTATAAGATGATAGGATTTCAAAGATGGGCACGACAGTATCCTTGAGTACACAGTTCTGACGCACCTAAGAAAAAGTTGTGGTCTGTTTTTAATTTAACATAAACAAAAAATATAATTTTCTATTGTATGGTAAAACTAAATCATTTATTCACAATCTTACATTGTTTTCAAGTGGCTGACATCGTTTTTTCAACGAAAAATCACAAGTGTGCAGTGAAGCTTACTTGAGAGTACAATGAAACGACGCATCTGATTGGGTTTTCATTTAATCATTGTAGTATGTAAATAAAAAAAAAGGAATTTATCGTCAGAAATAATGTATGAGGGAATTTTGGTTGCACAAAAATATGCTAGATAACAAAAAGTACTTAGTGAAAAGGAGGTTTTGCGGGTGTTTTGTACAAAGTGCACCAAATAAAAGCCCTGCATCAATAACTCACCACAATTTGACTTTCTAACGCTAAAATGGATGTTGACAAACAAAACTTGTAAGAATGATGTCACATGGAATCCATTTAATTTAAAAAAAAGTCAAAACAAAAAAAGGCATAGGAATAGAGTACCATACGATGCTCAATCGGTCTCTCGACATACCATATTAATTCACTTTCAACATGTAATAGACTGTCATTCAAATCAAGCAAATGTCAAAATAGTAAAATCAATATGAAATGCTTTATTTATAAGACGATTGAAATATTGAGTTATAAAAGAAAGAAAGTTAGACCAACATGATAATTTATATTTTAGGTCTATATTTTAGTCTTTTTAGGACTGTAGGTTTGCTCGCGTCCTTCCATCTGTCCGTCCTTCATTCCGTCTGTTATTCTGTCTATCTGCTTGAGTGTCCACTTTGAGGTCATGAGGTCTGGAGTTCAAATCTGAGCCAGGGAATCCTCCTTCAGTTACCACGTCAGACCAAAGACATAAAATTGGTAACAGATGCAACCTTGCCCAGCACTCAGAAAAATGATGTTGCCATGCAGTGTTTTATTGGTCAAAATATATGGAGAATATAGGCGACATTCCCCCCTTCCTTGAATATATATTTTTTTCCCCCTTTTTTTTTTGCATTTTCCCCCTTCATGATTATGAGTTTAAATACCATATTGTGTGCATTGACTCTGTGTTGTAGTTAAACATTATATTTTTAATAAAACTGTGCAAACATGTTATATCACTATATCTTAATATTACCCTTTTCCCCCCAAAGTGAAAAAAACACACAAAAAAACTGCCATGGGTATTTGGAGTACTCATTACTGGTTTTGTCCAGGAACTTGTCTCTCTTATATCGGTGCTAACACTGGGCATATAAAAGTTTTAATGTTCATTCAGTTTTGCTTTAAAATGATGTTCAACGGTTGAAAGTTTGCAACCTTTTGACACATATGAAATATTTTGTTTGTACCCTAGGATTTTAATTTTACTTGTACTGTAGGTAATGTATGTATTAAATGTTATTCACATGGAAAGGTAGTTCAGCTGTACCTGTAAAAAGTAATATTGCTCTACTTAATATAGATTGTTGATAAGCATTGACTACAGTGTTTGACACCAACTGTAGCTGTGGCTAGTCGTCCTGCGTAAGTTGCCTCTACACACATCTAGAGGTCTGGATCCGGATGACTAGATTTTCTAGTCTAGTCTTTATTTGAAATATGTTTTGAAATATTGGAAAGGTCCATCAAATGATATTATTTGATGAAAATAAATATTTTTGTCGTATTGATGTCATATTTCATTGAAATTATGCAGACATTCACTTATTTTCAGATCATGGACACAAGGGATTCCGGCCAGTAGTAGTACCACAGCTGGTTGCCATGGTTACTGAAGGAGAATTCCTGTTTGGCAGCAATTGCCTGTCCTTAGGTGCTGCAGTGATGTATGGAACATGTTCTGTTGCCATGGCATTTGTGAACAAATTGCTAATGACCAGTTTTGAATTTGATTACCCAGTATTTATCATGGCTTCTCAGATGCTTTTCACTTTGGTCGCCCTGGAATTTCTGAGTATATTGGATTGCATCAAAATGCCTAGGTACACATTAGAAAGGGGAAAAATGTTTGCCTTGCCAGCATTTTTCTATGGCCTAAACTCTGTCTTGGCTCTGAATGCTCTCAGCCATATGAATGTGGCTTTGTATGGGGTGATGAAGAGATGTGTCCCCATGGTGACATTACTTCTGTCTGTGTGCATACTGAAAAAAGGGTGGCCCTCGAAAAGGACAGTTTCGTGTGTTGTATGTTTGACAATGGGTTGTATCATAGCAGGTAAGCAGTTTCCACACAGTCATTCAGTGTATTGACTTAAATTATGTATAGAGATTCCTCATAATGAAGGTTACAATAACAAGTGCGAAAATACAACACCCTCTTGAATACGGTTGGGTATTCATGCCCTTGAAAACTTTTGCATTTTTCCAAGAGTGAAATCACAACTTATAGGTTCACATACTTGTATATAGTATATGACAATTTTATGATAAGTACTAAGTAAGGCAGATTTTTTCAATCTGTTCATTGATTCTTGTAAAAATGTGTTTTCTCAACTTCAAGGATGTATGTCAATTAACATGCTACATATTTATCTTAACATTTTAAAGGAGTCTTAATCAATCCTTGAAATAAAGATAATTATATTCATGAAAAGGTCTTATAACAGCTCTATTGAAATTATCACGTCACTATTTTATTTAATTAATGGGATAGAAAGAAGTAAATCTCCCTCTTTGTGCTCTCTCTCTTTATATTAAACAGTGACTCTTTTGGTCTCTCTGTCTCTCTTTTTGCTGTGTCTTTAATTTGAATATATGAATTTATGTTCCAGGATACGGAGATCTGAAGTTCAACATATTTGGATATGTCTGTGGTATAATGAGCAATATAGCACAATCAGTGTACCTACTTCTGGTCCAGAAAGCAACAAATGGCAAACTATCCACAGTTGAGTCTTTACAACTCAACAGTATCAATACTCTTCCATTCCTAACCATTCTGTGTTTCATAAATGGAGAAGCATATGAGTTACAGCTGTATGAACAATACAACTCATTCTCTTTCTACATCCTGTTTTTCCTGACCATAAGTTTAGGCTGTTTTCTAAACTATTCCCTTTTTCTGTGTACCAGTCTTACCTCAGCCCTTACTACAAGTATTGTGGGTGGGATGAAAGCCATGGCACAAACAGCCATAGGGATTTTTGCATTTGAGGGAGTTAGTCGTAACCTATCAACAGGGATCGGAATAAGTATGAGCGTTATAGGTGGGTTGGGATATATTTATGCTAAGTATCGTGAAAGCATGGTTAAACATTCCGTAGATCTCAGGAAAGTGATGAGTTTCTCAACAGCAGAAGATCTGAAAATGACAAACAGTGAGCCGGATTTGGAGGAAGCGTTGGATGAGGTGGACAAAGACATTGAAATAACTGTAAAACATGAAAGATGAGGCTAGTATCCTTAGGAGAGTTGATTTTACTCTCTAGGTTGATGTATTTCCCTATTGTGGATTTGATTCCCTTTTTTTTTTTTGGACTTTTTTTGGTTCTTGAAGATGAGATTTATATTTTGATGAAGCTACAGGTTGTTTTTAAAATTAAATTTTAAATCTATCTTAAAATGCTTGATTTTTTTTTTTTTTTTTATATTTATGTATATCAAAAGTCATATAGCTACACACCTATATTTTTTTTTTTTTTAACCAAATTGGATTTAGCAAGTGTTTTAATCTAGTTTTTTTTCTTTTGTTAAGCCTATAAATCATTCTCTTGGATTGCATTCCTATAGGGACGCAGTACAGAGTAGTGAAAATAATTTCATGTCTATTTGCACTACCAATTCATCTTTCAGTTCATCTGTTTTTCACAATTTTATGTGTTACTCCAGTCCAATACCTAGTAACCCTTTGACACTTGAAACTCCTGCTTGTTACTAAGGTTGCATTTGGCAAGAGGGTGTTACCATGCATTATGACCTTAAAGCAAGCACATTTGCTCAGAGTCATTAGCTAAGTCCCATTCATATAATTTTTGTAACCCCATTGACATTAAGATCTTACACTTTTCACAAAGGTTGTGTAAAATCCCAATATGGGTTAACTAGGACCAAGGTCAAAGGCATGGCAAATGTTGAAACTTAAAAACTTATAATGCTTTATAACTGCTCATAACATCAGGGTTTCAGTGTTGTCTCAACTACAAGGTCACAGACTGGATATCAGCTAAATTTTCGCTGAAGTAATAGCTATCAAACATAATTGAAATACAAACATATCGGACACAGCTTAACTGACGGAGACGGGTTTTCATGAATCGTTCTTGAATTATATCCAAGCTTTATTGCAAATAGTCGAGGTGACACACTTCTGTGTTGCCCCAATGTATCTTTTTTTTTTTAACTATGACACTTTCCCAGAATGTTTTCACAAAATAACTTATGTGCTGCTGCACATAGATCTATACTGATATATAATATAAAAAATAAAATAAAAAAAATGCTTAACCATGAGCTTAACACTTTAAAAACAAAAGGAAATTTTGACTCTAAATGAAATGAAGTAACCACTGTATGCCTTCTTTCATGTTACTCCACATGATGTGTGTGTGCTTAGTGTTGTAAAATTAGGTCTTTGTATCTCTATCACTAATTTTATATGATTAACCTGTTGTAATATGTCAAATATTTACATGTGGTTTGTAAGGCTGGAAACCACGGGTTGCAACTGTACCACAGTATATCATGGTTTTTAGGTAAATACTGCAGTTCGTACCACGATGTACCGCATTTGAATATTCTGGGACTTGTGTTTAAGACTATTCGTATATTACTAACAACATCAAGGTTGCACAATGTGCTCAAGGTGAACTTTTGTGATCGCCCTTCGTGTGACGTGCGTTGTTCGTCGTCAACAATTTGGCTTGTTTACACTCTAGAGGGCATATTTTTTGGCCAATCTTCATGAAACTTTGTCAGAATGTTTGTCTTTATAAAATCTGGGACAAGTTCAAATTGGGTCATGTGGGGTCAAGAAGTAGGTCATGAGGTCAAATCTTAGTAAAACATTGTTAACACACTAGAGGCCACATTTTTGGCCCAATCTTCATGAAATTTGGTCAGAAAGTTTGTCTCCATAAAATCTTGGACAAGTTGAATTTGGGTCATGTGGGGTCAAAAAGTAGGTCATGAGGTCAAATTATAGGAAAACCTTTTAAACTCTGAGGCCACATTTTTGGCCCAATCTTCATGAAACTGGTCAGAAGGGGGATAGGTCAAATTTAAAAACCTTGTTAACACTCTAGAGGCCATATTTTTGGCCCAATATTCATGAAACTTGTTCAGAATGTTTGTTTCCATTAAATCCTGGACAAGTTCGAATTTGGGTCATGTGGGGTCAAAAAGTAGGTCATGAGGTCAAATCTTAGTAAAACGTTAACACTCTAGAGGCCACAGTTTTGGCCCAATCTTCATGAAACTTGTTCAGAATGTTTGGTTTCCATTAAATCCTGGACAAGTTCGAATTTGGGTAATGTGGGGTCAAAAATAGGTAAAAAAATTAACAGGCCTTTGCCCAATCTTCATGAAACTTGGTTGGAATGTCTGTTTCCATAAAATCTTGGTCAAGTTCGAAAGTGGGTCTTTTGATGTCAAAAAGTAGGTCAGTATGAAAAATCCATGGCCCTCTTGTTTTATTATTATTTCCTTTCATGGTCATTATTGAAAAAAGGGAATAGTTTTAAATAAAATTGTATTTTCTAATATTTAAATGGATATTGATATAGATATATCATAACAACGCAGGTTTTTGATGTTAAACAATAAATAAACAATTACGTCGTGCTTAGACAACATTGTTGAAAATTGTTTACTATCATTATACTGTCGTTATACATAACCATCTGAAGTACTAGTATTATTCTTCCTTGTACCGGTTTGTACAACAAGCTATGTTGGACCCCGGTTTACTGGTATACCCATTAAACTTCACTACTCTAGTTGTTTGTCCCTTATTAACATCCCCAGCATGTTCAGTGTGTTATCTATTCAGTTAACGGTCAGAAGCAGGGATAATAAGTCATCCTCGTACTGTTCTAGTTACTTTTACTTTTGTTAACAGATGGAGGAAAGTGAATTATTTCTAAAGATTGTTTTATTTTTGAATGATTTAATTATTATTATTTATTTTTAGTTAATTATCTCATCCATGTAAGAAATTCAATGATGAGATGTCTATCCAGGTGTTGAATACTGTATTGTTAGAATTTAAATATTGTTTTATTGTTTCCGTTCTTTTTGTTGTCAAATGAGAACATTCCATAACATTATCATCATAAAGTTTAACTTCTTTGTCTATTAATTGATCATGAAAATGTGAGACAACAAAAATGGATAAATTTTAGATTTAAAGTTTTTTAGCTTACCTGAGCGCTTGTGAGCTTTTGTGATGGCCTTTTATCCGTTGTGTGTCGTCCGTCGTCAACAAATGCTTGTGAACACTCTAGAGGCCACAGTTTTGGCCCAATCTTCATGAAACTTGGTCAGGATGTTTGGCTACATGATATCTCGGATGAGTTTGAAATTTGGTCATGTGGGGTCAAAAACTAGGTCACCAGGTCAAATCCTGGAAAAACCTTGTGAACACTCTAGAGGCCACAGTTTTAGCCCAATCTTCATGAAACTTATTCAGGATGTTCGTCTACATGATATCTTGGATGAGTTTGAAAATGGGTAATGTTGGGTCAAAAACTAGGTCACCAGGTCAAATCTTAGAAAAACCTTGTGAACACTCTAGAGGCCACAACTTTGGCCCAATCTTCATGAAACTTGGTTGGAATGTCTGTTTCCATAAAATCTTGGTCAAGTTCGAAAGTGGGTCTTTTGATGTCAAAAAGTAGGTCAGTATGAAAAATCCATGGCCCTCTTGTTTTATTATTATTTCCTTTCATGGTCATTATTGAAAAAAGGGAATAGTTTTAAATAAAATTGTATTTTCTAATATTTAAATGGATATTGATATAGATATATCATAACAACGCAGGTTTTTGATGTTAAACAATAAATAAACAATTACGTCGTGCTTAGACAACATTGTTGAAAATTGTTTACTATCATTATACTATCGTTATACATAACCATCTGAAGTACTAGTATTATTCTTCCTTGTACCGGTTTGTACAAAAAGCTATGTTGGACCCCGGTTTACTGGTATACCCATTAAACTTCACACCTCTAGTTGTTTGTCCCTTATTAACATCCCCAGCATGTTCAGTGTGTTATCTATTCAGTTAACGGTCAGAAGCAGGGATAATAAGTCATCCTCGTACTGTTCTAGTTACTTTTACTTTTGTTAACAGATGGAGGAAAGTGAATTATTTCTAAAGATTGTTTTATTTTTGAATGATTTAATTATTATTATTTATTTTTAGTTAATTATCTCATCCATGTAAGAAATTCAATGATAAGATGTCTATCCAGGTGTTGAATACTGTATTGTTAGAATTTAAATATTGTTTTATTGTTTCCGTTCTTTTTGTTGTCAAATGAGAACATTCCATAACATTATCATCATAAAGTTTAACTTCTTTGTCTATTAATTGATCATGAAAATGTGAGACAACAAAAATGGATAAATTTTAGATTTAAAGTTTTTTAGCTTACCTGAGCGCTTGTGAGCTTTTGTGATGGCCTTTTATCCGTTGTGTGTCGTCCGTCGTCAACAAATGCTTGTGAACACTCTAGAGGCCACAGTTTTGGCCCAATCTTCATGAAACTTATTCAGGATGTTTGTCTACATGATATCTCGGATGAGTTCGAAATTGGGTCATGTGGGGTCAAAAAGTAGATCACAAGGTCAAATCTTAGAAAAACCTTGTGAACACTCTAGAGGCCACAGTTTTGGCCCAATCTTCATGAGACTTGGTCAGGATGTTTGTCTACATGATATCTCGAATGAGTTCGAAATTTGGTCATGTGGGGTCAAAAACTAGGTCACCAGGTCAAATCTTAGAAAAACCTTGTGAACACTCTACAGGCCACAGTTTTGGCCCAATCTTCCTAACATTTGGTCAGGATGTTTGTCTACATGATATCTTGCATGAGTTTGAAATTGGGTTATGTGGGGTCAAAAACTAGGTCACCAGGTCAAATCTAAGAAAAACCTTGTGAACTCTCTAGAGGCCACAGTTTTAGCCCAATCTTCAATAGATTCGGTCAGGATGTTTGTCTAATTGATATATTGGATGAGTTCGAAAATGAGTCACATGAGTACAAAAACTAGGTCACCAGGTCGAATCTTAGAAAATTTTGTCCACATTTTTCCCTTCATTAAACTTGATATGAATGATGACTGCATGAATTCCCAGTTGAGTGCAATTTCAGGTAGGATCAATATGTAGGTCACTTAGTCAAATGTTAGAAAAACACTTTAGATGCCAGATTTTTTGTCATTATGCCTAACACAGCCATCTTAATCAGGTGAGCGACACAGGGCCATCTTGGCCCTCTTGTTTATGTCACTTGGGATTTTTTTCTTTTTAATGAAAAATAAAAAAAAATTATAACTGGTATGTTATATCAGATGTAGTCAAGATCACTTATGACATTATTATGAGATTTTTTGGGTTACAACCATAACGAAACAAACCAGGACATGCATGTCAGGTTACCTTAAAGTATTACCCACTGGTCATAATGAATTTTAAACATGATTCCATTTTTTATCACCTGCTGTAAGCAGAGATAACACATATGGATAACTTTTCCATCATCTGTCTGTCTGTCACACTTTTTCCGTCAGGCTTCAGCATGTGACATGTGTTCCAAAGAACACACTTGTTTTGTCATTAAGTCATTGATGAGCTACAGACAATTAAGTTGTTATTGCATTTTATTTTATATGTATGCATACAGGATTTTTGTTTTGCATGCATGATCAATTCATGTGCAATGGCACAGGTTTTATATTGAAATATTTTATTCACATGTTCATTAAAATCAATAAAATATGTTTTGAAGCCACAGATGTCATTCCAAATGGTGTTGCATAAACCATCTGTCACCTGGGGCAACTTGACAATTTGCTCAGACATTGTGTTTCATTGTCATATATTTCCGTTTTCTTTGTGCTCTATACAACAATTTTACACCTTTTTAAAGGGAACTCCATTTCAAGATGGTGTCTAATGTAGACAGCATTTATCTTTGGCTTCCATTACAACAAATCTCATTCTGTAACATTAAGCAGATAACCCATTTATTTATCTGGCACATGGACACTATACTTTTTTTATAATATTTTTATTTTTTTAATTCCAAACAGAAATGACAAATAAACCATTTTGTTTTTCCACATTTAAAAAGCAATTAAAAAATTTCCATTCCAAATAAAAACAAATCAAAAACCATGTTGGCCATTTTTTTTTTATCATTCAAGGCAGCTTCGAAGAGTACCTTTTTCTGCCTCGAAACTTTTTTTTTTTTTTCAATACTCAGTTGCATAGAGAATCTCGTTGTCCGAGCAGTGCTCCCCATAATCGCATACCTTGTGTTGCAGTAAATGTTTATTAATCTTCAACACATGGTGTGGAATTACATATGCATACACAGCCCAGTGTTGTTTATTGAAATTACATATTGTGCATATTTTTTGTGTGATTCACATATCATGCACCCCATTGTGATGTGTAAATCACAGATGCAGACACACCCCATAGTTGTATTGTGCATACAAGCTAATGTGAAAATCAAATCTAGTTAACATCTTGCTTACTTTATAATGTTACACAACAGGCATGCTTTGTGTGTACATCACATATGAACACATGCCCTGTGTGATTTAAATTGCATATCATATACACCACGTGGTGTGTGAATCACACCATGCATGCTGTGTGGTTTAAATCACACTTCACATCTATTATTGAGTTTACCTGTGTAAACATATATCATGCATACCATGTGTTTGAATTGCATTTCATGCACAGCAAGTCTCAGACCATTGTGCACTTTCAGAGTCATGTATAATATAATCTATATTTATTTGTTGATTTTATTGTTATAATACATTTTGTTTTTGAAGGGTCAACAATATTTAACAAGTGATGTTTTCAAATTGCATTACATTTTGAAGTTGTTTAATGTTACTTTAATGTACATAACCGTACATAACATAGAAATGTTTAAATATCATTGCATGTATTTGCCTTAAGTTGAAATCTGATATTGTGTTACATGTATATTATTACTTCTATCTGTTTGGGTTATCTTGTTAACAAATTTCAGGGCATGTTTAAAAAAATATTACATGGTTTGTTTTTAAACACATTTCCTGTGGACTAAGACTAAGAAACCTGTTGAGTGTACTAAGTAGTAAAACATAGTGACTGGGTTAATTTTCATGACCTTTGATGGTCAGATCAAAAGTCATGGCTGACTTGAAAAATTCTGTTTTTCTAGGAATTCTTAAGAAATGTAGATAAAAAGAGATAAAATCACTAAGTACAGAAAACACATTTCACAGACAGCCATTATTAATTACATCCATTCACTTTTTTTTTTCTTTTTTTTTTTTACTTCATTCAAAAGTACCCGGTACATTGCATTGACCGAAAAGCGCCGCATTAAAAAAAAGCGGAAAAAAACCCCATATACATGTATATAATATATAAGATTTTATATATATATATATATATATGGAGCAGTTTTTTGGTGAAAGCAACATACCCGATACCTTTGACATTCATTAGAACAAGATACCCATATACCCATATTTCCTTTCCAGTGTCTCTCAAGACATTTTTGTGTCGCCTGCATAGCATGGCAGACACATAGGGATAACTTTGTCCGTCGTCGTCGGCGTCGTCGTCGGTGTCGTCGGCGTCGTCGGCGTCACACTTTCTTGTCCGGAGCATAACTCGAAAAGTATTTGAGGTATCACCTTGAAACTTAAAACATGGATAGATCACATTGAGGTGGAGTGCAGTGCACAAGAATGATAACTCTGACTTTCTTATTTTCTGAGTTATTACCCTTTGTTGATTCTGAGATTTTATTTTTGTCCGGACCATAACTCAAAAAGTATTTGAGGTATCACCTTGAAACTTAAAACATGGATAGATCACATTGAGGTGGAGTGCAGTGCACAAGAATGATAACTCTGACTTTAATATTTTCTGAGTTATTGCCCTTTGTAAATTTTCAGACTTAATTTTTTCCGGGGCATATTTTGAAACGTATTTGAAGTGTTGCCTTAAACATTTATAGTAGATAGATCTCATTGGTCTGAGTGCAGTGCAACATATATATAATTAACGTCATAAGTGCTTAATGACGTCATAATTTTTCTTACAGTTAATGTTTTGAATTCATAGTCATTCTGACACTCCTCTGATGAAGACTGTATAGTCGAAAGTGCTCGGGAAAATTATTACATATTGCACTGTTTGTATATTTTTTTCCCCCCCCCCCCCCCCCCCCAAAAAAAAATATATATATATATATATGTGTGTGTGTGTGATTTGGTGTTATTTTGTACCTCACAAAATAGATTATGCTTTATCAATAATTTGTCAAAAGATCGATTTTCTAGTCAATTCTTTCATCAAACATGCTTAAATGCAGGCGACACAAGTGTTCCGAGGAACACCCACATCTAGTTATTATTAGGATGCAAAACAGTATGTTGTTTTCAAGTTCAAGTATCAAATTGTCTTGTCATTGTCACACAAGAAATTTAAACATATGTGTAAGATGTTGTTTCATTTTGATATTATCCTAGAAATACAGATGTCTCATTTTTAAACTGTTAATCTCATGAAATGAATTCCACTGTAAATGAAACTGTGATAATTAGAAATACGATGTGTTTAAAATATGTTATTGTATTTTTCTAATTTGTTCCCTCGCATTTATGTCATTTGACAAACATGTTATACCATAGAAAGGCCAGAAGCTCAGAATGAAAATGTTTTACAGGGTTTTGAAGGTACTGAGGAGGAGTAGAAGTTAACCCTTTCCCTCATAGAGGAAACCATGAAAAGACCTATGCAAACAGCATAATACCAGATCAGCCTGCGAGTAACTCGCAGGCTGATCAGGTTTTATGCTGTTCGCTACTCCTCAGTGGTCTGGTAATGAGGATTTTATAATTAAATTTGGTAAGGTTTAACTGTGGTTTTCTGCAGATCAGGCTTTATGTGGTACCTATTGAGTGCGTCAAAATGAGTCTATATGAGGGAAAGGGTTAAGAAGCTGATCTGGTTTAATCATCAGCAGCAGCAACCATTTAGGGTGCTTTTCCATGTCTCTGGGTAACGCTCATTGTCCTATTGCTGTCCTCTATCTGTCCCTGTCTAGAGTTGGACTCCGACTTGTTGTTTGAGGTCTTCTTTTATAGATGCTTCCCAGGTCTTCTTAGTTCATACTGTAACATATTATAATAATGGTTAAAATTAAATGAAACTTTCAAGGAGTTAGATTGTGGTGTTTGTCTGTGGAACTTGGATATTTGTTGCATAGACAAAAAGTTTTGATATGATTGTTTTCCATTCATTTCTACGCAATTGTATGTTGCAGTAAAGAGTTTAAAGCAGAAAGAGACACTCTTGAAAGCTGCCTCATGCAAGGTAATGAGTCAGAAATATCTTCTGCTGTTCATTAAATGCTGAAAAACAAACTTCTGTTTGGAGGCAAGACTATCAATGTGTATATGCCATATAGATAAACAGGTCATCTCTATACATGTATTTTGAAGAATGTTATTTGTTGCAATGGAAGCTAGATGCTACGTAAGTTGCCATTTTGAATTTTGTAGCTCACCTGAGCACTTGTGCTTGGGTGAGCTTTTGTGATCGCCTTTTGTCCGTCGTGCGTCGTCCGTCGTCAACAATTGCTTGTGAACACTCTAGAGGCCACAGTTTTGGCCCAATCTTCATGAAACTTGGTCAGGATATTTGTCTACATGATATCTCGGATGAGTTCGATATTGGGTCATGTGGGGTCAAAAACTAGGTCACCAGGTCAAATCTTAGAAAAAGCTTGTGAACACTCTAGAGGCCACAGTTTTGGCCCAATCTTCATGAAACTTGGTCAGGATGTTTGTCTACATGATATCTCAGATGAGTTTGAAATTGGGTCATGTGGGGTCAAAAACTAGGTCACCAGGTCAAATCTTAGAAAAAGCTTGTGAACACTCTAGAGGCCACAGTTTTGGCCCAATCTTCATGAAACTTGGTCAGGATGTTTGTCTACATGATATCTCAGATGAGTTTGAAATTGGGTCATGTGGGGTCAAAAACTAGGTACCAAGGTCAAATCTTAGAAAAAGCTTGTGAACACTCTAAGGCCACATTTTTGCCCATCTTCATTAAACTTAATATGAATGATGACTGCATGAATTCCCAGTTGAGTGCAAATTCAGGTAGGATCAATATGTAGGTCACTTAGTCAAATGTTAGAAAAACACTTTTAGATGCCAGATTTTTTGTCATTATGCCTAACACTGCCATCTTACTCAGGTGAGCGACACAGGGCCATCTTGGCCCTCTTGTTTTCACATAGAGTCAATTAAATACATCAGTTACTCATTTTTAAACTTTTAACTTAATGAATATTCATGTGCACATTTATGTCTATTATTTGAGATTAATTTACTTAATGAATATTAATTTAATGGATTTTTCTTTGCCATTAAGACTGTAGAATCTGTTACAAACTTGTATGATCAAACAGGGAAGATCCTTATCAAATAGTTCTAAGAAGGAACTGTATGGTCAGAGTCTCCACTGTTTGCGAAGGCATCAAAACAAATATATATAGGGTATAAAAGGGATAATGTATTTCAGAGAATCTTTACACAAATGTAGTAATACATTACTAAGGAGATGCACATGAAACAGGATAATATTCTGTTTGATGATTTTAAAGGGAAATAATTAAACTGAAGTTTATCTGTTATTCAGTGGGACCCCACCCCTTCTCTTTGAGTCCAGAATATTTTCCCTCATATTATTATGGTTGGTTAAACTGCAAGAACCCCATCAATATCAGGCTTGAATCCCTGCATAGCTGTCAAACTGAGGGGAAGTGATAATGTTCCCAACTCATGAAGATCTAGCTGCAGTTTGAAATGCATTGGCCTCCAAGTTCTTGGCCTTCAATGGTCCCTATCAGTCCCTCTGAATCTCTGCTGGTCATCTTGTTTTGCATGCTGCCAGGAGCAGAGAGCTTGAATTCTTTATTACTTATTTTTACCCTCATTCCTATCCGTGAAATAAGTCTTAAGAGCTGCTTCACTCAGTTTGTCTGTGGGGTTTGCAGTTCTTGTCTTAACTAATTCACAATTTACATCTGATTTGATTCAAACTTGGCACAGTTATTGTACGCTCTGACATAGGAGATGTGTATCTCATATTTATGACATGGTTCATTCCAAATATTTCCATGTGCCTTTTCCTTTAAAGTAGTTGATGGAAACTACATCTGGTTGTTATGCCCCACCAACTGCGTTGGAGGGTTTTAAAAGATTTCCAGTCTGTGCATCAATTTGTTCGTTCGTCATTCATTCGTCACTCATCAGGTTTACTTTTGTTTAAGCTTTTTTCTTCTATTAAGATGACTTCATATCATGAAACTTGATACAAATGTACTTCAAGATTTAAACTTTTGAAAATGCAAGCAAATATTTGGTTGTGACCAATGTATGTCATCGGGGCATCAGTGTCTCAGTGACACATTTTCTTGTTTTTATCTTTTGTTTATACTTAACACAGTGATTGTACAGCAATTAAATATAAAGAGAACTTACCATGAAAAATGTTCCATTTGCTTCTATTTCTATATGCAATTAGAATAGTTTTATGATCATGAGGTCCCTATATACACTTTGTATTTAGGATAGATTCCATAAATCCTTGAACTTGAGGGTGATGGGGTATGCAGGGACTACAGTCCTTACCAAAAGAAAGCATTGATCATGTGATAATCTTAATCATGACTTGTTTTTCAGTGTCACCTAATTCCAGTCCTAAAGTATAAAGAATTGTAAAACAGCAATGATATTAAAGCCAAAATTATTTTTGAAATATATTTATGATAGGATTTTGTTGTTATCTTTTATATATGAAGTTAAGCTGATGAGAGATGAATATTAATTTACTGTAAAGTCAATAATTTTTGTTTACATTAATTTTTGTCAATTATGTACAAGTTAACCGTTTCCTTCATAGAGGACACCATGAAAAGACCTATGCAAACAGCATAAAACCAGATCAGTGCGAGTAACTCGCAGGCTGATCAGGTTTTATGCTGTTCGCTGCTCCTCAGTGGTCTGGAAATGAGGATTTTATAATTAAATTTGGTAAGGTTTAACTGTGGTTTTCTGCAGATCAGGCTTTATGTGGTACCTATTGAGGGCGTCAAAATGAGTCTATATGAGGGAAAGGGTTAAGGGAATTTTGTGGGTACCTTGATTTGTAACTCTGTGTTCTAGAAAATGTGAGGTAATATAAAGAAAAGGTTTTCATGAGGATTACTATTCATGGATAAAACCAGGGTTCCACGGTCAGGGAAAAGTGAGGGAAAAATGAATTTTTTCAAGGTCAGGGAAATTTGAAATTGGTCAGGGAAATTTGGAAATTCAGAAAAGGTCAGGGAATTTTACAATCAAGGAATGTCGACCAAACAGCAGGAGGATTATGATAAGGAAAGGCTAAGGCAGTTTCTTCCATTTGGCTTTTTTCAGTTGGTTTTAATTGTCAGATTGACATAATATTAAATAAGTTCCAAAAAGCATCCAGCTGGCACACCATCATTTCATGTTTGAAAATAAAAAATTATCTAGAAGCAACTTAGTTTTGGAAGATCTGTATTTGCCGCTGGATTTGCGCTTAATTTGGTCAGGTAATTTTGGGTTTAGTCAGGGAAAAATCAGGGAAAAGTCGGGGAATTTTGATTTTCAATTTTGTGGGGACCCTGAAAACTCTCCACGCCATCAATGAAAATAAAAGTCCCATAAAAATTAAGGATTTCACAGTAGGTTATACACATAGAGTTAACATGCCTCATCACAAATGATACCAGTGATTTATATTAGAATCTCTTTAAATATTTAAAAACTTATATGTTATTTTTAACTTTCGTTTGATAATGTT